>OZ002742.1:40603644-41203644 GCA_963924295.1 Dioctria rufipes
TTTGTTTCAAGAGACAATATCAGACGGTTTTCATTACCAATCGTTAGATCTGAAAAGTACTATTAAGAGTACCAAGATTTGTAAGTTTCATACATTTTTCAATGCGAATTTCTGGCACCACTATTTATACCAGAATAATGAATTATATCTTAAATTAAAGGTAATGAAGAGATCTAATGGAGATATTAGCTCGGAAACTTGTAAAAAATAGTAAAAATTGATTTTTTTTTTTCAAATCAAATTCCTGTTAGTAGGTATTCTCATTTCTTTAGATTTTGACTGTTTTGGAAAGATAAATCTAGCAAATAACGTCGAGTTTTTTTTTAATTGTCTAACTCTAATAGTACTTGTTTTTTCTCCCCATATTTCACCGACGAGAAATTGCAATATTTCGTTGAAAGTTGCAGAAATATAAAGCAAAATAGCATATTTAACAATTATGGGCAAAATAAAATTTAGGACAGTTAATTCTCGTTAAAAATTTTCAATTTCCTTGAACTGCAAATTTTCATTTTCGTCTTAAATTGTCCCATATTGGGTATCTGTCTTTTACGCTAGATGTCTCTAATGTAATTTGTGGTCTAAGTCTAGGCTAATTTTATATGACTTTTCATACTTTCAGGACACAAACCTACGTATAGTAAATTTTATTGCCTACAGGCTCGCTGGTATCTAAGTTGAAATTTTTGCTGAGTACTGACTCCTCTTAAGTAATATTTCATGCTATTTTAGTTAAATTATTTGTTTAATTTCATTTATTAAGATCTTTTCAGTTATAATCTTTGGTTATTTGAATTTCATCCTTTTCTTATACAGGACATATCATAGATTAACTCTGAGTAAAAATGTTTTTTGCAAGTTTTTCTATATATTTGCATATTGGCTTATCTCCAGTTAACAGTTAAAATGTGTCTAAGATGTTTGTACACAATAGCAGTATGTCGACATTTGTCACGTATAGACTATCCGAGGTATACAGAATGACCGCACTTTGTGCTCTGTAATCGGGATAAAGGGGATATCAAGACGAACAAAATTTCTTTTGCAAAACAATAGAGTACTCTCGAAAGAATACCTATGGAACTATTTTATAGAATTTACAATACCACTGCTGTTTTGTAATGTAGCTGTAAGCGAGCACCACAACTACATTACGGCATTTTGTGTGGTGTTAGTGTAGCGGTAGGTTATAAGAAGAAGATATGTGGGCTTATATGTTTACTGTTGTTTTTTATTGAACAAATTCCTTATGATACGTTCTTTTTAATCCGTTATAGTATTTATCTATTCAAGTAATTAATTTAGCTTAACTAATTATCTGTAGGCATATATGCTTGAGGTGTCGTAGCGTGACACGTGCTAAATATTATACCTCAGATTTATCACAAATTTCACTGTTATTTCCAGTTTTTATCTATTGTTCTGAACTTACTAACTAATTTACTGATTTCACTCTTAATATTAATTAAACTAATTTGTTTTTCCACATGAAGTGTTGAAAATGCACAGCTAGCATGAATTCAGCCGCTATGTGGAAAAACCTAAATTTAAAAATTTCCGCCACCAATATAAATTATTTTCAGAATAATAATACTTATCTGAAAATCCAATCACCACACAACAATTGTTCACAACTTTTCCTTGATGCCTTTAATCCTAGAGCTAGAGCTGTACCTTATTGTACGTTTATTTATGCTGCCAAGAAATTTTTCTGAAGTTCACTTTTCTTTTACTTTTATTTTTTAACTACAACTCACTATGATGTTATGCCAAATTAGCATGTAAGATCACTATCACTGACTGAGCGAGATTTAAGGGAGCACTGCCCTTTTATAGTGTCGGAGCCGCCATTTTATAATAGATTCCACACAAAAATATGGAATTTCCACATATTTGCTCACTTTGCGCAACTATGTCAAAACATGCTAAAATATGTCATCGAATTTATTCTTCATTATCCACGAATTTGCCTTGTCGATTTATTTAATTATTTAAATTTTTTACAAAAATACCAATATGGCGACTCCCTATGAAATTATGTCAATTTCCAATATGGAACGTAAATTCTCTCTCTAATTTTGTCTGTCTCGTTCCGACATCGTTCTCTTTCCCACTCATTATGGGAATTAATTTCAACTATTTTCTTTAATATTTTCTTACTTGGTGAAATTCGCAATTTCTAACCTTGCTGTCGATTTTTTGTGTGTTTTCTTCGCCACGAAAGGATTAATTCTTAAGGTAAGTTTGTAAATATCTTCTTTACCTATTTAATAATAGTTTTACTGTGCATAATTTGCAAGAAGTCTGCAAATTATGCGAATTTTTGCACATTATAAATATGTTTCACGAAATGTCAACAATGGCGAAAATTGTTGAATTTCGTGCATTATTATATGTATACATGCTGCGAAGTTATGTTTTTTGCATGAAAGAACATATTTGCATATTTTGCAATAGTTCCTTATGCAGGGAACATGAATTTCGCTACGAAATTGCAATGTTTTCATTTGTATAGTGTTGTTGTTGTACTACCAAGAAATTCGTTTCTTGGCAGTCTGCATGTATGTGCTTAGTTTTTCATGTGTAAATAGTAATATTCAATCTAATTAGTTTTATTAAAGTAATTTATTTATACATGTTTTTTATTTCAGATATTTCTAGGACGTACAGGAGGCAGGTGCTGATTGGACATTGGATCATGGACTTCAGGGAAGTATTAAGTACTTCTGCTATCGTATTTTAATTGTTTTATATTTATTTTTCAGCTGTGTTCAACAATTGCAAAAACGGGTCATCATTACTCAAATTTAGACTAACGAAAGGAGAGGGTCCTCTTTGAAAAAACAAATAATCATAAAATTTCCGCGGGAGTTTAAGTTTTATATAGAAGGTCTTATAAAGAAATACTGGGGACTTGCAGTGCTTCCACATATAATTAAATCCAAAATTTACGACCGTATGGACACAATTCTGGTGCGGCAGCAGTATATTTCGGATCAAAAGGACTATTCAGCATGGCCCTCTTGTGCGTTGAATAAACTCCTCGATTCCTACATAAAATTAAAGTATATCTCAAATTTGATAGATAATTAGAATTCATTATTGCAGATAGAAGAACTATTTCATTTACAATCGCATATTTGACATTTGACACATATTGAACGAGAATAGTTAAATGCGCATATGGACCAATTTTTAGTAGTAGACAATAGGACATACCCGTAACTGTCGTGTATAGATTTTTCGTCTATATATATAATTTTCTCGGTAGACCAAAATGATTAATTTTTAACAAGTTGAGACCTTCAAAACGATTATTCCATATTTTGTATAGTGCCCATTAGGCATTTTAGAGAAATTGTAGATAAAATATAAAATAAAACATTTTCTATAACACCTAGATACTTCTGGCAACATATACTTGCAATGACTAAGAATTCCATAGAATACTGCACTTCCCACATTTCCGGTACCATTGTATATTGAAATCCACATTTCTGCGAATGATAAAAGTGCTCCTTCAGACAATACGCACCCTATTGGCTGTATGGACACCTTTACCTTCTGTCCAACATGGAGTAAGTGATGACGAATGGGCATATTTGTGCTGCATACATTTCAAAAATGGTATTTTCTAATTTTTTCTGTGGAAATTGTGTGGCACGCCATTATAAATAATAAAAATTAAAAATGTTGTCTCCCACATTTACTTGATAAAAATTAATTTACCGCGGAGTATGGACCGGTTTCAGTTCTTCGGATATCTTCAGTACACTAAAAATTTTATATTGCTGATGTAGTTTACGGGTAATGAAGATCCGTTTGGAGGTTGAAGCATGCCTAATTTGAAATTGAATAGCTCTCAAGATATTTTGAGTGATTACCTTTCTACCTTTGTCACAAATATGCAAAATTTCTCGTTCTAAGTGAGCAATGTGCTTATTTTCTAATAGATGCTTAGCGAAGTTCAATTTGAAATTATTATTTCTTAGCGAACTGAAGTGCTCGTTTACTTTTTCGTGCTGTTTACCCAAAGTATACCTCCTGGCATGCTGTGCATTTTAAGCAATAAACCCCATTTTTATTTAATTTAGCGATTGTATCTTTAACATTTGGCAATAGGCTACTAAGATTTTTTAGAGTTTTTAATTTAAAATCTACGTGTATATCACGTCTCTTTAGTTCCTTAGCTATTCTGTCCAATATCTCTCCATAATATGATAAAGGTTCCCAAATATTTTCAGTTGATAACAATTCTGCATAAGGGGGATATAACCGTTTTGGCGTCTGTCCAGCTGAAAATGACCGAGCTTCGTTCTCTCCTTATTATCTCGGTAAGTATTTTGTCAATTGCAGCGATTGTTTTCTGTGAAGCTTTAATTTAATACCAGACTTGATATAATTTGATTAGTTTTTGAGGTCATGGTAAGGACAGAAAAATGGTACGAAAATTTCACGTTTTTTTTCTCCGTAACTAGTGCTTGGATTTTCAAATTTTTGGTTGCCAGCTGTTCCCAGAGGATTAAGGAACAATTCGAGTTGATTACTTTTTCGGTACTTAATTTTGTTGAATTGAGGTATCACAAAAACCATAGTAAAAAAAGTAGCCCTTTTTTCGGTAAAAACATTTTTTTCTCTCGAAATTTGGTGAATATTTTTAAACATGTGATGAACTCCAAATATTCACATATGTTAGCTGCATTACTTGAAAAAAAAAACGAACGTCGCGATATCTATTACGGTTTCCGAGAAAATGTACATTTTATATAAAAAAAAACGTGACTTTTCCGGAGAGCAGTTTTTCTGATAAATTCGTGTTTACCGCCGATTTCGTATCGTTACATATCGATATGTTCGTTTCTTTCGTCATACAGTTTCATTTCTACCTAATTAACAATGATCATAATAATCTGGTAATATGAATAAAAAGGCTGAAAGGAAACCTGGAGTGTTCGATTTCAAAAATTTATTTGATCCACTTGTAGTAGTGTGATTTTCTTAAAATTGGTACCAAAATGTCTAGAATTATCAACTTTAATAAGAAAACATTAAATAAATTTTTTTTTATTTACCAAAACGATTATAATCCCTTAAACAAGTATTTTCTTTCATAAGTTTATTTCTTAATTTTCTATTAACTCATCTTTGAACCCGTTATTGCTTCCTATATTCTTAATTGTTCTCCCCCATATTTATCCATTGATATAAATACAATTTTATGTACCAAGTTATCAAATACCATAATTGTACATTTTCAATCATTTGATTTTTCGAATTGAAAATCTTTTGTTCTAGGTTGTTAATGTACGTGTCCGCCATTAACGGAGATAGGTATAAGTGAGCCCATAGCCAATCCGTCAATTTGCTTGTAAAATTCTTTAATAAAAACAAAATGTTTTTGTTTTAAGACTAAGTCCGTAAGATATAAAAGTTTTATTTGTTGGTTCGGGCTAAAGTGTGAATTCTCAACGATTCCCTTACACACTGATGTGTAATCTGGGAACATTTGTAAATAGGTTTACCACATCTAATTTGGCATTTTTTGTGGTATTTTCTGACCTTTAATTTTATCCACAATATCTAAAAGTATTTAATTGTGTAGAAAACTTATGAGTTTTTGTGTAGGCTGATAACTTAGGTTTCATTGCTTTTAAATATGTTGTTTTTCTATCTGTCAGTATGTATTTACTATTGTCAAGGCCTGTTCTAATATCGCGGTTATACTTCTTGGTTGGACCACAGCTTAGTTTACGAAAGTTATCACAGTATAAGAAAATCGTTAACTTTACTATTATTATGTTTGCAGTTATTGGGGTATCACTTTTAACTTCCAAATTAACCACATTGTTAGTAGATCGAACTCAATGTTAGGTTTTGTACAGCGCTGGGCAAAGGAACTGGATGATGTCTACATTACTAAAGCTCTTTTTACCAGTCTTGTTAGACCTACTCTAGAAACTCATAGGAAAATATGTGATATAAGCTTTATTTTTCAACTTGTAAAGGGTGACATCGACATGCCTTTGATGCTTAATGAAATTCAATTCAATTCACGAACTCGACACTTACGATCGAATCATTTTATTTACTTGTGCTCCCATCGCACCAACTATGGACACTTTGAGCCAATGTCTAGAATATGTTTTAATTTGAATTTTCATTCGATTGACTTTCATATCAATAAGTCCCAAATAAGAATTTTTTTAAAAATTGTTCTGTACACGGAAAAAAATTTGCATTGCTTGGCAAATTATAATTATAAGAAGCAATTTATAAGGCACAGTGTTTTATATTATAAGTAATGGTGTTATTTGCATGAATTGATAACTTATAAATATAGCTACCACTTTCATTAAATATAAAAGAATTTCACATAACATTGAATAATATCGTCATAACAAAATCTATCATATTCTTATGGTACCTGTTACCACATATTTTTACCACATATGCAACCATTACTATAGTTGCAGATGTTGCAGATGTTATACTTTATAATACGTTAAGTTATTCGCTTTACGGTAATTGTAATTTTTATTAAAAATATGAATATATATTTTATCCCAAAATGCCAATATTATAGCTCTCACACTTTTTGTTTTTGTATTTGGGCATATAAAGTTGTTGGCTCACATTATACATACGTATTAATCTGTGCCAAAATTATAACTCTCAGAGTTATGTGTTTAAGCGTCAGTCTTATCAATGTGACCTACCTCCTTACTCGAATGATAGCTGTTTCCCTAAACCTTGCAGTACGTGCTATACATATAATCTAATTACAAGAACTAGCGTTAAATGGAATTTCAGCATTCTAGTATCAGTGCTCATTCGGAATGAACGCGACGTCTTGTGAAGTTAAGTGAGTGAAAATAAAAATTTTGTGTTTTAAAAATGTCAGACAACTTTGTGCGGCAAATTCTGACATCTTGGAATTTAAGCAGTTTGATTGAAATATTCGAAGGTATATGTGTATGTAGCATCGTGTACTAATTAGTTTTATGTTCTAAGGCATTTGTGAAGTGTGTATGGTAGCCATTTTAGGTAAAACATTTTTTTTTATAACCATCACATTGCCTTATGTATAAATATAAACTTATAAATGCTCTCATATTTTACATTACCTATGTACGCATACCTATAAATGCTCCGTACATTTTGTAGCAAATTTTCAAATAAAATTAGTGACAAATATTATTGTGATTAATTGGAAATAGTTAGTACGAATATCCAGAATTCCTATTATTGTAAAAACTCAAGATCGATTCAACTTTGTGCAAAAACTGGCGACATTATGTTTTCCGTTGATTTAAGAACTCAGAATGCTCACCTGCTCTAAAATAAATTTTTTAGTGTTTTTAATTTTTTCTTTACGTCAGAAGAGGAAATATCAACAAAAGAAGCGTTTGAAAGTCTTAACCTAGACATTTTAAAGGATATTATTCCTAAAGCTGGACCCCGCGCAATTTTTTGGAAAAAATTTACTACGTATTTTGGGTGTCAAGAACAGGTGTGTAGTTTTATATTATCCTTCATTTGAAAGTAGTTTGCCATATTCCAAATCGCTTTGCAAATTGAACTGAAAACCATACAGAATTGTTTCTACGTAACGTTTTGAGCAACTCAAGCCTTCACAGGATGTTTGGTTCCACGTACGGAATATTTCATTACAAAGGTGTAGGATCAAATGAAAGGTAACATTCTGAGGTTCCTAAATCTTGTCAAGAATTGCTATGGGTATTATGCAGGAAAATTCAAATTTTAACAATTCAGGATGTTTTTAATTTTTGTCACTTTCACGACCTATAACTGCCGATGAAAGAGGGATGACAGGTCTTTAGTCACTTATTGAAAAGCCCTATTTTTATACGGTACATAATAAGAAATTTATGGGCTTTTAAGAGAAACAAATAGCACCCAAACGAAGAATTTACCAGCCCCTTTTCCATAAAGTATATTGCTGGATAAAACCTATTACCCTCGGAATTATTCCGGACGCGGAACCAAACACCTTGTATTAACTAGTTTAGATTAGTAAGATTAGTAATTGTGGCTCCATTTGAAATATACAGTATATTACTTATTTTGTTCATAGTAAAAAAGTTTTAAAAAATTAGCGTTTTTCTGGTTATAGTAGGTAATACACTTTTAACAAAATTTTCATGATAATATTTGTTCTAATTTGAATTTTGTAGACAACGCCATTTTTAAGTAATAATCCAGTCCAAACAACAGAAGTAACTCAGCAGGACTCGTTTTACTTAAATACAACGGAACTAAATAATTCTAACGTCTTATTAGAGGAAAGTGGTGCGTTGCTAGAATCCTTGACTGATTCTCTGTCTGCTTCAACCTCTTCGGATTATCCCATTTATACTGTAACTGTACCTGTCGCCAGAAGAAATGAGGGTGTTTCCACTTTTAAGGATGTTTCAACGATTGAACAGTACCTAAAATGTGCAACAGGAATCATTATAAAGAATTTTTATAAAAAAATGAAAAATTGGACAATAAACATAGAGATTTGTTGTCATCACTTATTATACATGGGGAATTTGGATCATGTGAAAATAATGTAAAAATAACTTCATGTTGATTCCAAGATTTATCCAATGAGATTGTCAGAATTTTTCCAAGCGAAACTTCAGATATATATTTTGTGCCATATAATAAAATCAGCAAAACCCTAGCTACAGGAAAACTGTGGAACTCGTATAATCATCCAAGGCGAAATTTGAAAAAACAAAGCTTTGAAATTAAAGTTGCAGATACCTTAGCATCACCTGTGGAAAAAGATATAGCTGGAAAAATTTCTTTCCTAGAAAGTAATATAACTCCTCTTGATAAAGTGAAAGCATTTTGGAGAGACACTAAAGATGTTAGATTCCAGATCCTAAACTACCGAAAAAGTACATGTTCAATTCAAAACTATTTAAACAAGTTTCCAGTCTTAAAAGGGCCTGACGGTTTCCATCTTTTACTGCAAGATTTTGATGACGAATATAAAGAGAAGACAAATAATTTATTTTCTACTTGGCCGAGTTGGAATGAAAAAATAAACAAATATTGGGCTAACAAAATTAGAAGAGATGTGTCAGATGTTTCAATATCTCATGGAGCTTTAAGTGGTTTCATCATTTTATGCAATGCACTTGCGAAATCTACTTACAACAGGAAATCCAACGAAGACTGCACCAACCCTAAAAAACGGTTGAAATTAACTGAAGCGGAGGTGCTCCAGTCATTTTTTTTATTGGAACAGGTAATTAAAATTTACAACAAAAATAGTTATATTTATATTAAAGTTCACCATAATTGCAGGAGTCTACCCTTCTTAATGACCATTAGTTAACATTTGGTCTATGAGATATGAGGCCAAGCACAAAGTACTGAAAGATATAGCGAAATCAACGACGTCTAGAAAAAATATATGCCATACGATCTGCCACCGGTATTTACTTTCGGACAGTCATGTGTGGGATGAGCGTAAACAGTCCAATGATAACTTAAAGCGTGGTAAGGAGCTGTTTCCTGATTTATATGCTTACAAAAGCATACTTGAGAAGAATGACTTTGAAAATAATGAAGGGAAATTTTGTTCCTGGGTTAATATTTGTAATAATAAAATTAAACTTAATTCAGCAATTCAAATTGGAAATGTATACGATTATCCGCAGTTTGCCGTGATAGACCCTATTTGTATATTAGAAAATGATGAAGTGTACTTTTGCATTAATGTTTTATCAACTTTGTTCTTTGACAATCATAAATATTGTCACGTTGTTAAAAAAACTGAAGAGTACGATGTTCTTCCTTTCACCGGGAAATATGAAAAAACGTTTACTTTCATCGAATTTAAAGGAGAGTTTCTCATTTTTTAGTAATGGCCGATATTATAATTTTTTCTTCATCTGAGACATTTTTTATTACGTTTAACTTTATAAAAATATTTTTTTATTATATTAAGTACGTATGTATGTATGTAACCTATGTATTGGTATATTATCTAAAATTGGAAAATTTATATTTACTTCATTATAAATAAAAATAATAAATGAAGATTGGTACGCTCTTATTTAACAACCCCCAACATAGTAATGGCATGGCTAAGTATTACAAACAAAACTTACCTGACAAAATGTGGTATACCCAAGTACTTGTAAAAAATCTTATAAAATGTTTTTCGATATTGATTTGAAATTATCTATTAAAAACTAAGTTTCAATTTGTCAACTACAACACATTTCATATGATTTTTTTAACAAAATTTGTCGGGTACTCCAATTTGCAGATTTTGCTATGATGAATAAGTTCACATATTAAAGTTCTATACCTATAGAGCTAACGAAACATGTACTTCAGTATAATATATATAACCATTGTGCAAATAATAATTTGTATGATGTGTCAATTTGTATTATACTGTACACAAAACAATAGCAACGAGTTCTATGCAATATAATTTTGATTGCAATATAGGTTTCTTTTGCTCTTATAGAATACAAGAGTATGAATCAATCATGTTATGTGGATTATTATATATATAATACCTGATGTTAAGCTCCGATGTTCGTACTATTATAGCTTTATCGTTAAGTAAGTTATTTATTTTACATGGGAACTCATTTATGCATGACATTGGCCGCTACTGAGATTGTCTGATATGGTTACAGATAATTTTTCTGAATGTTATATTACATAACTCGACAACTCATAAGTTGAATACTATTTGGATAATACTGGTTGTTATATATTCTCACTATCCCTAGATTTCATATATATATAAGACGCGCGCTATATAAAAAATGATACCGAGAGTTAAAATTTCTCTCCGTGTACTATCACTTTTATTAGGGCATTGTGTTTTGACCATTGCAGCTAGTATTTCCTCCAATTTCGCTGTTTACTTATCTGCTTTACTTATAATTAAATTATTTTCTCGAATTTTCTTATTCAACGTTTTTGTGGTACTTTTGTTTACTTTTGATTTTTTTTTTATAATTTCTTTTTCTAATAAATCTTCTCAAATTACTAAACTTCTTTGATTTATACTATTTGCTCGTAATTTCATCTGCTTTTATGCTTAATAATTACGGAAATATCTTAAATTGTACACCTGGTAAAGCCACTCCAAACCCGAGTCACTTTGGCAGACCCTTTAAGGGAATTTTTCTGTATAATCTTAACCCATATGATTTTTATATTTACTAACTTATATAAACAAGATGTCAAATGCTATGATGACAACAAAATATATTAAATTCTTCGAAAGTTTATGCAAAAAAATCGGTGAAACCTTCAAAATCTGGCTATGTCCCAACTTTACGGTACTAGCTGTCTATATAATAACAAAGTTCTTTATTAAAAATAAAAATCGACAACAATTTTTCTCTTATTTATGTAGATACATATAAATTTTACAATCCCAGATTTATATTTCTATTGCCTACGGGTTGCCCAAAGCTTCGTACCTACTTAATTACAGCACATCAAGAAGAAAAATAAATCTTTTCTAATCAAACATTGCTGTGGCTGCTCTACGAGTCATATTCATACTGCTATTAAATCGGTATTAAGACTAAAGCGATCGCAATTAAATTTACGTACTTCAATGTCTCAGTGAGGAACTGGTATGCTCAAATTTCGTCTTAAATAACTTTCTAAGCTCTTATAAGCAGCGAATTTATTTTCTGAACTCTTTCTTCATAGAATTCCATAATCAGCTGAGAGCAAACTAACTGAAATGAAAGGTTCAGTAAAACATTCTTTTCGCGGATATAAGTTAGCTTTTAAATGTCTAAGAGGTGTCGAAATTTAAGGAATTTGAAAAGGAACAAATTTTCCAATTATGGAATATGGCTTTCATAAGTGGCCGAAACTGAGCCTGGAATAAAATTAACAGCCTTATACAAATGAGAAGCAAAAATAATGAAAACTGACGATTAAAGCACACGATTTGAAAACAACTCTTAGCAGAATATCTAAACGTTATGAGTACTTTTTCAAGGGTTCTTATGTTATCCTTGTAGCCCTACGTGATCTTAGGCCTTCTTCGCTGCAATTCTACAGCCTCCACTTTCAACACGAGAAAGCGAAATTCAAACTCTTCTTCGGTTAGTAGGTTTGCTGTTGTTGATATGATTACTTCTATGCTGACATCGGCATATTTGGATAACTGTGATTGATTGGCAACGTCACTGGTTTGTTATTGCAGGCTCGAGTATACTCTATCTCTCAGAGATTCATTAAATCTCGGATCACTTACAATTGGTTCTCTTTCAGGAGCAATGTTTAAGTGATAACTTAAGAGTTTCTCTTCCACCTCTACATTATTCTACTATCCAATACGTCCTGTTCTGTTTCATCATCTTCAGGATAGAAAATATCATTGGAGGCACTTTGAGTTATAGTTTCACCAATTTGTCATCAGAAATTTCTTTAACACCCTAATTGAGAGCAGTACCTTGAAATGTAACTCATGATTTCTCACATCATTGGCACCCAAAGCGCTGTACTGATACGACTTTGACTATACTGTACGGAAAAGAGTAAATCGGCCTTAAAATGGCGAAACATGGAACGAACCTTAAAACCACTTTGTCATAATATGGTAAAACCATTCCTTCGGAAAACTTTATAGATATTTTTGCCTGGCCTAAAACCACTCCATATTAAGTTGAAATATGTCAAAATAAATCACCGATTGAATATCTCAGAAAGTAAACTTATTATTTCCACATAACCTTTCTACGCACACTAAAATGAACGTCGTCTAAAGAGACCCTTCCGTTAAAAAAGTAGCAACAAAAATCAAATGAAATGCCGTTCCTTTATTTGTGTACAACAAAGGTTTCCTTTTCCATCGAGAAAACAATATCCGGGATAGAATCACTTCTTTCGCCCTTATTTTATCAATCCTCCCCATCCGCTCTTCTCGTTGTGTGACAATCTTCCTTGGTTTGCGAATAGAAGAGCAAAAACATTCTAAGTGCTCCTGCCGTATCCTTCTTAAATTTTGTCGAAATACCCCCAAACTACCTGCACTTTTTCTGGAGAACCTTAGCAGTTTGTAAGTTTTGTGATGAACGAAGTAATTAAGATGCTTAGCTGCAAAAATTTCCTTTTATTTGGTAAGGGAATTTTGGCACTCGGCTAAACATGATTTATGGGCGCTGATTTCGTTGCTTTTGGTTTTAGCCAATAAGATTTTAGCCAGAGGGAAAAGAATATATCGAGAATATAGATAATAAAGTTACGGTAGTAAAGGATAAATGCCTCCAAGGAGTATAAATTAAGCCAATCAATAATTGCCTCCGGAGACAAAAAGTCTGAATCCTTTTTGTTTTTTGCTTAACAGCAGAATAACTGTCATAGTTTTTCTCCAGCTATGTTCATCAGTTTTTTCGGTTTACGGCAGTCATCTTGATTTATGGCTTTAAATAGAAACACTTTCAGAGAAATGCCAAGGAACTTCCAACTTATTTTATAACTATAGCATTTTCGATGGTCGATATTTGGTGACGGGAATATTATTTTTAGATAGTCTTAGTAGAATATTTTCTTGTAGTATGCCAAAAAAAACAGATTCGTTTTTAAATTCGGAAGCTGGCGTAAGACCAGTAGGTCCTTCATTACATGCATGATATTTAGATTTTTAGCTCACTAGAAAAATTACTGAGGTTAAAGTTAAGATTAACAGAAGGGACGAGTAGGCCACTAGTTAATCCATTGTGTCTTTCCCTAAAGTGGTTAGGCTAAATCTGGCCTATTCCCGAACTGAATTATTGCTTTGAGTTTTAGATTGAAAGAGCAAGACACTCACATATGTTATATTCTTTGAGGTTTCGTCTTTCTCTTCATAACACAGATCGCTGTCGGATTTACCTGTGTTCTTCAGAAAATAAAGGAGGGACCATAACCGGTAGGGACTCCATTAATAAACAGCCTGAACAATTTTCTGCTAAAAACCAATTAGTTTACGCGTCTGGGGTTGAGTAGGTTAAAAAATTCCATTACTTCTCTGATACCAGGAGCGATACGCTACAGAAATTCAAGTTGTTTTTTTTTTTAGTAACTCCCCTCAAAAGGGCTTTTTCTAGTTTATATGTTGGGTACGAACTGATATACGAACTTTTAGCAGAAAGAGTTAAGTTAAGTTAAGTTAAGTTAAGTTAAGAGTTAAGTTGATAGATGACAGTACTCCTGCCTTGTAACCAAGTAATTTCGGATTTCATCTGTAACTACGTAGTGCTTTGCTAATTGCTGCAAATTGTCGCAACAGAAAATCTTAAAAACATAAGATACGTAGAGGGGCATTAAAGATCCTTTGGGTGTCTCCATTTTTGTTTATTCCCATTTTAGGTTAAAACTATTGATAATGTCTAGAACTGTCATGCGAGGTAAGGTTCTTTCAGTTGTTGATTACCTAAACAAATATGTACCTGGCGATAGTCGGAATCATTATATCCGCAGCTTATTCATATGGTACACATAGGGTCAATTTATCTGCGTATAAGCTTTCGAATAATTGAATTAACTAGTTAATTGGTAACGCCTCATACAGATAATTCGGGGTATTTTGAATGGTATCGCGCATGTCAGACGTTTAGTATGGCTCTCTTATTGCATTAATTCAAACGAAGTGCCAGCAGGCGATGCAAATTATAATTGTCGAACTGTCACTTTTCATTTGCATTTTTGTTTTGATTTTTCATTTCATTTATTATTTTATATGTGGCATTGTACAAAAAGATATAAAATCTTATTTTAGTACAAGATTAATAGGCACATTATCCAATAACTAATATTGTAAACGACTAGACTAATAAAAAATTAATTAATTAATTAAAACTTAGATACAAAGGAGAAAAAAAATGAAACTTAATACCTACTTATTTACAATGCAAAACTAAAAACTAGACTGATTTCAACTGCTCGAGAACTTTGCATTTAAAATTACCAAACATACTTGACTCAAACAAAAATCTCAAATTTATTGACAGAGAATTTCAAATAATAATGGTCTGGATGAAGAACTGACGCTTAGATGTTAGACAATTATGTCTAGGCACTATTAAAGTAGTAACTCAACTTGATCTCGCAATCTGAAGTACATTATACAAGTAGCTGTGGTTCCGAGACTTAAGAGTCCCAGCCAATAAAATAACAGCGCGATATTTGAAATAGACCATAAGGCTGCAACCAAGGATAGAGTTGGCGTAATGAGAGACATGGATAAATCGACGGAACCAAAAACACATATTATAGTAGCGTTGAATGCTGTATTTAGCTTTCGAATAGACTCATAGTCAAGAGAAGCAAATATTTCGCACCCATACGTAAAAAGAGGGACAACAAGCGTCTTGACCAGCTTTAAACAGGTATTCGCTGGAGTAAAGTTACTAGTCGCCCAGAGTGAACGAAGCCCACCATATACTTTTCTTATTAGAGCATTAATATGATGGCTCCAGGAAAGAGCTCTATTGAAGATAATTCCCAATTTAGGATTGGAATTTGGGTTCCATTGATGACGACAGGTGAGTATCTAAAATTGTTTTGTAGATAATTAAGCATTTAGTTTTGGTAGGGTTCAAGTGTAGCATGTTGTCAATGGTCCACAAGTAAATAGAATGGAGATCATTATTTATACAAGAAACACCATCCTCAGCTAATCCAAACATAAAGGTGCAGTTTGCTGTACTTAACACAATGAAATAAATCATTGATGAAAGGAGAGAACAACAAAGGACCCAAGATAGATCCTTGTGGTACTCCTGAAGATACCAATTGAAAAGAGGAATTTAAATTTTTAGAATACACAGTTTGATACCGATCCCTCAAGTAACTGCCAATAAGGTTTGCAGCCTGGAGAGATAAATTAAACTGAATTATCAGTTTTTTACATAGCTTGCTATGATTCACCGCAACAAATACCTTAGAGATATCCAAGAGCACTAACATGGAGAACTTATCCCTCTCAATAGCAATCCATATATCATTGGTTATATTAAGAAGAGCATTAATATAGCTTTGCTTACCTCTAAAGCCTGATTGTTCTTCATTTATTAAATTATGATATGCAATGTATCTTTGTATCTGGGCAGACATATTTTTTTCAATTGATTAGATAAAAAGGGTAAGATACTAATAGGTCTGAAATCGATATTAGATGAATTTTTCGGAAAAGGTATGACCTTTGAGAACTTCCACTGCTTCAGAAACTGAGCTGACGTAAAACACGTATTACAAATGTGTACAAGAGGAGAAAGAATGTAAGGCAGGAGCATTTTAACAAATTTCAAATTTAGACCATCACATCCCGTGCTGTCAGATTTGATTTTACAAAAAGCCATGAAAACGTCATTTGCAGTTACTCGGTTAAAATTAAATGGTGAAAAGTTGCGAGGAACGCTAGGATTAGGCAATTCAGGGCTGCTTTGGGAACTCGAAGTTATTGCAGGTACGGTAAGGAAATTCTTGTTGATTTCTTCGGGATCAATGTCGATATTATTTTTAGTTGAACAAACTACGCCGGCAGCACGTAAGTTTTTCCATAATTTTTTTTTTTTTTTTTTGTGATAGTTCAGTGTTGAGCAATGAAGAAAAATACCTCTTTTTGGTCATTTTGATTTCAAATGTTGTTCTATTACAAAGAACACATGTCAAATGCTCTATTCCTGCGACGAATGAGGCTTATAATTCTAGGAGAAAACCATGGGCAGCAGGGTTATATATAGTTTTAATTACCAATGGAACATACTTTCTATGAAGATAATGGGTCAATTCAGATAGGAAATCAGTTTCATCCTCAGCGTCACACATATTGTGAACATTATTGTTAGGCTCCTGAATATAATGGAGTTGCAAATCATAGGCCATCATTATTACGTCATGACCAGATATACCCGCAAGTGACATCTGATTCCTGAATTTAATTTTTGGCTGGAGAAGATGTGAGGAATATATCAAGAAGAGATGAAGAGTGCATTGAAAAGTGAGTGGGATGCTCGTTAACTCGATGTATATCAAGCGAGTTCAACACAAAATTAAATTGGTTTGTAGTACTATTTCCACTAAGAAAATTAATATTAAAATAACCACCAATTACGATATTATTATATTGTGGAATAACATGTGTCAGATCGTTGATTAATTTCGATAAATCTGCTTTCGGCGGCTTATAAACACAACCGATCAAGCATTTATTCAATCCTTGCCCCAACTCACAAAAGAGATATTCAGCCTCCAAATTAGTATCTCCACTAGATATCAACCGTCTGCAAGATATACAAGAGTTTATGTATCTATATAGCAACGCCACCACTACGATGCAGAGACATATCCTTCCGAAAAATTTTAAAACCAGGTATAACGACAAGCTAATCACTAGAAATATCACAAACTCCCTCCAAAGGGAATTGAAATGATAACAACTTAAGACATATCAATATCAAAGTAAAACTAATTATATAATACAACATCAATTCAGAAGAATAAACAGCATATGAAGACAAATTCACTACTATGACATACGTGTGCTTAAATTCAAAATCACCAATAACACTTCAAACAAATACATAGCGAAAGTTCTAAATCCACATTTCTAGTAATAGTTACTACTAAATAAATTATCAGACTGTGAAAATTCATCATAAAGAAACACATTTTTGCATGACAGGGAAGTAATATTTAATTATCAAAATTCAGGGTAATACTAATAAGTTCTAAGCCTAAACATAAACAAGCACATAATCCAGTACTCATTCTATAAAAACAAGTGCGATATGTATTAACTAATTATTGTAGATTATTTAGTAATATGTATGTAATTCCTACATGATTTACCATTACGGTTACAGTAGACTATTACAGAGCATCATCAGAGATAATTTTTTCAGATTGGTCCAAACCACTACGGTGAACATAAACGTAACCAGCATTTGTAAAAACAGACAGCAGCTTCTTTTCCTTTTTTTAATCTCAACGCTTTGCGCAGAATTGCATAATTACGAGTCGATAGGCTTTGATTTATATTAATAGCAGTTGCCCTGCTTTGACTAATGCGAACGTCGGTAAGACTAAGAGTTTTGATTATGTTCTGCTTGCGCGATGCTAATGTTTTACGAGTTCCAATCAGAAAATAATTTTTATCGTTTGGAGTATCGAACTTAATTATTATTGCGGAATCCCAGTAATAACAATATCACAGGCCTTCTGAGTTTGTCTATAGTAAGGTCTGCCTGGGATTCCAGAATGTCAATTCGGGCACTTAGCTCATTAAATTTGTTATTAATAATTTCCGTGAGCTTTCGTTCCAAGTGTTTCTCAGTGAGCTTTTATAACTTCCAATAACATTGGTGACCTGATCATGGAATTTATTAAACAGAGAAAATAGCTGATATTTAAATTGTGATGCGAAGGCAGACAATTCCATTGTAATATCTGCTGTTGATGTAGAGGTATGCAATCCAGTTAACTTCATTTTACTTGATCAAAATGCAAAGTAAATTATATTTAAAGTCAAAAAAACTATCACAATTTTTTAAACCAACAATAGCCGGCGTTAATTATAACTAAATGCACGGCCAGACACACTTTTTGAAGCCAGCCATTCCCTTTAACTCGTACACGAATTTGTCTATTTCTTTACTATTTTCGACACTCTCGTAGACCCACTTTTCGTCATCACAGCGAGCTGAAATTTGGTACACAGGTTCATGTTGCGTGACAATTGAATCTGTCAAAATTTGAACCGGAAATTTCCATGGAAAACCTGGAAAATCGGGAAAAATCATTTGAAAATTTGGTACAAATTTTATTAGTGATAAATCCGTTTCAGGAAAAATGCAGAGTTTTCCGATTTTTCCGAAAAATTTTCCGGAATTTTCCGACTTTTCTGGAAAATATTCCGGTAAAAAAGTTTTCAAAATTATGCAGGATCAAGTTTGCTATCAACTGTCATCATTACTTTCTCTCCGACAATGGTGAAAACTTGCAGAAAAAATCGAGGAAAATTCATGTAAAACGCTTTTCCGGAGTTTTTCCGACCAAGGAAGCGTTTGAGCGTTTTGCAACCTAAGACAAAGTTGTAGAGCGAATTGAGTTGCATAAAGTTGATTTTGTGGAAAACTCCATGGAAAACCCGGAAAAGCGGGAAAATCATCGGAAAAATTTTCATCTATATGATTAGTGATAAAACTGTTTCAGGAAAAATGCAGAATTTTCCAATTTAGTTAACGTGAAAAAGGCAGAAAATAAAATAAGTAAAAAACGAGTTTTCAAACAAAACTGAGGCCAAGTCGCATGAAAAAGTAGAAAATAAACTTTTCTTCACACACAGAGGTGGACTCAGATTTTATTCGCTGACAATCACCGATTTATTTCAGTAAGATCAATCAGACGTAATAAGTGATTTGATTCATGAAGAGAAAGAATATTCAAGAGAAATGTATCAACCAAAAAATCTGAGTCCACCTCTGTGTGTGAAGAAAAGTTTATTTTCTCCTTTTTCATGCGACTTGGCCTCAGTTTTGTTTGAAAACTCGTTTTTTACTTATTTTATATTAATTAAGAAACTGAGCAAAATCAGTCTAATGTGGAAGCAAAGGTTAAAACTGCTTACTCGAACTGTCACTATCTATTACTAAATATATTCTTCACAAATTTTATATTTCTACCGACTACCAGATGACGCTGTTATCAGGATAATTGGAATTATCCAGCAATTTTTGGGGATACAGAATTCCCGGAAATAACTCGCTAGGTTTTCTGGGTATTTTTCAGATTTCTCAGGGTATTTGGTGACAAATACGAAGTAAAAGCAACCTAATTAAATTTTCACAGTTATCACAGGCACAGGTATTACGTCTACTTGTAAAAGGGATCAAAATAGTCATTTAGTGCAAGAATAACGTTAAGTCAACATAAATTTGATTGAAAGTGAGGGAAGCATATGATTTAAACAACTTTTGGTGTAATTCTACTCGTGCCATACTTTTCATATTGGAGGACGATTTAAATGTCAAGCTTGATTCCTTTTGTGCCCGCAAAGTGTGACCATGTCTCCGACTGATATGTACAACAGGGACTGCTTGATTTTCTATTTCATGTGGGTCAACTTTTGTTAGCGGGGGTGTGGTAATTATATTAACTTAAAGTTTCATTTTCGTTTTAAAATTCATATTTCAAGTTCAACAAATTCAAAATATATCCGAAATTATTGCTTCCATTGGAATCTTGTCTTCTTTAACATCAAATATTTCTTAAGCTCGATTTTTAAGGAAATAAACTAGTTGTTTTTTGCCTGAAAAGTAAGGATGGGGGACAGAGAAAGGATTACAAATATGTATTGCTATCTATTTCTAATCTACATATTTATTTGGATAATCCACTGGACAGAAACTGGAATATGGTGGATTATTTGAAGTACAGCGGAATAAAGTAGTTAAAGCAAAAAAGATACAACTATAGAAAAGTGATCCCATGATAATGTAGGCAATTTCAGAAATGTTAGTGGTTCATGTTATACATATCAGTGATGCCTCCCCTTTTCGGACAAGATTGCTTGGAGTGTCTCCTAACTTCTTAACTTTAGTATAATGTAGTAAAATGCACAGCATTGAAATTTAGAGCTCAAAGCGCTACAAACTGCTTCAATTGACATTTGTTAAATACCACTGAATAATAGAAGAATCTTCCTTGTTTAATTCTAAATTGATTAATTAGTTTCAAAATTACATTAAAAGGAAAATTAGTAGAATTTTTCTCAAAAATAATTAATCTGCAATACACAAAAATCTATAGCCATGGAAAGTTCTTAACTTGTCCAGTTAGCTAGTCTTCCTATGAACATTCAAACTGGCCAAGAGTCGAGATTCAAGATTCCAGAGTAATCGAGTTAAAGAGGCTCATTGGTGTACACATTACATGGTACTTGAGACTTAAGAGTTCAATAAAATACTTCACTGCTGAGCTGACTAGGTCAAGATCATTATCTTAATTACTATTGTAAGTTGTGAGCTTCGAAGGCCATAGAGTGAATGGTTAGAGAAGGCGGAAGTAGATATAGCTACTTATATAGAAGACAACTTATGTACAACCGTAGAAGTAGGTCGAAATTTAATTACGATATTAATTCGAACGGATAATATCAACAACAGCAGCAGCCGAACAGGAGCATCAGCACAAGACTGTTATGGAGAGGCAGATAGGAAAATAGCAGCAGCACAGAATCGCATATAAAACGAGGAATTATAAGGGAAAATTGCATGGATGCGAATATGAAATTCCTCTTGAGAAGCAGCCGTTTATATTAAATTTCATCCTTACTATGGAGGGATCACAGAGGATGTGTTGTTGGTGATTTCATTCTACGGAAACTTTGCATTTTATACAATGAAATTGGGCTCAACTAACTCTTCCAGGCCATTATTTCTGGAGTAAAGAATAATTAAATGTACTTACTGAAGGCTGGGAATGGCATGCTGCTTTATAAGATTTATTACCGTAACCCACTGAGGCGTACAAAATGATAAAAAAAGTGTATGACCGTCGGTCTGTCGCATGTCTCTCGGGAATTTACATTCATTCTCTATGGTGCAGGAAACTAATTTTAAAAATGAATTATTTTCTTTCTAGTTTGATTCAGATTACGTTTTTTTTTCCTTTATTTTTTTTTACTTACCTAATTTCGTATATAAATTCAGCCTAAACATTCATGATTCGATGCTAACTGATTACAGAATTGAAAGGTATTAGAAATGTTATGGGCTCTTTGGCTTGGCTTAGAAAGCTTAGAATTTGTGTAATTTACGGGAGCAAACTAACAAGAATACAGATCGAGGATTTTGTGTACCTAAATAGTAGTTGTGGTCCTAGCCGCTCATTTCATTCAGATCAGATAATCAGAGTTATCAGCTATAGTTTGTCACAGTGTACCTGATGATTTGGGTAAAGCGAATAACTCTGGTGCCCAGTTCATATTATCCTGTCGAACAACACAACAAGAAGGGAGATGTGAATTCTTCTGTTACAGGGACCAGAGTGGATTTGCTGTGTTTTGTATCTAAAATGGGTTTGGACCTAAGGGGCCAAATTATACGTAGGTGCTATACTTGCAATTTCTGTACAAATACAAGTACATTGTTACGCTACCCTCAAACTCACAAGTTTCTGATAGCCCAGTGAAGACGGGAAGTGGGTATTTTCCTATTAACTCACTAACTTTGTTGGGCGCCACATGGTTTTTCGAATTAAAGAAAACAAGCTACCATGAAACTTGGTGTGTAAAACAAAGAAAAGAGAATGACGAAAAAAAAACGCATTCGAGCACTTACTGTATACATAAAGTATATAGGTATATAGAATAAATGTTTTAAATTATGCGTGTTAAGTAAAAACAAATCACTTTTTTTTGTAATTCTTGCATTTATGTCAAGTCGTGTAATTCAATATTTCATGTTCTCTTTCAAAACAATTTAATTTCAAATTTGCGCTTAAATCCTTGAGTATGTGAATTATTTGCAATCTAATTTAACTTCATTTTGTAGTCGGTTCTTCCATTTTGAATTATCTCTTCTAGTATGTTTGTATTCATTCTTGTGATAGCCGCTGTGCAATATAGATCGAAGGAATAAAATTGAATTGGTTTTATCGTACAAGTTTGGTCTTTTATTTCTATGGACATATTAGCTTGGGTTGGTTAATCGATTCACCTTTGGCATTTTACAAATCTCGTTTGGAAAAAAGTTCTCAAAATGCTTGAGAATAAACATTGGCGATGACGGACCATCAGGTCTCTGCTCGGGCTCCACTCTACAACTTAAATCATTTTAGTATATGCAGCTAGGTTTAAACCAAATTGCATTGCTTAACAATGCGATAGGTATGAATTATAAATTGTATGGAAATTTCATATTCAAATTAGATATTTTAGGAAATTACTTAACTTTCACAATAGCCCCTGGAAGCATGTGGCCGACAGATTTGTATCGCCCTCCAATATCCAGCCAATCCCGCATTGCTGAAGCTCTTTTCCACTGTAGTTTCTTTGCTTATTTTTTTCCTGTTTCACCTCCTTTTGTTTTTCTTTTTCCTAATTCTTTATTTTGTTTTACAATTTTATTTTAGTTTTACTTCACGTTTTATTTTGCTTCGTTTTTTCTCTTTTCTCTGAAAGTCGCTTCACCTACCGGACGTACAGCCATATTAACTGTACCCACAGTTTTTCGACCAAGATTTTCGAAACTTTACGAATGTTGAAGTTGGTTGCAATCTCGGAATATTTTATTCCTCGTGTTACATTAACCTTATTTCAACTTTTACATTTACTGGAAATAAAATGTTGGTGCTCTTGTGAATAATTTTAACTTTAGTCCGGGCTGCTCACACTTTCGATTTGTTATTAGAAGGTTTTATTTCGGTATTTATAGTGGAAATGAGAACTAGGCGAGTATTTTCGCGAATCAAGACCAATTAATAAAATGACTTCATGCTTTCAATGGAATGTGGTATAACTTCTGTCAAAAAAGTATTATTATAACTATTATTAAACATTCGAATATTTTCAAAAAAATAAAAATAAAATAAAATAAACGTATACAAATAAAACAGGAATTGGATTCTTTTCTAGATGAGTAGATAAGCTATAAGAGTTCTGGATCACTTTTTTGAGCCTCCAGGATTTCGCCACAGATGGCGCCACCGTCGCTAGGTGGTTTGAGCCCATACTAAGTAGGGGGTGTGTCTTGGCTGTATTGGTTTGCGCCTTGGATGCACCATTGTGTCTTGGGTGCACCATTGAGTCTCGACTGCGCCCTAGCGGGATTAATCGGTACTACCGGGATGTATCATTTGATCTTGACTGCGCCCTGTGGGGTGGGAAGCTTTATTGATGGATTTGGTCTTGACTGCGTCCTAGCGGCATTAGCCGGTACTACGGTTTTCTTGGATAGATATGTGGTGTGCCTAAATGTAGGCTTTTGGTTTTGAACTAATATTAGTAATAATTAAAGTTAACGCTAGGAAATTTTTGTTCATGCCAATGGATTCTAGATGGTGGGGGTGGGGGAAGTTGTAGATATCAGCATCATTCGAATTTCACAACATGACATCACCATGAACAGATTATAGAAGATGTCAGTGAGGGTTCTGGGGTATGTGTGTATTGAAAAGTCTTATCTTTTATAAACATTTGTTTTTATTTCCAATAAAATTTCTTATTATAAAAGTATTTCTTATAGCACATTGTCCAATATGAACTTGGCAAGATGGCGCATTTGTGTTAATCTCTATTAGTTTTCCACAGTTGTATTCATCTTCGACATTGATAATGATTTCACTCTCTCCAACTATCTTCTGCATCCATTGAACTTTTTCAGCTCCCTTTACATATCTGATTTTATTTCGAAGCAGTGGTTCAACTATAGTGTACAGCTTGTGATACGGTATGTAGCCATCATCCCAGCGGAATCCATGAAAATTGTGCTGAAGCCATTTTACTTGCCTCTTTTTTGCTGAAGTCAAATCTTTGTATCTGAACGGTGGTTGAAATATAAAGTGCTGTATCTGGTTTTCATTGTTTAAAATTGCCAGTTCTTTAGTGATAAATTCATTGAGACTAGTTTTGAATCCTTGAACGTCTACGATGACAGCCATCTTCTTAATTTAACTTTCTAACTTCACTTGTCAGCGGACTGTATTCCACTATTCGATCATGTAGAAGCAGACAATATGCTGTCGTATTAGCCGGTATATTTTCAGATGTCTTGAATTCTAGCCTTATGTCAACAGGTCCAGTTTTTATTGTTTCATTTTGATGTGAGCAATCAATGACAGCGATCGGAGCATCGGTTTTGAACTTCTCCCATGTGAGGAACGGCTGATACTGATGACCATAGTATGATTGTGTAAACTTTATATACATCTCATACAGCAATGCGTATCTATTCAAATCAAATTTCAAATTCAAATCATCATAGGGATATGATTCTGAGTTCAAATGAACTGTAACATCGGTGAGTTTGCAGTGATCAAACTTGCTTGCATCTTTGGTTTTATCGTTCCTTCGATCCGTTTGTAATGCTAAGATGATAAATCGAGGTTTCTCCAGTTGAGTGGAAGTCTTAACTGACCAGGTTTGATGCGTGGATTCCGGTAGTACTGGATACTCATATATGTCCCAGCTACGGAATGGTATTTGTATCGGGCGACCTCTCCCGATAATTTTAAATAGTTGCAGCTTTTCATCATCGGATACTGTAACATGTGGAATGCTCCATTGAAGTTTGGTAATTTCAATTTTCACCTCATCTGTGGCCGATATAATGGCATTATCATCTGTCCTGCTCCGGATCAATATGAGTTCATGTTTGGAATTTATCAGAATTTTCTTGTAATCTTCAGCGAATCCCAATAAATATTTCAGAGGTACACAATAGTTAAACAGTCCATTGGCTGGTATAACGGATGAATCTGGTGACCAACTGCCGTTGAGTAGTATCCTGCTTACATTTGCATTTAGCGATACGTAGTTTTTTAATGTTGTTGCAATCCCAAGATTTCTTGTACGATCGATTTCCACTGCATTCAATTCATAGCGTATTTCATCAAAAAGAAATGGTAGAGCGTTGTTAGCTAATTTTGCAGTTGCTGAAACGGTTCCATCCAGCTTTGTTAGCGACCCCTCAATGTAAAGAAAACTCCTGCTGGGTAGAAGATTCAAGTCCTGATGTTGTACAGAGATACGGATTTCATCGCTGTTTTTAAATGATGTTAGAAATGGTGAATAGGAGTGATGTTCAAATTTAGTAACACTGTTATCAAAGTGAGCGTCTGGCGCAATATCTAGTATTCCTTTATTCATTGTTTCAGCGTTAAGCCAATTGATTGTAAATATGCTGTATTTGCAGGTGTTAATGTAGGTCTTGATCGCTTCAAGGTTGTCCGCTGACTAATGATCTTGTCTGCTCCGAACTCGTATTTATCATTATTGTATATCAACATGCTGTGGCTTCAAATGTAATCTGATGGTTATAGTCTCTCCTCTGAAGTTGATTAAGTCACCGTCTTGGTCAAGGAGCTTCAATGTTAGAGAACTTATACGTTTGGTGTTCACAGGCAAATAGATTACATTTTTGGGTACCTCCACTATTTTATACCCAGGCCCAACGTTCGGGGAAAACTCGTGGAGAGTGTGTACTTGTGTGTTGTTGAAGAATGATCCTGATATAATATTACATTCGATGCGTATAGTATTTACTTTAATGATGTTGACTGGCAACTCTGATGTATGCACTATATTAGCAGTCAAGTTTCTTTTACTGAATCCTAGCAGAGGAGCTATGGATCTCTGTTTTTCAAAATGTATTTCTTCAGTTGCCTTGACTTCACTCTTCAATGTATTATTGTTAGCCTTTATCGCAACCTTTATCCTTCTCCCTTCTTTATCCAAGTATCCTTGTACATATTTTGCTATATCATCAATCTCATAGGATCCAACAGGTATCTCAACAACCTCATTCCCTACATGAACCAGATTATTGCTCACATCAATATTTGGTATAGAGTTGTATGTTTGTTTTTTGCTGAAGTCAAATCTTTGTATCTGAACGGTGGTTGAAATATAAAGTGCTGTATCTGGTTTTCATTGTTTAAAATTGCCAGTTTTTTAGTGATAAATTCATTGAGACTAGTTTTGAATCCTTGAACGTCTACGATGACAGCCATCTTCTTAATTTAACTTTCTAACTTCACTTGTCAGCGGACTGTATTCCACTATTCGATCATGTAGAAGCAGACAATATGCTGTCGTATTAGCCGGTATATTTTCAGATGTCTTGAATTCTAGCCTTATGTCAACAGGTCCAGTTTTTATTGTTTCATTTTGATGTGAGCAATCAATGACAGCGATCGGAGCATCGGTTTTGAACTTCTCCCATGTGAGGAACGGCTGATACTGATGACCATAGTATGATTGTGTAAACTTTATATACATCTCATACAGCAATGCGTATCTATTCAAATCAAATTTCAAATTCAAATCATCATAGGGATATGATTCTGAGTTCAAATGAACTGTAACATCGGTGAGTTTGCAGTGATCAAACTTGCTTGCATCTTTGGTTTTATCGTTCCTTCGATCCGTTTGTAATGCTAAGATGATAAATCGAGGTTTCTCCAGTTGAGTGGAAGTCTTAACTGACCAGGTTTGATGCGTGGATTCCGGTAGTACTGGATACTCATATATGTCCCAGCTACGGAATGGTATTTGTATCGGGCGACCTCTCCCGATAATTTTAAATAGTTGCAGCTTTTCATCATCGGATACTGTAACATGTGGAATGCTCCATTGAAGTTTGGTAATTTCAATTTTCACCTCATCTGTGGCCGATATAATGGCATTATCATCTGTCCTGCTCCGGATCAATATGAGTTCATGTTTGGAATTTATCAGAATTTTCTTGTAATCTTCAGCGAATCCCAATAAATATTTCAGAGGTACACAATAGTTAAACAGTCCATTGGCTGGTATAACGGATGAATCTGGTGACCAACTGCCGTTGAGTAGTATCCTGCTTACATTTGCATTTAGCGATACGTAGTTTTTTAATGTTGTTGCAATCCCAAGATTTCTTGTACGATCGATTTCCACTGCATTCAATTCATAGCGTATTTCATCAAAAAGAAATGGTAGAGCGTTGTTAGCTAATTTTGCAGTTGCTGAAACGGTTCCATCCAGCTTTGTTAGCGACCCCTCAATGTAAAGAAAACTCCTGCTGGGTAGAAGATTCAAGTCCTGATGTTGTACAGAGATACGGATTTCATCGCTGTTTTTAAATGATGTTAGAAATGGTGAATAGGAGTGATGTTCAAATTTAGTAACACTGTTATCAAAGTGAGCGTCTGGCGCAATATCTAGTATTCCTTTATTCATTGTTTCAGCGTTAAGCCAATTGATTGTAAATATGCTGTATTTGCAGGTGTTAATGTAGGTCTTGATCGCTTCAAGGTTGTCCGCTGACTAATGATCTTGTCTGCTCCGAACTCGTATTTATCATTATTGTATATCAACATGCTGTGGCTTCAAATGTAATCTGATGGTTATAGTCTCTCCTCTGAAGTTGATTAAGTCACCGTCTTGGTCAAGGAGCTTCAATGTTAGAGAACTTATACGTTTGGTGTTCACAGGCAAATAGATTACATTTTTGGGTACCTCCACTATTTTATACCCAGGCCCAACGTTCGGGGAAAACTCGTGGAGAGTGTGTACTTGTGTGTTGTTGAAGAATGATCCTGATATAATATTACATTCGATGCGTATAGTATTTACTTTAATGATGTTGACTGGCAACTCTGATGTATGCACTATATTAGCAGTCAAGTTTCTTTTACTGAATCCTAGCAGAGGAGCTATGGATCTCTGTTTTTCAAAATGTATTTCTTCAGTTGCCTTGACTTCACTCTTCAATGTATTATTGTTAGCCTTTATCGCAACCTTTATCCTTCTCCCTTCTTTATCCAAGTATCCTTGTACATATTTTGCTATATCATCAATCTCATAGGATCCAACAGGTATCTCAACAACCTCATTCCCTACATGAACCAGATTATTGCTCACATCAATATTTGGTATAGAGTTGTATGTTTGAAAATCAATTAATCCACAAACATAATCCGTTGCTAGCTCCAGCGGAGGAAAGTACTCAGCAGTGAGTAGAGATGAATTTCCCGTGAGAGTAAGTGTTAATGACATGGCGGTTGATAATGAACTGTTACAATTTCAATATAGATACATTTATTTATAGATAATAATTAATGGTTATAACAATTATATAAAAACTTTAAACATAAGTGACCGCAAATTACTGCATCATAGTTCTGATAAGAGCTGTAGTTGTACGTAATATTACTACCCAAGTAGTTTATGAGCTCCCTTGGTGGTTGGAGATTGCCAAAGCTATCAAAGTATTCGATGTTATCACCTTTCTTGTAGTACGCTACCCAGTGTGTACCGGCTCCAGTTGAGATGTCCAAGTTAACAATACCGCTTTCTCGCTTCCATGGCTTTTTAGGTAGATTATCACGCATAAATACTCCTCTGAAGTGTGGCAAGTGTGTGGTATACTTGTGAAGATCCAACTCGTTTAGCGGTCTTTTGGGTAGCGTCTTTAATAGTTTTTTGGTTGAGGTTGTAGATAGAGTCCAAGTCCTTTTCTGTACGGCTTCAGGAACAGCCCGTTTCCTTCTTTGCCAACCGCTATAGTTTCCATTGCTTGGTTATGACGTTTGCTTTCTTCCAATTTTGCCTTTGCAGTACTGGCGTCATTTACTGCTTTAGCTATGCCTGCTGCACCTCCCGATAGTGCTCCCAATGCTGAAAGCCCAGCAAACAGCGGGATGAGGAACGGAAGTGCTCCACCAACCTTTGGTATAGGTATCACTCGTGGAGTTTTAATTGATTTCTTCTTTCTTTTCACAATATTTTTAGCTGCACTAAGAGCTATTTTTGTAGCTTCCATCAAGTCTTTTGGTTTTCTGACTTTTAAAATTTTACGTGCATTTCGTACTGCTTCTCGGAATGTGGGTTGGCGTTTATTTTTAGCCTTAAGACCCATACCTAGCTTAATTTTAGCCTTCATTGCGTTTGTTATAAGCCAAGCGTTGGCACGTTCACTCAAATTTGCATCCGTAGATTTTGCACGCTGCCAGGCCTTTTCAGCTAATATTTTATCAGCTATATGTCGATCACTTGTGTCTTTATGCCGCGAGTATGCTATATCGTGTTCCCTGCAGGCTGCATCCAGTGGATTAATGCCTGGATCTCCTCTCGCCAATCTTTTTTGTAACTTTGTTCCTGGTCCACAGTACTGATATCCCGGTAGATGTAATTCTACAGGTAATTTGTTGATGATTGAATTTAATAGTCCTCTGCCCCCTTTCAAAGCTTTTCTGGAGCGTTTCGATTTGTGATCCGGCATCTTATAAGGTTCCGATGATACTGTTGAAATATAATATAAACAGGTGTATTTATAGGAATCCCGTTAGTCTTCAATATGCGGTTCATTAAACAACAACAAGCTTTTCCTGTTCGAAATGCTGATGTAGGTGTTATGAAGGTGAAAAAGAAGCATGGTCCCCTATTGCCTAATAGTATAAGGAGCATCATTGTTGGACCATCGAATTGTGGAAAAACTAATGTTATGATAAGTTTGCTGGAACATCCCAATGGTCTGAGATATGAAAATATTTACATATATTCAAAATCTTTACATCAACCAAAGTATGAATACTTGAAGCGAGTGATGACTCATATATCAGGATTGGGGTATTATACATTCTCAAACAACTGCGACGTTCTACCTCCAGAAGATGCCAAATCACATTCAGTGTTTATTTTCGATGATGTAGCATGTGAAAAGCAAAATAATGTGCGATCCTATTTTTGCACGGGTCGTCACGAAGATATAGATAGCTTCTATCTCTGTCAAACATATACGCATATACCAAAGCACTTAATACGTGACAATGCTAATTTAATCATCTTATTTAAGCAAGATGAGTTGAATTTGAAACATATCTATAATGATCATGTGAATACAGACATGAAGTTTGATAAATTTCGAAGAGCCTGTGCTGAGTGTTGGAAGGATAAATATGGTTTCTTGTTGATTGATAAGGACAGCTCATTAAACAAGGGGCGCTACCGTAAAGGATTTGATACCTTCATTGTACTATAAAAGGATGAAACATGTGAAATATTCATAAGTCGAAGCTGTAACTCAGACGAAAGCACACCGAATCCTGTGGACCTGCTGAATAGATTAAAGCTGTTCACCTATTATCAGACCTGTTTGAAAAGCTGTTAAACTGTTATCAGAGCTGTTTGAAAAGCTGTTAAGCTGTTATCAGAGCTGTTTGGAAAGCTGTTAAGCTGTTATCAGAGCTGTTTGGAAAGCTGTTAAGCTGTTATCAGAGCTGTTTGAAAAGCTGTTCACCTGTTATCAGACCTGTTTGAAAAGCTGTTAAGCTGTTATCAGAGCTGTTTAATAGCTGTTAAGCTGTTATCAGAGCTGTTTAATAGCTGTTAAGCTGTTATCAGAGCTGTTTGGAAAGCTGTTAAGCTGTTATCAGAGCTGTTTGGAAAGCTGTTAAGCTGTTATCAGAGCTGTTTGAAAAGCTGTTAAGCTGTTATCAGAGCTGTTTGAAAAGCTGTTAAGCTGTTATCAGAGCTGTTTGGAAAGCTGTTAAGCTGTTATCGGAGCTGTTTGGAAAGCTGTATACCTGTTATCAGACCTGTTTGAAAAGCCGTTATTCAGTTAATATCGAAGATGAATGAAAACCTATTAAAAGAAATCATCAAGACAAGGAATGCAGTGCGAAGGAAATTTAAAGCTCTAAAGACGGGAAGGATTGAAGCAGAAGCTCAACTTGAAGAAACTTTCAAGCCAATCACCAACCCTTAAAAGAGTTTGTAACAAGAGTCAAAAACGAGCCACCTGTCAAATTGGAACCAAAAGAAGAAGAAGAAGAAGACAACGAAATTGTGGAACCTTTTACTCCTCCAAAACGAAAATATGTGAAAATGGAGGCTAGTAGCACACCTATAAATTATGGAGATTATTCCTTAACATCTGAAGAAGAATTCGCAACACCTACACATTCAAGAACATTGACAGGAAGGTCTCCTGTCACCTCCCCCCGATACGTCTGGATACATAGTTACAAACTATTTAAAGCTATTCACTGATAATAGCCCTAAAATTGATCCAACCTATGGAGTTTACTATGATGACAACGCGTGGAGAATCGGTAATTCAACGTTTGATGTTGATGATGTAGGAAATATTGTTATCAAGGGGAAGAGCTATAAAACAACTTTGGGGTTATGTGAGCTTCTATTTATGAAAGATCCTGTAAAAAGTCTCTATAGTAAAGAGGATTTAACTAATTATGGATCTATTTTGAGAGATACCAATGCATATAAACGTGACTATGCTGAAGATGGACAAATAAAAGGTACTAGAGCGGCTAAGTATAAAGCTATAATCAGTAAACTTATACAGCATAAAGGCATGGGACTAATGCGTCTGCCTAAAGAAAACATTGATCACATTTACTGGGATGACCCAAATGAATTAGTGGATAGACTGCGCCTTCTAATGGCCTCAAAGCAGGCTGGAAACACCAGTCACAACAATGAAATTGTATCTATCCTGGAGGAGTTGCGAGAAGCAGATATTATAGTTTAAATACTACTCCATTACCATACTTCTACACAATCTACAGATGAGCGTTGACAAGTTTGGACGTTTCTCTAAGCGGGGATATCTTGGGAAACCAGGTGAACGTGGACCAACAGGAGCTCAGGGACCAGCCGGTAAACAAGGAACTCAAGGACCAGTTGGTAAACAAGGAGCTCAGGGTCCAGCAGGTGAACAAGGAGAGCGGGGTATTGGATTTAATTTAACGATAAACGGAGACTACGATCTAAACTCAAAGTGTATAAAACGACTTGGTGAACCAATTGAAAATGATGATGCTACTACCAAAAACTATGTTGACAAGAAAATTAAAATAAGTGTGGAAGAAATAAGAAAAACTATTAATATAGAGGCGGCAAATTTAACGCTATATATCAATGACGAAATCGCGAAGATTGAAAACTATCTGTTTACTTCAGTAATAAATAAGAAAGACTTGACACCAAAAGATGGTGTATATGAGTAAAAACTCTTGAGAAATCTGTTTCATTTATAATTATGATGAGTAAGAGACAAGTGGTAAATGAGCTGCATAAACCAGCGAGAAAAAATTTTAAACGGCGTCGTGTGATTATCAAAGGACTAGATGACTTGTGGCAGGCAGACTTGGTTGAAATGGATCCCTACAAGTATGTGAACAAGGGTTACCGCTATCTACTGACAGTAATTGATACCTTCTCCAAATATGCATGGGCAATTCCAATTAAAAGAAAAACTGGTGTAGAAGTAAGAGATGCCATACAATCTATATTAAGCGAGGGACGAACACCTAAGAACCTGCAAACTGATGATGGAAAGGAATTCTACAACAGCCTCTTTAAAAATCTGATGATGAAGCATGCAATTAATCATTACTCTACGTACAGTTTCCTCAAAGCATCAATAGTGGAACGATTTAACCGAACTCTGAAGGATATGATGTGGAAGGAATTCAGTTTTAATGGAACTTATCAGTGGATTAGTATGGTAAAGAAACTGCTTACTGAATACAACTCAAGAATACATCGAACTACGAAAATGAGACCACGTGATATCAACACCACCAATGAGAAACAACTGCTTTCAACTGTATACAGTCATATAAAGATTGTTGTTCCTGCAAAGTATAAAGTTGGAGATTTTGTACGCATCAGCAAATACAAGCATATATTTGAGAAAGGCTATACACCAAACTGGACAGCTGAGATTTTTAAAATTATTAAAGTTCAAAACACAAATCCCATCACATATCGGCTGGAAGATTATCAAGGAAATCCAATCACAGGAGGCTTTTATGAATTGGAGCTGCTGAAAGTTAAACACCCAAACCTATATCTCGTAGAGAAAATCATAAAGAAGAGTGGAGATAAAGCTTACGTTAAATGGCTCGGATTTTCATCAAAACACAATTCATGGATTAATAACAAAGATGTTTTATAATATCTTGAAAAACAACTATAACTATAATACAATTACAATACTTTTTTATTTTACAATTATACATGTAGTTATAATGCAAATTACTTGAATAAATGAAACTAAAACTATAATAGATTTATTATTTTCACTTGACTTAGATTCTTTCTGCGGCTGCTACTTGTTGATCTGATGAAATGGAGTAATGCCCCCATGGTAGAGTATCCGTCGTTCCGCTCATAATATGTCGCTTATTATCATAAGGACTCAATGCAATCTTCTTTTGACTGACAGTGTACACGCTATGGTTATGGGATCGTATGGAGCTCTGATTGGCAGTTAATATTCGCTCGTTATTCAAGCATTCGACGTAGTCTTCGAAATTGATATGCTTCTGGACTACATTAGCCTTTACTCCTTTCGCTTTTTTTACAGTTTTACCATCGTTTATTCGCAGACTGTACATTTTCGAGCGCAAGCCTACAAATTCGCTCATGATTTTCCCATTCAGCTCATCCTTCATTAGTCCGGGAATCTTTTTATTCATGAGCGGTAAATCGAACTGGTTATCTTCTGGATAATCACTTGTATCAAATTTGTTTATATTTTCGGCCATGAACTCATATGCATTTTTCTCTTCAAGTTCATATATTAGAGAATCTGTATCAGTATACATGACTTTACATTTATCTCCATACTCACGCTGCATAAAACTGTAGTGAAAGTCGTAGAGGCATATTTTCGAAATTTCCATAACTGCCATTCCTATATAGAGCGGCTTATTGAATAATATTTTGAGTCGCCTTAATTCCACAGCAACTAAATTTTCATCAAATATCGTTGCACTGTGGAAGTTGGGTGCCGCAATCCGAGCTTTTGCACCATAGCGACCTTCCCACTTCATGCAAAGCTTGATATCGCTATACTTGCGTACATTTTCCATGGTCTTACCAAAAGCTGCATTATTCATCTTCTTATAGCTGTCCTTCTCATGATCGCTTGTAGCCTGCATCCGTTTGGTGGTATTTAAGTCAATATATGGTTTAAGCCAAGCTGATTGGTTGAATTGAAGTACCCGGTGCACTTTTTTCAGGATGAGTCCATGTGATAAGCATTGCTTCAAGTTTCGGTAGTGTATAACATATTTAGTTTTTGGATGTAATGTTGTCAGAAGCTTTTCTAATTTTGCTCCAGGTGGTGCTGCATGCTCAGAGCAAAACGGTAAGTCCTTATGCTTATCATGCAGATGTTGAGGATAATCCAAATCGACTTCGAATATGTATCCATTTGGAGAATCATCAGGAATTTCGGAAACGTCAATATTGGGAACATCAACCCATTTGAATCCTCCGGTTGGTAAATGCTGTGACATGGCCCATCCATAAAGGTTATTGACATCATAATACATCAAGTATTTCTCTTTCTCCTCAGGCTTAAAATCATCCATATATTTGTTATTGGCTTTACTATATCTGTTTGAACATTGACTTATACCACCTCGAATGCCTCTTTCTATGAATAGCAGTATATCTACGTCGGTTATCAGCTCTAATTTCACATTAGTGTATTTTAGCATAGCATCCCATGTTAGGCCTGGCATGGTGTAATAATGTGCTGGATCTAAATTGTATGTCTTCATGCACACTTCTCGAAAGTTCTCAAACACATCAGCCAATAGGAGAACATCAGTCTTAAGGTATAGATCTGAATATTCACCAAGTGTTTGTATTTCAAATTTTTGCCAGACCTCTTCAGCATGATTGTAGTCCTCAGCAGATATAGCGCTGTCAGTCAGTTTATTGTAGAACGCTTCCTGTGTTGGCAAGTTCCGGAAATCCAATTTATCCCAGTCATCAATAAAATCATATGGGAAGACACCCTTGCGTGTAAGAAGTTTGATAGTGTCATCATCCAATCCCTGCCATACTGATCTTGTAATGTTTAATTTATCCATCGGCAGCAATGATGATAGCTTATCTAAAGATTCAGCCATAAAACGGAAGGAATCGATGAATCTGAATTTTATGTAGCTGCCGTCCATGTGCTTGGTGAACGAGATATATCTTTCCTTGTTTATTGGCAAGAGATCAACATTTCCTGGGAAAGATGTAGCTATATCCTTAATTATGAAGTGAGCATCATATCCAGATAAATTGTGAAAAATGACTGGAACTATGGAGCAATCTTGGTACATCAGATTGCATGCATTGTGCGCTGGTCCTCGGTATTTTCCTGTTAAAAGAATTTATGAAAAGAAATGAATTGAATTATGCTTCTCAGTATTTACCTGTTAAGTGGCAATGGTCCCGGACTCGTTCCTCATCGGATGCAAACGTTTTTTCACATATATGGCAGCAAGTATTTTCCATATGTGAACGTCGTTCCTCTTTAGTCAGGGGTTGCATTGGTCTGATGTTCAGCTTTTCCTGTACAGCTATGGATGCAATTTTTTGCAATTCTAATGCAAACCATTGTTGACAGTCCTTGCCTCTATATGCTCTGTAATATGAGAGCTTAGCATCATGTTTGCAGTGGAAATAGAATCCGATGCTGTGAACTTCATGTTCCTGGATTCGCTGTGTATTTTGTTCGTTTCCCTGAATCGGCTTCAATATTGATTCAAGATCAGCATACACACAAAACGGGACTGGATTCTTATGGTTATAATTCTTATATTCCAACCATTTCTTTTCCTCTGAGGGAAACATAATTCTGCAATCGTTTTGCTTCTCGCATTCAGGAGTGTGTGATGCTAATTTTTCTTCAGAGTAAAAGTAGAGCAAACATCTCTCACATATATACTTTCTACCATTACACTTCGAAGTTTGCTTCGATATGAGACGCGAAAGATCTTTAATCCAGCAGAAATGATATCTGCCGGCATCATCATCATCATCATCCATATGATCATCATCATCATCATCCTGGTCATAGTCATCTTGAATCATTAAGAGATTTATATGTCGCTCCATCCTGTGTTTCGTAAGTCTAACTGGAACTGTGGTGAAGAAACGCTCTCTCTCTAGGATGAACACGTTTATTGATAAATCGTTCTGGCCTTCAAATTGCGTTATTTGCTTAAGCGTCATGGGAAATGTTATTCCAGTTAAATTTAGCACAGTAGAATAATGTGGATATGATGAGGTCCTATTGGTGTTAATATTGACAGGATATAGCGCTGATGTTACTGCCCACGCGAAGCATGCTTCATCATTGTTTTTCACATTTATACATGCTTTCTTTGATGCAATCTCCTTTGGCAGAGGTACATAAAATGATCCCCGAATCGGCTCAAACTTGTTGATATGCACCGCTAAATGTATTATAGAGTGCAGTGCCCAGCCACTGTCTTTTTCCTGGAATTCTTCTAGCTGAGTGTTTATTGGATCCAAAATGTTTGTTTTAAACCACTCCTCTAAATTATCATCTGCACTGATTGGAGCAGTTCTCGCTTGGAAATATTTAATGTCTTTTATAATTTCATTGTCAGCATTTTGTTTAATAAATTCGCCGCAAAACGTTGTAGCAACTTTAATATGGTGTTGTTGTTTTAATGTGTTTTTAATGCGGCGAGCAAGTAATTTGGAAGCATCTTGCATAAACAGCTTAGGATCTAGGTGGCTTATATTCACGATAACACCTGCCCTAATTCTACCTACGAATGCTGTTTTGATTTCTTCCCACTTAACAAAATCACTTCTTATTAATCGTTGATTAATTCCTCTACCTCGATGGGGAGCTTTGAGTAACAATCTCAACGATTTAATTTGAGCAATACAGCTGTCCAAATGTCGTTTTCTAGCATTCTTATTACACTTTCGAAATACTGCTTGATATTTACGAATGTTTCTGTTACACTCTTTAACAATATTGTTTTTATTCACAAAATTTGCATCACTTAAACACTTCAACACATCTTCTCGCAATTTCTTAATTAATGAAAAACTTTCATTTATTACTGTGATAGACATTTTTAATTTTTTTCTTATTCGGCACTAACACTTTGAATTACTTAGATTGACTGGTGCTCCCCAAGAGTTTGCTTGCGCTTTTATAGCAACGGTTTGTAAACATGAATGATCCTGCTGCTACAATAATCATTGCGCAGGATGAATTCCAACGAATTTGCTTACAGGCTGAGATGATATCGAATTACACGATAAGAAAATCACTCAAATTAATTTGATTACTTTATTCTGCTGGTTGAATTTGCAAATAAGATTGTTTACATACATGAAAATGTGAAAATTTGTTTACATTCCAATGAAACGTTTCGATCAGCAAAATTCTTGGAACAATAAAATTTTTGGTTGCCTACAGGAAGTGCGGTATCAAATTACTTGAAAAGAGTAAACATGAATCATTTGCTGATATTGCTTAAATTTGTTTACGACAGGATGTTTACGAATTCCAATGAAACGTTTCGATCAGTAAAATTCTTAGAATTGGGTTGCTTACAGGAAGTGTGGTTTCAAATTACATGAATCATTCAGCTTAATGTGCTGATATTGCAAATTTGCTTTAAGCAGGATTAAACTTGTTTTGGAACCATGACTATAAATTGAGGAGCTGAATCAGATTTGCAATCAGTTTTATTTTGGAGTTCAAACGATAAACAACCAAGGAGAAAGTAATCTGAAATGGCAAACGCAATGGAGGAACTGAAGAAGCTGGAGCAGTACCCACCTTCTCTAAAGACAGCTGAAATGGAATTTAATAAGGAATACAAGATTCTGGGTGCTAGAAGATGTAAGACTGCATTTGGATCTCGTATCATCCTGGACTTGGAAGACTGTCAACTTTTCCTTCCTGCACGGTACAGCACAATTACTGATGAAACTATACTGGAGATAAATACTGCAGGAGATTTTTATATTATAAATAGAGGTCCTATCGGTCGAACGTTTAAAATAGAGTTTATTCGCCATGATGTTAATTTGTACCCAATTAATTATTATATTCATTAAATAAAAAAAAATCAATAATGTGAAACTAGTTTTTTATTAGTAATATTTCTAAATTATTAGTGATAATGAAAGTCACATTTAGTACCAGTGCTCCACAACTTTATATAATTGAATATGAGCCAAGAAAGGGACCTTGGGAGACATATGCTCTGGATCGCTTTCGTTTCCAAGATAGGATTCATAGAACTTCACTTATATTGCTACCAATTTTGAATATAGAACATAGGAAAAAAGTTTATAACTTAAGATTTAGAAATAAATAATTAATTTGATGTGAATAAATCTTAGAATATAGAGACAACAGGAAGTGTTGATACCTGTAAAATTCGTGTGCATGACCGTGGATTTTTTCAGGGTCCCTTGAAGTAGGTCAGCAGTATATTGAAGAAAGAGACAAATGTATTTCCACCGAGATTTGTTTACGTTTATGACAGCTGAGAAACTCTCAGGGTATATAGGTGTAGTGACAGTGAATAAGAACATTTTCGATGGGAGCAAACGTAATATTTTCAACCATATATCTTGTTGCCCCGCTCTCTATATTGATTCTACTACACGGCTGTACTGAGCATTCACTACAGCGGCAACAGATACTCACACAACCAGAATTTGACTACATCAAATTTGGCTTATCACACTTCCTGTACTCTCTATATTCTAAGGAATAAATATTGAAATTTAATTTTGGTTTGACAACATTATTTTCGGCAAAAGAAATTGTATCAATACACCTCCCAGCAACCATATTTTTACCTTAAACTTGAAGTTTTCTATTAAATATTTACAGCAAGTGGTGATATTACTTAAATTTGTTTATTTTATGAGAATTCCAGTAAAGTGCATCACACCACATTACTAATTGCCAATTAGCTAATTGCCAATTAGCTAATGACCAACCAAGCTGCTAATTGTCAATTAGCTAATTGCCAATTAGTAATTATATAATTGCCAATTAACTAATTGTTTGAACAAATGCCGCTAATATCTCGAAAACCAAAGCCCGTAGAGGATTTCTAATGAAAATTTCGTTCCCCCTCCCACCCCACACCACCAAGAATCCATTTCCATGAGCAAAAATAACTTGAATTATTAATACGCTAATATCTCGAAAACTAGAGCCCGTAGAGGATTTCTGATGAAAATTTTATTCCCCCTCTAACCTCCTACCCCTCTAACACCTTCTAGAATCTATTGGCATCAACAAAACTATCCTAGGTAGCTTGAATTATTAATAATATTAACTATATCTGAAAAGGTCAAATCGCTAATATCTCGAAAACCAGAGCTCGTAGAGGATTTCTGATGAAAATTTTATCCCCCTTAATATCCCCACCCCAACGCTCTAGAATCCATTGGCATGAACAAAAATTTCCTACTATTAACTTTAATTATTAGTTCAAAACCAAAAGCCTACATTTAGGCGCTCAAGAAAAATCAATTATTACTAATATTAATTGAAAACCAGGCGCAACACTTGAAAACAACAAAAGCCTACATTTAGGCGCACCACACATCCAAAAAAGTGAAGCAAAAAACTTCCCAAAACCGTAGCATGCTGCCACGTGTGGGCAAAAGTGAAGCAAAAAAACTTCCCAAAACCGTAGCATGCTGCCACGTGTGGGCCAAAAGTGAAGCAAAAAACTTCCGAGGGAACCGTACCACACATCCAAGAAAGCCGTAGTACCGGAGCAAGCTGGTAGCATCGGCCCCACCCCCACCATCTAGAATCCATTGGCATGAACAAAAATTTCCTAGCGTTAAATGAGCAAAAAATAACTTGAATTATTAATACGCTAATATCTCGAAAACCATAGCCCGTAGAGGATTTCTGATAAAAATTTCGTTCCCCCTCTAACCCCCCGCCCCTATAACACCTTCTAGAATCTATTGGCATGAACAAAACTATCCTAGGTAGCTTGAATTATTAATAATATTAACTATATCTGAAAACGTAAAATCGCTAATATCTCGAAAACCAGAGCCCGTAGAGGATTTCTGATGAAAATTTCATCCGCCTTAGTATCCCCACCCCCACCATCTAGAATCCATTGGCATGAACAAAAATTTCCTAGCGTTAACTTTAATTATTACTAATATTAGTTCAAAACCAAAAGCCTACATTTAGGCACACCACATATCTATCCAAGAAAACCGTAGTACCGGCTAATGCCGCTAGGGCGCAGTCAAGACCAAATGATACATCCCGGTAGTACCGATTAATCCCGCTAGGGCGCAGTCGAGACTCAATGGTGCACCCAAGACACAATGGTGCATCCAAGGCGCAAACCAATACAGCCAAGACACACCCCCTACTTAGTATGGGCTCAAACCACCTAGCGACGGTGGCGCCATCTGTGGCGAAATCCTGGAGGCTCAAAAAAGTGATCCAGAACTCTTATAGCTTATCTACTTAGATGATTTACAAAACTATGTAAATTCGATATTTGCTAGTTCAAAACAAACGAAACATTTTTCTAAATGTCACTGGGTCAACAACTACCAGTAAGAAAAACAAAATATTAAATAATCCTGAAGTAGTGATAATAATTTGTATGCTAAAATGCATTAACTAAGATTTTAAGTATTTACGTTGGCAACTAATCTATCCGGGTTGTGTTGTGTTGATGTGTTTTGATGGATTGAATATATATGTATGTATATATATATATATATATATATATATATATGTATATATATATATATATATATATATATATGTGTATGTATATATGTATGTATGCATGCATAGCAATGCTCTTCTATTGTATGACTGTTTGAAATTTCATATGTGGCAACTACGTGTATTTGTAACTGCGGTTAACAGTGTGATGTCAATTTGGTGTATGTAAGTGGCTGGTAAACCGTCAATGTAGTGTAGCTGTGTACATGAAGGTGCAAGAGATTGGGGTCTAACGACCCTTCCATTACCTGAAATTTACAATAAACTCCGAGTCAAAAGTTCATAACTTCTTAAGTATATACAAAAACAATCACTTGTAACCAACACGTACATATGTACATCGCTGACGAGGTAAGTAGAAAATTGGACCGTAACAACATTCTTCATCAGCTGAAATGCATGGATATGATGCATGTTATCATAGATGGCACAAGAACTAGATGTCGCTGCAGTACCAAAACAGTATACAAAATTTATATGGCTGGGTGGTCCATTCCGGAATGGACCACAACATTTGAAAAGATGTATACGTCGAAAGACTAACTGAAGTGTTGAGGAAGTCGATCAAATATGTACAAAACTGCTATTATAAAAGCAATTGTTTTCCGCACGGTCTAAAACATGTTATGGTCCATTCCAGAATGCAACACCCATTTCCCAGTCTGTATACTCTGCTCTAGTATGCCATGCGACATCTAATTCTTATGCCATCTATGATATTATACAATTAATGGATCTGTGGCAACTGGAATGGAGGATCTAAGTAGTGACGGTATACGCATGCGACATTTGTGAAGATGAGGATTCATGGCATCAAAGAACAACAAATAGAGCGTGTTTTTCTTTGTTTAATTCATTTTCAGGGGTTGAGTTGATTTAATAATAATAAAAATAACAAAAATTATATGTATTTTATATTTTTAGATAAGGTAAAACTATATTACATGTATTTATACATATAATAGTTACCCCAACCCCAAATATTACCACAACCTTGGGTCTACATAGCACTAAATGGAAAGATTAAATATTTCCGAAACATCCTCCGATTCCGAAATATAGCTGTATCCTTGGCAATGGCTTCAATTGTTATTACACTTTACATATCGAGTTGGTATACGTCGTGTTTTTCCTTAAGATGTTCTCTTTCATCTGATTCATTCAAAATTGTCATATTCTACTAAATACTTACATTGTAATGGACCGATGAAGGAAGCTACAATTTACCGGCTCAACTATAGGGGAATCCTTAATTGGAAGTTTTTTAGAGAATTTTGGGGACAGATTTACAAGGCTTTCTGGATGTTCTTTCATTTAGAGGACGTACATATATGGTTCCAATTTGAAGGTGCTTCACATATTTATATAAGTGCAGTTACAGAAATTCTAGGTGACAGATATCAAACTAAACAATTTGGAAGAAATGATTCTGTTTTCTGGATGTGTAGTATATTGTGGCGCCATATCATCATTAGGTGATTTATATACGTAGGAAAAATTACTGCATAGATACTCTGAAAATATAAAATCTACAACACAATTTTTACTAAAGAACAAATATTTTCAGTATAAGGTCAGTACTTTTCTGGCCTTGATGTCAATAACTGCCGAGATAATTATAGCAAAGGTAAAAATATTATTGAAAAGGCCACATATTCTTCCAGTTCTCATAAATTTTGCCAAGGGAGCTGATTTATCGATATTAAGGAGAAGTTTCGTGTAGAACCTTAAAAATTTACATAAATATAATGAACGTGTGGAATGAGATGTATGATTTAAAGTGGCTGACTATCCTCTTGATAATAAACAATCTTCCAGCATTGATTTAGAAAAAGTTAAGAAACTGATATTAAGGGAAAGGATGTATATAAAGTGATTGCGTTATGCCAAGAAATATGATTTAATTGATTAATTTTTATTAAAAACTCAGAATGAAAAACTGAGTTTTGTTTTAAAAACCGGTCAACAATAAGTCAGGCTCGCGCTATCAGGGCTCTGCATCAGCACATTTTCATTGCACAGTCGATTGACCGAATTTAAGTATATTTAAATCTAATCCAAATTTTCCTCTGATAATTGGAAAATTATGAGACTGACATAACAAAAGCTGTAGTTTTCCTGTTTTCTACATCTAATCAAAATCTGCTAACCCTGTGTAAACATAAATTTTGTAAAAATAAATTCAAAAATAAAAAAAATAAAATTTTTTTTTTTTGGACTTTTGAATTACATTAAATTTAAACAGATTACGTTTGGACTTTTTGCCGGGTTAAACTTAATTTTCTTCAAGAAAGAATTTTTTTGGGATTCTCCGGTATTTAGCAAAAGCTAAAAAATGTTCTAATTTGTTATTTCATCACACAACCCATTAATTTTTGGTGACAAGTTTCAAGTCTTGGTTCGACTCATCAACAGGTCACAAATAGCGAAATTGGGTGATTTGAAAAACAAATGAAGAAAATGAAATCAAGAGAACAAAATTAAGTTTAACCCGGTAAAAAGTCCAAACGTAATCTTTTTATTTCTTTTTCCTCCTGGGCTTGTATAGGAGTGTTTTTCCTCATATAATTCACACCCAGAATTTATTCTGAATTTATATGAGAAGAGATCAGTTTGATCTATTTTCAAGCGTCTGCAGCAGGCAGAAAACCAAGATGCACCGATGAGTGTAAGGTTTTCTGCTGACACGAAACGCTTCTTCTTCTTTGTTTTTTCTATTTTTCTCAAACTTTTCATTTCTTTCTTCTTTTTTCATTTTTCATTTATTTTTCAAATCACCCAATTTCGCCATTTGGGAGCTGTTGATGAGTCAAACCAAGACTTGAAACTTGTCACCAAAAATTAATGGGTTGTGTGATGAAATAACAAATTAGAACATTTTTTAGCTTTTGCTATATACCGGAGAATCCCAAAAAAATTCTTTCTTGAAGAAAATTAAATTTAAAGAGTATGGAAAATTTGTGAAAATTCAGTCATAAGAATCAAAATTTCAATTAGTCATCCAATAAGTCTTTCTTAATAATTTTTTGGTTTGTAAAAAGGCAAAATATTTGTGATTTTCACTCACCGTAAAAACTCAATTGACAGTGTTATTCCCTTTTTTGTTTTCGGAGGAAAGTCCCCAGTTTTGTTTCCTCAAATACTTAACAGACGTCAAATCTCAAATCGCAAATCGATTCCTCATTCAGTTTCATTTTCACATTCAGTCATGTCATGTCATGTTAACTCTAGCTGTTAGTATCAATCTCTGTGTCAGAGTCAAAGTGCTTTAAAAGCAAACAAACAAACAAAATACATAAATAAATCCATAAAAAAATGAATTAATTAGTGAAAACAATCAATCAACATCGGAAGTGTGCTAATGGAAGTGAGAATTCCCAGATCGAAACGAGACGACATTTTATATTCCAATCTAAGCTGTAATCGAAGCAAGTGTAAACAAGTACTTCGAACGGAATAATCCATTTAGCCAGTGTGACGCAATTGAGAGGGAAACGAGGAAGCAAGGTGTTATACGGGGAAGATGACGATTAAAAGCTTGGATCGGGTCCCAGCCCAGCACAGGACTATGCAGGATACGACTATATGAGTTGCACTAACTTCTCCTGTTTGAACAAGGATTTCCAATTAGCTTAATGGATTTTAGTCTTGGCTAGAAAAGGCACATGCAACACAATTTCTTTACACTGGGATCGGGTCTTATTTATGGTAATCTGCGATTTAATTTTGAAAAACATCCTTAAAGAGTTTCTGAAGGCATATGAAATAGGAATGCGTTTCATTTGTTTCCTCTTCACAGCCAAATGAGATTCTTCAACGGGGTGGCAAAATGTACCTACTCAAGTTATTTTGTGAAAGTCTTACTACAAGAAATATTACGACAGTGAGAAATTGCCTCATATACGGTTTTCTGGAATGAGTCTCCCGACAGACGAACTGTATTCCCAAAAGTTTGTAGACTGACAAATTACACACATTAAAAAGATAAAAGGCAAATCTACCAGGGAACAGGTAACCAGAAATTGTGAAAGTTTCGAGTGTTATACAAACGTTGTGTGTTGCTATACACACCTATATCCTGGTATAATTTTTTCAGATGTATTTCGATAGTTCATTCCGGATAACGTGGAATAGAAGGTCATTGAGAAGAGTAATAATGTACTTTCGCACAGGTACTGCGTCCAGCCAGTACATTTGTGGACAGTATTCTGCAATTACGGGAGACTTATTATCCATCCAGCATAGTGCATAGCTTGCGTGATTACCTGTAAGGTAAGTTTCCAATTTAAGAAGTTGAAACAGGATGAGCTCTGCTTCTCGTAATTACTGGCATTAAAAGCGTTGGTGCTCGATGTAAACTTCGTCTAGAATAGATTGTAAATGAAAAATTTGTAGCCCGAGGCCATCTAATTTCCTTGATTGCAATTTGCTTCGGTAGAAGACTTATTTAATTATAATTTCAGGTTGAAAGTCTACTAGTATGTATGTATGTACAAAATAATGTCAACTCTTAACTGAACTTAAATGAATGACTTTAAGTTGCTCCTGCAATTTACTGTAAGCAACGTTGGGCAATTCCCGGACGGGAATCAAACCCACACTTGGTAAGATCGGTCAAGGATGGAGAATGAAAGAATTTTAAGACCTTTATTTTTAATAATTCTAAATCAAATCATAAATACAAGAGGAAAAGACAACCGACTTACATCCTTAGTACTAATACAGGGCGACAAAAAAGCGACAAACTGAGCGGCTACAGGGCGACAACACAGCGACAACAGAGAAAATAGAGCGACAATAGAGCGACAACAGAGCGACAACGGAGCGACAACAGAGCGACAACAGAGCGGTAATAGAGCGGCTACAGGGCGACAGCAGAGCGATAACGGAGCGGCTACAGAGCGACAAAAGGGCGACAACCGAGCGACAATAGAGCGACATCAGGGCGACAACAGTGCGACATCAGAACGACAACAGAGTGGCTACAGTGCGACAACAGGGCACCAACAGCGCGACTACAGAGCGACATCAGGGCGACAATAGAGCGACATCAGGGCGACAACAGGGCGACAACAGAGAGACAAGAGAGTGGCTATAGTTCGACAACAGGGTAACTGGGCGACAACAGAGCGACAACAGAGCGACAACAGAGCGACAACAGAACGACAACAGAGCGACAACAGAGCGACAACAGATAAACAATAGAGCGGCTACAGAGCGACAACAGAGCGCCAACAGGGCGACAACAGAGCGGATACAAAGCGACAACAATGTGACAATAGAGCGACTATAGAGGGAAAATAGAGCAATAACAAGGCGACAATAAAGCGATAACAGAGCGGCTACAGGGCGACAACAGAGCGACAACACAGCGGCTACAGTGCGACGACAGAGCGTCAACAGAGCGACATTGGAGCGACAACAAGGCGACAACAGCGCCACAACAGAGCGACATCAGGGCGACAACAGAGCTGATGGCGTGAGGCGCCTCGACCAAGCATGAATATCGCATTTGATATGGGTAAGCGCTGAGTTTATTGTTGACGCTTAAATGTGTGTTAATTGTTGTTCGATGAAGTGTGTTTTTTGTAAACTTTGTCGTTTTATTGCTTGCTTAATGCTATGCTGTATATATGTATATAATAGAGCGACAAGAGAGTGTCAACAGAGCGACAACAAAGCGACATCAGGACGACAACAGAGCGACAAAAGAGCGACAATAGAGCGACAAAAGAGCGACAATAGAGCGACAAAAGAGCGACAATAGAGCGACAATAGAGCGAGAACAGGGCGACAACAGAGCGAAAACAGAGCGACAACGGAGCTACAACAGGGCGACATCAGGGCGACAACAGGGCGACAACAAATCGGCTACCCAGCGACTACAGGGTGAAAATAGAGCGGCAACAGAGCGACAACAGAAGAAGATATTAAACGTGATTTTACTAAGGCAAGTGTCAAAAATTTAACATTATTTGAATTGTTCTTAACTGTTTTTTACTACAAAGGTTATTAAATGTGTTTTACAATTTAAATTTTTCTTAATTTTTGTTTTGTTCAGCTTAATAATTTACAAGTATTTAAAATTTTATTTTCAGATTTTCGTACAGCCTAGGAACAGTGATCACTGTGACTAATGGATAAGCCGGCTATGTTTGGCGAACATTCCTCGACCAGAACAATTTGGTCGCTTTGATACTGCTCGATTTTTCGAAACCTTTTGACAGCGTTGATATTAATATTTTCCTTCATAAACTCAATTACTGCTTTGATTGGGTGGGATAATGGTTGATAATACTCCAAGCCCCATCCCTTTTCTCTCGGATGCTCGAAGGTCTCAATACTAGGTCCTCTGTTATTTAGTTTATTAGCATTTAAATGTAAACTGGCAATTTACAGGACTGCCTAAGCCTACAAGTAAGAAACTAAAGGAGTAGTGGCGCATCCAAGGGGAGGGTCATGGGAGTCATGACCTCTCTAAATTGAAGAAGAAAATATTTAATTAATTTAGTTATATTAGATACTCAACAGAAATACGAAAGGTTTTATTAAAATCACTTTTGAATTTCCCGCCAATTGTTTTTTCAATGTTGGCACCGACGTAAGAACTATATTTGGCACAAAAAATTGGACCGCATGAGATAGCATATCGCGCAGTCTATATTATAAATTCCAGTGTGTAAAACTGATTTTGGTTTGAATGACTCCTGCAGTTTGTACCCTAAATTTAAAAATGGCACATAATCCACACTGCTTAATGTGCAAGCCGTCCTAGTGGCTAAATTAAGATCAAGCGACTTGTTGTTTTTTTTTTTGTTGCTTAATTTAACTTGTAAGATGACCCCCCCCCCCCATTATTTCAATGCTAAATCCACACCTCCGTATATTCAATTTTTGCGTCGTGGTGCACATGATGTTTTTTTTACTTTCTAACCGTATTTGCATTTCTTTCTACTTGTACCCTAGATGTCACTTTTGTTAATTTTCTGTAAGGAAATGTATCCTAGCACAAAAGACTCTGGTAAGGTTAAAATTGGAAGGGGATTAAATAGAGAAATATTTACCCGCTTTTATGTGGAAATTTAGTAATACTGTATATGTATCTTTTTTTAATAATATACTGGGAATTTGAATATTGGTAAATGCTTGTAGTATTGATAAAAACGCTTAATTTTTAATATATTTTCTTGATATAGATTTACCAAAAATTAAATTTTAAGGCAAGTTATTACTGAGGAGCCTCAAAGGGTTGTTTATATTACTAACGCTCACTATGCTGCTGCTGATATACAATTTTGCCTCATACTTTCAGTCAAAAACTTTTTCCCATACGCATGTAATGCAATTTTTATTATAGTGTCTGTATAAACCTACACATTTGGGGATTGGGACGAAATTTATTGATAATGGGCCTCTCCTTTAGTTTCGTACTCGTAAGCCTAGGCAGACGTGTTGGCTTATTTCAGGATTATATTATTTGAATTAATAATGATTAGGAACGAATAAATTACTTCTTCAAGGATAATGGCATAAAGCTCAAACCTGAGGAGTCCTTATGCATTGCATTTGATGCCCTCATTATCATTTTTTGTAGTAACCATATTGGTGATAACCTCTTATAGTCGAATCTAACAGGGATAATGAGTCTAAATGGATGGAACCATTCTGAGTATCATAATCAATTCTTTACTGATATTTTCCGCAGAAATAAAGGGTGCCGATGCTTTCTTTCATCAGTGTGGCACTGACAAATCGTGCTTAGTAAGAAGTGCCCCTCCCCATGATGACGTCATTGTCACTACATAAGAATGAAAAACTGGATCGTTATGTGAGGATCAATGACAATGATTTCTCTATACTCTCTGATTTTGGCGATACCGTTTTAGCTTAATGTGAATACGCTCTAAGCAAGGATACATTTGATAGGCTTTCTATTTACAAAACGGTGTATTATAGAAGTTATCAAATGCATCTGTTAAACAAGCCCGGCTCTGGTACTACCCTTATTGAACCAGACTTTCCCAAATTCAAAAACTATAAAAACCTCGGATGGCGCTAGGGGATTACAGATGACCCATAATCTTCTTTAAGAAATTAGGGGGGGGGGGTAGTGTAGTATGCTAGGTAGGTATGTTAAGATATCATTTTTATAAAATAACCACGAAATGTTAAAAGAATCTTAATTTTCTAATAGAATTATCCTGTCGAGACATGTGTCGGTGGTTATCGGCTTTCTGGTGACTTTTCCTTCAATTATCTTTACAGACGTCTCTGACGATAGGTGCATATGCTATCTTAAAAAGGATTTTCGCTTTTTCCAACATAATGAAATTTCCAGACCGTGGTACTCCATATACACATACACCTTCACAGCTCCTGCCTAGTGGTTATTGTCTTTCGAAGATCCCTGAAGAAGTAAAAAGAATAATATAATAACTCCTAAAAATAAAAACATAAATCCCCACAGGTTCATTGATCTAGTAAATTGAAAACAACTCAAACACTCTTTATAATTCAAAATCCCACAGAAAAAGCACTTAATATGAAAACACGCCCCCAAAAAAACTCAAATGATGTCAGATTACTCTCCTAGAAAGAAATATTGCGCCGCAGTAAAGCAATTTTTAATATTTATCGCAATATAAAGGAACTTCATAAAGGAAAACATAGAAAAGGACTAAAGCGAAGCTTGAGAGAATCAAATCCTTCAAGTTGGCCAGAAGTCACGTACTCCAGCTGAAGACAGTAAATTGAATTTAGTCATCTCAAATTATTCCTTGCCATTTTTCTTTTCAATTTGGATACTTGATCTCAAGGGAATAGAAACGTACACAAGAACACCGGAGCACCCATCAAACAGGACAGACAAATCCTTTTGTTAAAAACGCTTTAATTGCTTTAGATTGAAAAGAAATTACTGTGCAGATACTATCACCTGAGAGGAAATCTTTGTCTCTCCCTCTCTCAATGCCTGACAAGAGAAAACTAAATCCTTGTTTCATTCACTAAGAAGAACTAATGGCTCTGCTACGGCAATTTGATTGCAGCTTTAATTCCGTTGGTAATTTTTAAAAGACAAGCAATTTCCACAGTTTTTTTTCTTATTCTCCACTTATCTCAAGATCGAAGATCTACCAATCTACTGCAGGAATTTAATGGGAAAAACTTATTTCAATCAATCCTTTTTACGCACAATTTTCTTGAAGAACTTGGACGAATTAGTTAGTAAGAAGTGGAAAAAAAAAGATGATTTGCCACCTCCTAATTCTGGTTTTACCGTCGAGAAGTTGATAAAAAAGTGAAACTTTGTCCGAAAATGGAACCGAGGCAGAATTAATATCGTCCATTTTTCGCTCCTTCATCATGTTTCGTGGTTTTTGCTATCATTTTCCTTGGAAACTTTTTTTTTTTTACATCGAAGCATCGTTGTAGACAATCTATAAGGATATGTATATAAAAAGCTGGCAGCAACCATTAATATTCCTTGATCGGAAATATAATAAGCACTGCCTAATCCTGTACGAAATTTAGTTTTGGTGTGGGCTCTAATGCCCTGGACTATATCGGATTTCTTCGGCAAGTAGATATTATACTCGGCCTAATATTATAAAGGATATTTTAAAGGAGCTTAATGAAATTTTAATACGACGCGAAATTAATTGAAACTTTTGCAATATTCAAATCTCTACTGGGAGGAGTGGTATACGCCTAGCTCAAAAATAATTTTTACAACAATAATAAAAAAATAATTAATAAATCAGAGATGATTTACCTCCCTTTATCCAGAATTATCAAAATCTTTGGCATACTTCCAAGGGATATTGCCGCCTGTTTCTGATAAATTTGGTTTTAAGGTATTGTGTTGAGTATCCAGGATAATGATGAAATAATTGAAAGAGGATGATGAATATGAAGATTCAGTTAAATTAGGTATAAAAGCAAAATAAAAATATTGCCACGATTGGGAGTAATTTTGGAAATTTCTCAAAATATAAGGGAATTTCCTACAAATCCGACGACCTTGGTAGGTGAACTGTCTCTGTTTTATTGATAATTTAAACAAATGAACTGCAACAGAGGTTTTAACTAATTTTTGGAAGCAGTGAAAATTTTAAATAAAGTAGGCAAACTGCGATAGTTTAATAAAGAATCAATACAGGGTGATTTGTAATTTATGGTCATAAATGACACCCAAGATAGGTGGAAGTGTTAGGAACAGGAGGGGTGGAGGGATCAATCTCAATAGTTGCAGTTTTTCACAAAATACCCCGTAACTTTTTCGTTGTACAACCTATATGAAGGTGATTTGTAGCTCAGATGATTGTAAATCGTCTAAGCTTTCCAAGGAGCTATCACCCTATCCCTTTCGTATCACTTGTTATAGGACATAAGATTGAAGAAATCTAGTTGTTGTTTTTTAAATTTTACCGATTTTTGCCCCAAAAATGTTGATAACTGTTACTTTTTCTTACAAGATTTTGAAATCTTAGAACCTATCTTTAAGCAACCATTATCTAGATAAATCTGTTTTTATGATGCATAATTGCATTAATTTTGCTCCTAACGATTAAAGTCGCGCGTATTTTTATCCAATTCCACGCAAGATTAGTGAAATGATGAAAATTCATTAAACTAATCATCTTAAAAACAAGTTAATCTAAAAAATGGTTGCATATAGGTAGGCCTAGTATCAAATGGATGGCAATATCTAGAGGTCTCCAAATCTTGCAAGAAAATGTTATCAATATACGTGGTCTGCAGTATTTGTTCCCATATTTTTTGCAGTACAACTACAGCCATTCGCGTTTTATAAAATTTCAAAGTGTTTATTGAACGCCAGTCCTCATCGCAATTTTTAAATAGATTGTCAACCGCCTCCAACATTTCAGTTTTAATTTGTGGAAGGTCAACTAACGTTTATGAATTCATCTCTTCTATTATTTTTCCTTTCTTTAAAACTGATTTCAGTTAAGCTATATTGCAGCTGGAAACTAATTCGCTTCTCAATAAAACATTGTTTTTGGAGTCCTCCATATGATGAATCCTTTCGATTTGTTGAAAGCAACGGGATACAGGCTTAGACAAAATTACTTCATTTAGGAAGTATTGCACCATGCTCTCTAATTATCAGGTTTACAATTGTGCAGTCTTCATATATTTGCTTATATTCTTCCGGGTACAAAAGAGTTTCTTGCAGGGTTCTTGCTTTGGTATAGATAAATTTGGTGTCTGTAGTAAGAGACAATATTATCAGAGTTGGCTTTTCCTTACCAGCAAGTTCAGAAAGGTCCTTTGCCGACAGATTGTGTATCTTGATTTGACTAATGAACTCGTTCTGCATATTGAGATTGAAATGAAATGAAAAATAACTTTATTGTATCACCTAAAGCCCAATACTGCTTGACGGCGTCACGAAGGTGTTGAGTATAGGTGAACGCTGTTCTGGAGGCTCGAGAGGAGATCGTGGGCTCCTCACTCGCGTCTGTTTGTTTCGCCAGGCAGTCCGCTCTTCCATTGCCAGCAATGCCTACATGGCCAGGACACCATCCGATCCAGATCGTCTGGTTTTGTATGGTGTTTCGGTTACTGAAAACTAAGGTCGTCTTATTTCCTAGATTCTGGAGTTTACGACATATATGAGTCTGTCCTCTAGCGCTCTCGGCAATTACTGGCATGGCTACAGCTGCCTCAATCTTCGAAGCATCTGCTTTGAGTCCATCACTGAGCTCCTTGTGTATTAATGGCTTGCTGTCGTTATTGAGATTCTGGTAAAGTTGTTCGTTAGTAATGATTCTGCTGGTCTTGATCCTCCAGAATGGGACGAGAGGAGTGGAGTTAGAGAGGTTGGGATTGAAAGGTATGATTGCGGTGGGTGAACATGATTTCCACAAGCAAGTCATGTAGCGGGGCTTGAGGGTTGTGGAGGTTTATAAATAGAAGACTGGCTGCATGGTGGTCACTTCACGCCATGAAGGTGGGAAGGTGAGCCTCTATGAGAAGGCTATCGATTAGGGTTGTTCGTGGTTAGAGCACCAATGGTGCTTCTGGCTGAAGCGTTGAAAGCTTTCTGAATCTTATTTCCGTTCAGTTTTGTAGAGAATGCGTAGATTGTGATCACATAATCAATCATACCCATGATCAGCTGTCTGACAATTAATGGCGCAGTTTGTAGCGGGGACCCGCATTTTTTCTGAAGATGACCCTGAGAAGATTGTGTCTTCGGTTGAAATCTTCTAATACCATGTGGGTGTACTTGCTCCAATCAAGAGTCTTTGAGATGTCCAACACTAGGATCTTGAGAACACTCCGTAATGGAATGGCAGCCGTATCGTAGCGGAGTTTTGTTTCTCGGCATCTCCGTCTTCTGCAGACGTGCAGAGTTTCTAGTTTACTTAAAGTAACCTTACCATTATTAAGTTCAGACCATACTGAGATTTTCCTCAGAGTCTGGGTGAGGCTTGAAATTTCGGATGGTGGGTTGCTGGATACATAGCAGACTAGGTTATCTGCGTAGATATGGTAGAAAAGATCAGGGACTGCGCTAAATTTTGTAGACAGGGAGTGCATATAGGTATTGAAGAGATGCACGGAAAGCAGACAGCCTTGCGGTAAACTATTTTTCAGAGAGTAAGTCAAAGAGAAGTGGCTACCAACTCTATATTTTATTCTTCTGTCTCTCAAAAAGGAGTCTACCAGTTTGACGAATTTAGTGCCGACCTTCCATTCTAATTGGTTTATGACGGAGTGCTTTCGTGCTCTATAGAACGCTGTTCTAAGTATATGGACAGCAAGACAGTGTTTTGACCTCTAGATAGAGCGCTTTTCAGGTTGTTCTCCTGTTCCGACAGAAGGTTTTGCATCCCTCTGCCTGGCCTCTAGCTCCAAACCACCAGAAGTAACTTCTGTTCTCGTAGCCAACTCAGCATCAGCTTCTCTAGGATTTTGGAACATATTTGAGGAGGGAGATAGGTCTGGTGTCGGAGGGGATTCGACAGCAGGCTCTACCCCATGGTATATCACGGATCTCAGCCAGTTTTCACTCAGCTGGAAGCCTGCCGAGAGCTAAAGGTCGGTTATACAGTTCCGTCAATCTGGTATTCCAGATACCAGGAGCCTGCGTGATCATTCCAAAAGAAATATTATCCAGACCTGGAGTGGTTCCCTGGAAGGAATTAAGCGCGCGAAGGGAAATGGATCTTGGAGTTGAGAAGGGGGATATTCTCAATTTCCTGCTGTGTGCATCTCGTCAATTCTATTTTAGTAGAACAGTAAAGAGGTGAGCGATCTGCATCTGTTGAATAGCTGGTGCAGTGCCTGGTGAAATATTCGGCCATTTTCACAGGACCATCAACAATGACATCGTCAATATTAAGGCCTGTTATGCCTGCCTTAACGGGGTATCCGCATATTGCCCTGACCCGCAGACGTTCCATTAGAGGACAGTGTGGTCTCCAAGGTGGTTGGCTTGAGTTGAACATAGGAGAGGATGAGGATGGTATATGTGGATCAAAATTTTTTAGTCGGCGATTACCAGCATGTCGTCGTCCTCCGTACCTGTTATAGTAGAGGTGTTTGGTGAGTCAAGGTCCGTGTAAAACTTGGTTGCGATTGGTGGTGATTGGATACATTTTGGAAGCCAAGGCTTCTTTGAAGGGGGAAGGAGAAAAGGAGAGAAGGTTGTTGGCATTTTCATTTGTGTTCAGAGAAAAGGTGCCAGCTAAGTTTTTGTTGAAAAATTTGATTGGGGAGGTGAGTAATTGTCTGGAGGGAATATAGGAGTTGAAACTGAAGGGCTGTAGCTTGTCTGCGTGACTAGTGGTGTCTATACCTGAGTGCGTTTTTTGATCGCATATTGTGGTGTTCGCGATGGGGATGTTATTGTTCTGTGCTGGTGTGGAGATTGAGGTTTTAGTGAAGTTTGAAGATTTGCTTCGAAGACTGATTGCGTTTTTAGTCGGCAAAGAGGGTGTGGATGGCTGTTGAGCCGTTTTGGACAGTGAGCGGATATTTGAGAAGTGCGCGGTTTCGAAACTAGGTGGAAGTTGATTGTAGCTGCTATGTGCTTAGGTGGAAGGAAGGTTAAAGGAAGATCAAGATTGCAGTTAACTCGGGCTTTTCACAATATATGCCTGGTTTCCATATGTGGCGTATCACTGTTGCCTCGCTGCAAAGCGGGTTATATGGCAGTCCACTTGAATTTGGAAGATGTCTTTCTCTCTTGTAAAAGCCGGGCATTTGGGTATTTGGATCGCGGATGATGTGATTACCAACTTGCTCGCAGCTGACGCAGTAAACTCTATCACATATGTGTGAATTGTCACCCCTTGCTTGACCACAATCAGGGAAAACAGGGATGGCATGGCATGCGCTTTCATTGCGGCATAATTTGAGGTGCTTTCTACATCTAAGTGGAGCAGCATAACATCTGCGCAGTGGAAGTTTTTCCAGGCAGCAGACTATCGTTTCCGGTGGGGGGGGGGGGGGAAGCGAAGCAATCAAAGGTTAGCTGAAGCGTTCGTGACAGCTGTACCAGATCTAGTTAATTTTCAGACTCAGTGATGGACTCAAGGATTTCTGTCTTAGAGAGCATTTTAAGTTTGGCGCATCAGCAGTGCCTGTGGAAGCATTAATCCTTGTCTGGTAAAGTATCGTAATGTCTTGTCCCAGTATTGTCTTGAGACCTCATTAGTCATTCCGACTCCACTTGCGATGGAAGCAGACGCAGGTAGGAGCCGTCTCTCAAGTCCTTACATGATTGGACTTTGGAATGATGTGTCCGACCGACTTGCAGGCGGCAAACGGACTTAGGTCTGTTAGTTTCTTGGATTCGTTTGCGAGTTAAATCGTGACATTTTATGGATCCATTCCAGCATTAATATTTAGAATGAACTGCTGTAGCGAGGGGAAGTCTGTTATGCTTTTTTTGCCACCTTCCTGGGCCAGTTGTCTTGGTCCAGGCTGGCGTAGCATTTTGACGGACCTCCGGCCGTGGCCATGTTATTGTGCCCTCTATGGGCGGAACGTATTTTTATACCAGTTCAATGTATATGGTTTTTAGTCGTGGCAAGAAAAGGTTGTCTACCTTGTTAGTCGAGTAATGAATAGTAGAAGTCTTGAGTACAATGTTTTTGAATCTAGAATGTTTTTAGATCAAGCAATATTGTAATCTGCCGATTGCTGATATTATCTCATTGTGTTGATTTTTGAAAGGAAAGGAAAAGAAAGAAAATTACATATAAATAACAGTAGGTAATCATAAATGTCAAAAACCTCATTACTATAGTAGCTAAGAAAGTATTTTAAGTTCAAGAAGAAAAAGAATTTAACTCTACCACAAAAACTGGGCGACCTTGCTCTAGTACAGGGTGCGCGTGTTGTGCGCGCTGGATAGTATAGGCTGCTTCTCATAGTTTGGTTCCAATTTTGTATCACTGGCGTAGTAGGTGTGTGCCTTTGATGTTGTCTCCGAAAATTCGGCCGGATGAGTTAGATTCACCTTTTGGTGGCTGGAAAACTCTCTAACTTCGGGATCCGCTCATAGTCTCGCAAGATGCTCGTGAAATTTGCAGCTAAGCTGTTTCAAAGCCATCTTCTTTTTTGATATTGCTGGTGGCGTGATTTTCTCATCTAGTAAATACAATTCAGAAAGATGCCACCATGTGTTTTTACATGGCTTCTGTTTTGTCTCACAACGCAGCACAGATTGCATTTGCGTGCTTAAAGCTAGTGTAATCACACTTACTTGGGCAGAGCCAAACTTTCAATATTTTAATATTATCGAGGGCAGTCTGCTGTACAGTTTTTTGCCTACTTTAGTTTTTAATGTATAGTTTATGTTACTTAAAATTCGATTTTAGCCTCCGCAGTTTTACTACCTTCTGGTTTGATCGGATGAACTTGTCAGAATACATACTAAGGGTTTCCTCGATCTGTGAATCATCCTCATACGTAATACAGGTGGAGCATTTCTCTGATGATAGAGTCTTGAACCCAATGTAGAAGGAAGATAAGTCTACTAATATATAACTCGCTAGAAATTTACTGCCTTCCAGTTGTTTTCGAACAGCAATCTCAAGCGATTTTATTTATTTTTTTACTATGGGGTCGTTCCACAGCAACTAGACAAAATTTACATAAAGTGTGACATGATCATAAGCAATTTTATTGCAATGTTACATACTTGCAGGGTTTGTGACAACAAAAATGCAAAAGGAGTCCAGACCTGGATAGCATATTCAAGAATTGGTCTTGTGAAGCAAGTGTACAATGCAATGTTATGGAAGGATTTGAGAATTCTTGGAACGAACGCTTTGGAGAGCCCAGCATAGAACCACGCTTTAATATCATGTAGTGTATGTGGTGAGATGCAATTCAATCTATGGTCACATTTGACACGCAAGTCACAGACAGCACCCACACGGCTAATCGAAAAATTCGAAAACCCATAATCGTAAGTAATTCTGATTCCTGTGGAAATTCATAACCTCACATTTGTCGTTATTGAGTACCAAACTATTGCTTTCCACCACTTGTAAAAATTGTGAACAGATTTAATCAGGGAGAAAAGGTTTCGTCGTCACTATAAATCAAGTCTTTATAGTGCCTCACAATAGAAACAATGTCGTCATTAGATAGAATAAAGAACAAAGGTTGCAAATGACTTTTTTGAGGTACGCCAGACGAAACCCTCAAGACTGTGGAGATAGAATAGCGGAAAAAGATTTGGTATGTTCTGTTACCTAAATAAAGACTCCATCCATTTCAGAAATGTTGAGGGAAACCCATACTTTTCCATTTTAAATAGCATCACGTAGTGAGATAACTTATCGAAGGGGTTCACTAAAGTCTAAAGTAACTTTCGGTCATTTTTGCAATTACATAACAACAATTACATAATAACAATTACATAAATAACATTTTACTACCTTGTTTGTGGATAGGTATAATAAAACAGTTTCTCCATAGCTGCGGGAAACAAGCACTTTTTGGGAAATAATTTTCAGCAGAGCTTCCGGGGAGAGGCAGCATGACTTAAAACAGGTTAGAGGGACTTCATCAAGACCCATTATATAGTCATATGGAAACACATTAATATGCGCAAGGACATCTCTTGTGCAATTGTAGGGATAGCGAATGAAACGTTATGGGAGTAGTTCGTAGGACTGAAGTTGGAAATTTGACAGTAAATGCGGCAAACGCATTACAAATTTCAGACAAATCACTAGCGGAATCTTTGATCGTGATGGTATTGTAGTTTCTTCTCCATAGTAATAAACTTATAAAAGATGCGTGGGTGACTAAATATTTTCGTGCTTTGAATATACTCATTATAAAGTAAGAGAACTTATGTTCCAAAATTTTCAAAATTCATGACTGAACAAATAAAAAAGACAAGACATCGACCAGGAAGGTAATATTTAAGCCATATATCAGAAAACCAGAGAACAAGGAAGCTGTGGTCTTGATGGAGTTGGAAGAAGGCATCTGGAATGGTTGACGTACTTGTGAAAAATGGAGGAAATGTGTAATTATTATATTATTATATGAATTTCATTTACGCTATTTTCAAAAATTCATATCTCGAGAATGAACCGATCAAGTTTTGAATTTTTGGGATTAAGATGTCAACGATTTTTTTTTTCTTTTTGTAAACAGATTTATTTACTATTATTATTGAGTATTACTAGGATTTTTTCATTTTTATTTTTTCTTTAAAAAAAAAAGTATCATAATTTACATATTCAAGAATTTCAAATTTGTTGGAATTTACTGACGAAAATTTTATCATAAAAACTGTGGCCCTATAAGGGATATACTTGACCGTGAGTTTGAAGCAAAAAATTACTGTTCTTCTCCTGACATTTTAATTTAATATTAAGGATCGGTTGCACTTTAGAAAAACAACTGAACTTTACTGCATCTTATCGCCATAAAAAGGCATTTTACTTTTAATTTCATTAAAACATTACCAAAAATATCCCTGTCTTATGGAACTGCATACATACATTGCTATCACTCAAATAAAAAAATCCTGTATAACTAATTGAAACACTTCTTTAAATGTATCCTTATTTCCTTAAAAGATAAATATTTCACATTCTAAAATATTTAGTCGGAAATGTGCTAGAATTTATATTTGCACGTCACTTGTTGAAGGAGTTTAAAACCATTAAATTTCCGTAAGTACTTTGATCGGTAAATCTTGTTCGGAATGTACATAGCTATGTAACTCCTTCCCTCAAGAACTTCCGATTCTGAATTTTCAGCAAAGTTTGTGTAAAAAGTTTTCTAGAACGTGCGCCAGCTGTTTGAAGCAATAAATTTGATCATCTAATTGGGTTACTCAAGAAATCCTTAACAAAAACTTTCGTCCATTGATTTTCTCTAGAGATACTTTAGAACTTACTTTTGTACATATACAGACACAAGACGTCTTCATTGATGCTCAAAACTGATGGTAGCAATTTTTTACGAACCCTACTCAAGTGGGCATTTGAACGTTATCGAGTTTTACTAATTTATTATTTAAATATTGCAACAAATTTCTACCCAAGGAAGTTTGTGTGCACTCCTATCTTCAGGCGATTCCTTGTAAATATATTTTCAAGCCAAACCATCCAATTTCGATGCAATAAGAACGTGTGTCACGTTTTATTCACCCAGTGAGGAGAGCACGAACCTTTCTCCACCAACTTTGCAGTAATAAATTATTAAAACTTGAATGCATTTCGAATGCTGAGAATTTATTGAAGACGAAAACTTCCAAAAGAGTCAAAAATTTTCCTGGAATAAATCTTGCCGATATAATGCAAGTGCACTGCTGAATTTTATTTATGTTTATAGAAAAAGAAGCTTCCGGTTGCTGAATTTTGCCCAGGTCATAGGTTTTCTTTGCAGGAAGCAGAATGGAAGTTATAGGCTACACAGGAAAAGAGATTTACAATTCAAATATTTTATCATTTTTCATTATAAAATGTCATGAACTTCTGAACTTTTGTGGCAAACTGGTACATGAAATATTACTCTTAGATATACAGAGAAGATTTGTATGGTCACATTGGAATATGAATATGAATAAATTATTACGTTACGGTTGTTTTTGCAAAACTTTATATTTAAACTTGAAAGATATTTGCATTTAAACTGTAGTAATTACCAGAAAGATTACCTCTGTCAACGATTTTAATAGACTACTCGTATGGATGATGGTAGGATAAATTTTCTGGTTGTATTGGATTTTTGTTTTTTTCGTAGGTCGAGTTCAAAATGTTTCCCTTAATAGAAAATATTTCTGAATATTTGCTTATACAAAGTGGAGTGCCCCAGAGCTCCAGTCTTGGTCTTTTGTTAGTCTTCCTCTATATAAATGGCATAATAATCGCAATACTTTCAACTAATTAAAACCAGTTTGGTTGAAATAATTGCGACTAGCTTATCTTTGGTTTTAATGACTGATTTAAATATTAAACTTTAACAAAAGTTTTAATAAGTTAGCTACTTGTAAAAGGAACAACATTTTCAATGATGTAGCATCTAAAGTAAAATATTATCCTAATTTTGTTGTTAATTAATTGGTATTTATTTAGTTGTTTAAAACCACATTGGTCTTTTTGTTTGTGGACCTATTTCGTAGTCTCGCAGTGATTCGAACTTATCCAGTGAAACTGAGTGTTTCAGAGACCATTACAAGTGAAGTGACCAAAGAAATCTGAGGGCATGTTGATGTGGGTTTTCCAATAAAAACGTTGTTGAATTTCTTGGTGAAATCGTTCACATTGTTCGTTTCCCAGAATGTCTAAAAAGTCAAAAGTCAGAAAGTAAATTTTAATGGATATGTTGCAGCCCATTTCACCGTCGGCACTCAAAAGTTAGTGTGTAACGTGTACATAGTTGAATCATTTGTTGTTCCTAAGGAAATTTTTCCACAATGAAAGAAAACTATGCCAGACTCATATTTCCACAGTACTCAATTTGGTAACAAAATTTTCCGAATTTGTGAACTAACGAATATTCTTGAACATTAGCCAAAATCAGCTGAAATATTTAAGTAGATTCGTACTTATTGCCAACAAATGAATATTTAGGGTGCTTCCTTTAATTTTAGCTTCACTCAATCCAGAAAATTTTGTTCAGAGCTGAGGAATTGCTTCTTGTAGCCGAGCTTCAAATTCAATGGCGGAAGGATGATATCTTCGGGCCGCACCATCGGGATATTCAAAATATTTTTCTTTCCAATTTGAAAAGATGTACCTATTGCCCACTCAGTTCGTTCATACTTATTTCGCACACGACTATCCCATTTACAAAGGTAACAAGGATATTGCCGCCTTGCATTCCAGAGAAAATTGTCATAAAATCTACAGTATCATACACGTGGGCATGCGTCATGAAACTTAATTCTAAACTGGTGTTTCTGACAACGGATTTTAAATATATTGTTGTTGTTGTTGTGTTGCTGCAGTTACCGTCGTTTTAGTCGTTGTCATTTCTTGCATTTTTTTCACGATTTGACAGTTTTCTCGGCTAAATCACAGTATTTCTTCACTGTAATTTAATATTTTACTGTAATGTAGCTGCTTATTGAGCAATAATTTAATAACTCAGTGAAATTTCAACCGATTTTTGCCAAAGAATCCTCATTAGATGCAATTAACGATAAAATTTAAAAAAAAAAATATTGTAGTGCAAAACATGCCATCAAATTGTTATCAAAATTGAAAAAAATTTGTAAAAAATCGTAAACTTCGAAATTTTTTCAGCTGTAACTTCGTGAAATAACGAACATATGATTACGGGTTACGGGTTTTTTGGTCTAAATTGAAATTTTGTGGATGTATGAGAAATTTCTTCCACACCACTACTTTTAGTTTCACCAGACCTACAACCTATTTTATGTCTCGTTAAAAGTATTTTTTACCATAACGCAGTGTTTTCTTTAAGAAAAATTTAAAAAATTTAACAAAACACAGAACCCCAAAGACGACATTTTTCAATAACATAAAAACCAACCATGAGGAGTGGGAAATAATTTACTTCGACGTTAAAGAGCCATTCAAATAGAATGGTTTCCTTAATATGATTGAAGCAAGTCAAAGCTGTTTTCGGCATATGTGGAAAACATTTTTGTAAAATCATGATATCCTCCCGGAAGGCCCTCCCCGTCACACATAAAGAAAACAAAAATAAGGAAGTACTTAAAAATGTGAAAGAAAAATAAATAAATAAAAATTAAATATAAGGAAGCTTGTAATGTAGTATTATTTATTGCTATATCTACTATAACTTATTGGACAAAAACCCAACGTTCCCAGCAAAGAATGGCAGCGAGTAATTCAATGACTTTTTTCGTAATCAGTTGACTGATGAAAACAATTCCAAGCGGAATACTTAAATAACTGTGTCGACTTATCATCCTTTCAAAACTTTTACTGCTTTAAGTTGCAGCTAAGAAGAATGGATGGAAGCGGAAGGTCCCCATTTATTGGAATCATTGCTAGGTGGTAATTGTTCCTTTAAGAATTTAATTACCCTCTAAGTCCGATTCACTTGAATTATTTTTGATACGCTTAATTCCTGACACATTTAAAAAAATTATCTATTCCATTCTGAGGAATCGTACTTGTAATCAGGGGCGGATTTCCCTATAGGCCGATTAGGCCCGGGCCTAGGGCGGCAGATTTAGGGGGCGGCGATTTTTTCTTGTAGTTGTGGGTATTTCATTACACTTTTATACTTTTTCGTTTTTTTAAATAAAATAATTCGTTGGAAAGTGTTATTTTTAATTCTACTCCATTTTTTTCAAATCTACTCCGATTTATGAGGCAGCCTACTCCGCTAATTCTAGCCTGGGGTCCCTTCACTGGATATAGATCATTCAATTTATCGTGTTTTACAGGGAGTAGGGGGGCGGCAATCTTCCATAGGCCTAGGGCGGCCAAGTGATCAAATCCGCCCCTGCTTGTAATTTTGCCCTTCTTTTACCACACCTTGGACAAGTGGAACTCCACCTGGTGACGACAGAATAATCAGTGAAATACCGTGAATTTCCCGATTCTTGAGGTTTCCCCCGATTTTATAGAAATATTAAAAAAAAAACGAATATTAATAGATTCTTCTAAATAAAATTATCGTGTTTTGCAGAGCCCTAAGGCCTACATACACTGCTGAGCAAATTAAAATCCGCACAGTTATTTTATTGTTATTATTTTTTAAGTATGATTTTATATTTTATGATTTTATGTATGCAGAGGTAGGGCACTAATTACTTTGTATGTAATCATTCCTACTGAGTTGGAATTTAATTTATATAAAAGTAATTAATTACACTTTTAAAGAAATTCCTTATTTTGTGTAGTAGGTACTTTTTCAATTCCTCTGAAGAATGGAAAAGATCGACATTACAAGTATAATTCCGTGTAATGGACTTGAAAAACGGGAAATTGTACATGTGCAATTCAGTTATTTACAAAATAAATTTTCTTATAATGCAATTCCGCAATGCTTACGGTTTATTACTGAGGAATTTGGCATACAAGGAATTAATTACAATTCCAAGGAATTGGTTTTTCAATTGTAATACAATTGGTTTTACCTAGATCTGATTGGAATTATGCTGATATCCGAACTCTGGATACTTTGCAACTTGAGTGGATGTTGGATCAGATGCTATACTCTAAGTGGGTGAAATGCTTTTTAAAGTTCAAAGTAGGTACATCAAAATTAGTTGGTGTACGTGGTATTAAGTAGCCACTTTAAAAAAGAACTGGTCTAGTTAATATTACATCTTGCCGAGAGGTTTATCACACTTGTTAAGCGAAAATAGCAGTTGCATTGCATGGGTTATGAGAACTGTACATTTTGGACACAAAGTGTAGAGAGCCCATGATTTTCCCATTTTGTTTTTAATATTAAAATCGAACTATAAATTATATACCTTTTCCAACATTGGAGAGTAGGTACATATTATTTTTTATACACTACAGGTATATGCCCCACATACAAAACGAAATATTTCGGATAAATGCACATAATTCCTCTGTAATGCTACGTAAAAAATCAACTACTAATTCTAACACTGTATGAAAGAATAAAATAAAACGAATAAAATCTATTCATAACCTTTACCATTTAAAACCTTTTTTGGATAAGTAAGGTGGCCTGCAGACACCGCGACCAGAGTTGATCTATTGTGTCTTAACTTGAAGTAGTTAAACTAAGTTTTTACGAACTCGATTATTGAATTCCTGGATCGGTTAGTATACTCTACTTGGGCCCGTTGCGTAAACTCGAGCCATCTGATTAGTATATGCCTTCCCTTGCTAGTGGTTACCTGTTAACTTTGTTCGAATGAAAAATCTTTTAGTCATAACATCTGTTGGAGCCTCTACACCTTTTAATTGGGTCTATTTGAGGATGCTAAGATCAGCAGAATTACGATCATATGGCTTGTTCCTTTGCTCTTTCCTTAAGCCATGCATGAATAGCTTCAAGTGCTTGTTGATGTGAAGGTACGAAAAATGTGATGTGCCTGAAATCTTTTATTAATTTTTTATTGCGTGAACTCCACACATCTAATCACGATAAAAATCTCTATTACGTCCAGTTATTAATCCTTCAATAGTCTCCATGATACTTACAACGATTTTTAATTTTAAATCTTTTTACATCATAATTAAATCAAATTGAAGTTGAAACAAATCAGGCTTGAATAAAAAGCAATTACATTTGTGGATTTTCTGATAAATTGATACTAACAATATTGTGAAATACGTTCTTATATCTGACCACATATATAGATTTAGATAACATCTTAAAACGTGACGCCCATTGATCTCTTGCTCTTTGTTATATTGCCGGGAAGAAACTTTTGTCCCAGTGACCTCAATAACAAAAATAAGACGAATGTGAAAGAATGAATGGCAAGAAACGAAGAGATTTATAAGTACGGCAATCTTGTGGGATCATCTCCTCACGTTACGTAGCTATAAAATGAGATATATCCTGCGATATGGAATATATATACATGTACCTATATATTTGTATATAAAAACCGCGAACACAAAATCCACCATGCAGAGAAAGCATACGCAATAAATTGAGATTGTATTTATTTTTGCAGTGTAGTGAGGTGTCTGTGAAACTTAATGAGAAGACGCTGAGATATGTGCGGATCTCAAGCAAATTTGGAATTTGATTAGGAGGTCCTTTGATTCTTGAGTTCTTAAATGCGTCACCAGATGTCTCACTTAACGATACGAAACTCCACTCACCCATTCCTCCTTTTCTCTTTACTCGTTCTTCCCTGCTTACAGATTCGCTAACAATTTCGAAAGCATCGTTTGCATCCTTAAGCCTTACTTGTACATTATATATTAATATAAGTATGTATACATTATTGTGCAAACTTACAGTTAGTTTAACGTAATTGATGTCCGTACCCCTCCGAGGAATGAAACGTATACAGGTCCTCTCTTCAATATGAGCCAGAGTCTGCCAAACCAATATTTTCTCTTGTGGCCCTGAATAAATTTGTTTTTGTTTTGTTAAATTAAATTCAATATAATTAACACTTCACGAAATAGCTGTACAAATTTACATTAGTTGAAAACTTACTGAATTGATCACTGATGTCGACAGGTATGGTTGATGATTTCCATCGATATCTGTATAAATCCAAAGTTCCAAGATAAATTTCCCTTTGCTGGATAAGGCTGAAAACGATGTCGTTCATGGTCGTTTCAATGGAATTTGCATCCTTTTCGTTTCCGAAATCAGCTAAAAAGCGCTTTGGTGCATCACCACCCTCTCCTTGTCCGCCAATAATTCTTACATTACCAAGGACACTCAACAAAACTATCAAGAATAGAAAACCTTTTTCTACTTTTACTCTACAAAGCACTTTCTGTAGAAGTGGTTTACCAAGAAATAGACACAACACAGTTATCGCCATTTCGACCGGCTACTTAAACACGTTTTTGAGCTCCGTCTGAGTCGACTTCATTAAAATCTGAGGATATTCTAAATGCTTCACTCTGGAGAGAACTTACGGAATTGTAAAGAAAAATTATTCAACAGATGTTCCGTGGTTATCAAATTGTCGCTTTCTTTTTTGTTTATTGTCAGGTCGTGAATTGTAAAAATTTCATTTTAAGTAGATAGTCTAAAGCTTGTTCTGCGACTAAATCTGCCTTGAATGGAGGAAGGAATTTTTGTTATCATTCCGCTATTTCGTGGGGTGCATTCGACGGGTTTATCCGCATTGTTGCAATAATTTTGAGCTGAGTATTAAAATCATTTTAATTATTTACAGATAATAACTATGTAAGATTTATGTGGTGTCTGGTTTCACCTATATAATATGCACACTGTACTATTTTGCTATCAAATGAATATTTCTAATGAAGTTTACGAGAGTTTAAAGTGCGTTTATGAAAGGAAGGTAATTTCGTATTCTACGCAAAATGCTTTCTGTTTCTGTAAAATGATAGAAAAGATATTTTATGACTTCAGCGGCAGACTTCTAGTAATTAATGTGTGTAATTAATTATGTGGACTACTAACTAAAATTGTTTAGTCATAGCATGTTCATGAATATAAGTTATAGAGGCAAGCGTAAATTAAAGCAAGTAGTAGTACGAAACGGAGCTATATACATAACTAACTCTTGCTCGCGATTTTCCTCCGCGTGGAATTCGTAGATACCGCGTATTTTAGAAATATATTTATTTTTTTAGGTTTTGTTTTGTCGTGATACATCTAATATTCAACTTTACTTCCACTTCGGTGTGAATATAGTGACCATTATGTATATTTTAATGAAGCGCATTAGGTCTTGGTGAGGAAGGTTTTTCAACTCCCCTACGGAGAGCAGAACCTAGAATTATAGAATCCATCCAGAAGTGTTTCGTAAACTGGCTTTTGTATAAAACCTCATATGCGCAATTAGTATTTTCATTATTTCTAAGCGTTTTATAATTTAAAATTTTTTTTTGATGAGCTGCTTATTTGTTAAAGTACTGTGGAGTGAAGCAGCAATATCTTTAATTTTCAATTGACTATTTTGGTACTTAATCGCTTCCAGGTTCTTTGAATTAAATTAAAGAAAAGTTCATATAAGAAAATACGAGTATAGCTCAGATCTTTATATTCCAGGTACTGTAGTACACTTCCAATTTTTCTAAGTCCTCATGCAGTACTTCGGTGTTGCTCAGAGGACTTACTGTGTAGGGTTTCGGTCTTATTTATCCCATTGCTAGATGATGCTCAGAAGTTTATATGGAAAAAGTAATCTATTATTTTGGTCATTTTGTTTTTTTTTTTTTAATTATAAAATAAATCTAAAATATTAAAGAGTAACGAATTAAAACAAAATCTGAACTAGAAAATAGAAAGTCTTTTCCACAAAACATATCTTTCTTATATATTATACGTGAAGGTATTGCGTGAGCTCATTTATTTTCACCACTAAAAAAACAAAGGCAATGAAAGCGTCTTGTTTTAAAAGCGTGACAGAAAATTTAAATCAAAAACATTTTTACACAAGTAATGCACTCCACAAAGATAGATGGCAGCAGCAATTTACGCAAAACAACTTTGTTTGCTAAAATCCATATTTATGTATTTCCTATCAGTACCTACATTCTACAAGATGACAGTGAAGTGTTTGAAAAGTTTTTTTTTTTTTATATGAGGAATAACTTTTCTAATAGGATTTAACAGACATTGGTAGTGTGTGAGAAATTCTTTTAACCGGAGCACTGAAATGTATCTACTTTTCCTTCATGAAATTGAGAATTTTGATATTCAGAACAGCTTTCCATAGAGCTTAAACTTGTCAGCTATTTTTTTTTTTTTGAACACAAAAGATATATATGCACAAAAGATATAATTTATTACTGTAAGGTACCTGCGGCAAATAAGGTCCACCTAATTTTGAAATGCACTAAATCAAGTATTTGGTGAAATAGAACTACAAAAACAAGTTTTCTGTGAAGTTTATTTATTTGCACAACTAAAAAGTAGAAAAACTACAACTGAAGTGAATTTTTGAAAAAATAACTCTATTTTATAAAACCTTTTCCAAGGGTATTATTAAACTACGACAGAATAATAAGGCCCAAAGCAAAAATTAACTTTTTCAACTTCTTAATCAGAGGAATCAACAAAATTCGGTTATTTTTAATAATTTCGAATAAAAATGTGCCTTTCTACCCCCGAGGGGATAATAAGGCCCCAACAGTTTTAGTTATAAATTTCTTAACATTCAACAGAGTAAATCCAAACAGTCTTCATTCTTTAGAAAGAAAATAATGTCATAATCATAGTCCTATATAGGAACATTAGTTGCATTGAGAACTTAGATTAGGTAGGGTAATAAGGCCCACACTCTACTCCAGTGGGACTTACTATACCTATGACACGATTTTACAAAATTGCTCATTAATCAAATAAACACAATGGTGGGTGAAAATAAACACCGCAATCATAAACTAGCCTGCATAACGTTCAAACTAAGCAAGTTACTACATGTGGAAATAGCAATTAAATAACGGAACTTATGATTTTATCTAGGCGAAAATTATAACTCCAAGCAGCCACACTCCTCTCGGTACGTACCGTTCGCTACTGGTAAAAATGGCGGCGTGTGCTGCCGGACGCCCCCACGACGACTTAATGAATGTGCTCATAAAGTATAAGGTTGTTGCGATTAATTTTAGTAGGAATTTTTAAATGTAGGCGTTATTACCCACCAGGCTTTCTTCGCCGCAAGTATCATATAGGCAAAATGTTTTCACAGACAATAGTTTATTTGATAAAACAATATAACTGCAGCCATTACATTTTCAGACAGAAATTCATTGCTATTACCTATTCTACTTAGGTCTGAATATGAGGATACCAAGAAAAATTATCGAATAACCCAAACAGGCACACTAATAGAATACCAGATTTATTACACAAAGTTAAAAATGTAGGATTGTATTGGAGATACATACCTGGTATACCGAATGCTGTTGTTAAGATTTTTTTTTTTGTATGTATTGTTTGTTCTCGCAGTGATTGTTGCTCTCCGTCTAATAATTCCATCTACTTCTAATGTCATTCTTAATTGAAATTAATTCCCACCATAAGACGACTCTCTCATCCATTCTCCTATATATACGCACGTATGTAACATACATAAATTAATTTACTGCGGGATATCATTGCCTTGTCATTCTTATAATGTGGAAAACATATTCGTCTGAGGTCAGAGAGGAAAAAAAATTAAGGGTATCAATAAAGCCGCCGCATTCTAATCAAGCAAATGGCTTCTCTTTAGTTCAACAACCGCAAAGGACTCTTCGTATCCACAAAAAAGTAATTAATTAATTATTCAAATTAACTTAGCCAAATTGGTAAGATTTAGGTACCGAGGAAAATAAATATCTGAGCCCAGCAAAATTTTAGCGACGAATGAAGTGCAAATAGAAAATTAGTAGTCATCCGTCGTAAACGGTCACAATCATTTCTTCCCACATAATATCAACAATGACCCGAAGAGTTGAAGATTGATGAAATCTCCCAGAAACGAAGAAGTCGTACAAGATTAAAATGGAAGTCATTTCAAGGAAAACACACTAAACTCGGACTAAGTAATTGTGAAAATAATAAAACTTGAACTGAAGGCAATAAGCATAAGAACAATTGCGCTAACAAAATGCTTACTCGAAATAGGTTAATAGGGAAAAGATTGGGGAAGAGTAATTCAGGTCACTTTGATACTGTTCAAGTTTTCTTCTAGGATTGAAAACTATATTCCTCTTCGGCTATCTTGATGATTGCTGGCACGAAAGTAATTCAATAAAAGATACTACTCGTGGCCACAAACAACTTGGATATCCTACAGTGGTTCTACAGGAAATTTTATTAAAAATATTACGCAGTTTAGGTAAGAATTTATGTTCTTAATGTGACAGGAATTCGGTCCTATTCTTGGCATGTATTTGCAAAAATTTAAAGGAGGAAGTAGAACGAATACTTACCGCAAGTGTTCTGGTTCATAAATTTTTCAGAATACCAAAAATATATTAAATTGAAAATTGAGACCGCATAAGAGGAAAATCTTGTATTGAGGTCATTTAGGAAAAATTTAGTTCATTATGTTTTGCATAATTTACTTAAGAAATTTATATCCAAGTCAGAGATTAACTACGGGAACAAATTAATATTCAGTGGCGCAGTTAAGACTTCTGGAAGTAAACAGGAGTGATTTGCAGGGGTATGGAGCGACTTTAAATGTTAATTTAAAAAGGATAATTTTTTTAAACGGCGATTGCACGGAATTATTTCACTCAAAATGATTTGTTTTTAATGATTTTTTACCCTATTTTAAGAAATAAATAAATTTGCCTAGATTCGCTTACGAGATTGGCAGCAACTTAATTTTGTTAATAACTTTATATACGTACAAATATGAAAATCTGTTTCAAGGTACTGCACATTTGCAGAAATAGTTTTAATCACACTAAAGAAACAACTTTATAGTATATTCTATTCTATGCAGAAACTAAAATTTTTTAGTATAGGTACTTAGGGTATACTAACACCAAGAAATATTTATGGTAGAGTAAAATGGATTAGACATCCACGCATAATATTAAAATTTTATTTTGATTTTTGCATGTCCGTCCGTCATTACGATAACTGGAGAACGCGTGCACTTAAAAAAGCTGAAATTTTGCATATGGCTTTTTAAAAATAAAAGTAAAATTACCTTCAAAAATGGGACAAATGACAAATCGGGTAACTCCATCGCAGGGTTGTCTTAAAAAATTTCGGTTTTCATTATATATTTGGACACTACCTGAGAACGCGTCAACGTGAAGAGCTGAATTTTTGTACATAGTGATTTCATAAAATATGTTAAATATAATTTCTAAAATCGATTAAATCAAGAAGGATTTTTACGTATACTGTGAAAATTATAAGTCCTACACAGTTTTAATGTATACAGAATAGTTCTTTAGAATATGAAATCCTATGAAATTGGTTATATTATATATTATATTTTGTCTGTCCGACGAACCGTTATAGAAATATATGCGAAAACCCACTACAAAATTCAAACTTACACAGATGGTTGACCGTAATGACTTACGAATGACTCCAGGATAACTGGATTATTTGAACATATATCATAACATGTTGAATATCGTTCAAATGGATGAAATGTGATCTTTGGAGGAAGCGCCCAAGTTTGATCCTGCAATATCCTTGAAGGGACTTCTGACCGTTTAAGTGAGTACACTTCCTTTGAGAAACGAAAAACTGGCTATTAGAAATCTGTGAAGAGAGGTGTGCTTTTAGGTAGAGGAGGTCTAGAACAGAAGTCGGATCAAGATACTCCAATAAATGCATGGGCATACTTCATTCTATTATTTACCGAAGACTCCGTATAATGTTAATAAAAAAAGGAATTCCAATTAAGAATTTTCCATCGACTGATTCCACTACCACAATTCTAGTAGTAATCTAAAATGCAAGAAAGTGGAAATTAAATAGGTTAAGAGTAATTTAAATCTTTAATAAAGTAAAAAATAAAGGCCAACAAGACAGCATTTATTGCCCACAACACATGTAGAAAAAGGCAAATCAAATTTATTAAAATTAAATTTTCAAATGCACAATTTTACTTTTCTCACATTTTGAGTAGATTCAACAATTTTATTGATTCATTTTGCCGAAAAGTAATAGTTTTAACATTTTTAGTTGTTAAAGGGTTTTCAAGGTTAGAATTTTGGGATAATTTACGTTTGACAATTTGAAATTGTCAAATCTACCAACATTTTTCTCTCCGTGTAAGCAAAACAATAAGAAAATAATTAAAAATTTTTGCAAAACTTTCAATGTTGAGCTGAAACTATTTTGAGAAAAACATAATCAAATGAATTGACGATTTCATATGCGACTTTACTTTTCCCATAAAATAAACCTCTTTCTCTGGCGTAATTTAACGTAGATCTTTTAACGAAATGCATAATTAAGCAATCAAGAATTCACCGTTTTATAAATATTAATGGAACATTTAAGTTCAACCTAAACAAATGGTGATACCAGAAATGTCTGCTAAATTGCGTTCTATAGCAAATACATAAAATTAATTTCCAAGCTAAATCTTAATGAATTCAACGCCAAATTAAAGTAAAAATGATAGGATTACACAAGAAACATAAAGTTATTCGGCAGCTTATGCCAGGACTTTTTCTCTTTTAGGTAAGACGGCTTGCATCAAGGCAAGAATCCAATTGAGCTTCAAACGCCAGTTTATTATGAAATTTGTAATTTAATATGTATATATATATATAGAGGTATAGTATATATAAGTATATGAGGAAACATGTGGAATTACTTTTTTTTTAATACATGGTGTACATATAAATTTATTTTTGTTTTTTTTTTTTTTTTTTGCAAAAATCTCTGATCCAAATACGCTCGATCAACTAAAACAAAGTAAACGATACTAAATCATAAATAAACTACAAATGGTGGAAAATTAAGTTTCGAGGACCTTTTTCCGCCATTTAAGGGGCTATCCCTACCCGGTCCAACAAACCTTAATTTTTGTGACTTTTTTAAGCCCGACGACTTTTTTAAACAAAAATTAATGCTTTTTATAAAGTATATTTTGAAGTTACTATTTTATTTTTATTTTTTTACTAAACAGCATCCGAGAGCCCATTTTTTCTTAACATTCTGCGGTGATGTATGACAAGAGGAGCTCGTTTATTTAATCTATTTCGGTGGTTCCCGAGATCTTTGGGTCACCGATTTTCAAAATGTGCCTCTGATAAAGTTTTGAATTCGAAATTAAGTCTCCAATGAACTTGACAGCTGGTTGGTAATCTGTACACAAAAAGTAAATAGCCAACGTTTGGAGTACTATGACAGAATTTGATTTAACGTCTTGAAATAATTTTCACACAAAGCATAACTCATAGTTCCGCGAGATACCTTCCAATAACTCTAGATCAAAAAGTAATGCTGAATCATTGGTTGTTTCCAAAAAAAGGCGGTATGAAGATTGGCTTCAGCTCATGCATAAGTCTTGTAGAAATACTGGACCATATTCCTAATGAACTGCACTTCATCGGTGAAGAGTATAGTAGAGAACTGCGGGATTTGCTATTTCATATGTACAAATTACGGTTGCCATTCTGTGTATGGGCTAATGAAATTGAACGTTACGTTAACTATTTTCAGCTTATTTTTTCCCATGTATGAAAATATTCAGAATGATGTCTACAGGATCATACAAATTTTTGTAACGTTTGTACTTCTTATCCTGCTTCAGATGGCAAGAAAATTACTCCATTATTTTCTACAGGAGAATTCTTTAAATTCAGACAGTCTTCATGGGAATTGGTTGTATATCTCAATATTTCAATTTCAGCTCTTCAGTAATGGTATGTCATCTTTGGTCGTCAACTTAGTGATGTCATACCAGAAAATGCCGAAAACAGGCTACAAACATTTAAGTTCATCAGTTTTTCATTCATTTAACAAACAAACAAACAAACTGAATTTCAAAATATTCAATTAAAGCTAAATGTTCAAGGCCTTGAATTGACGGCCAAAAATGAATGTGGTGATTAAGAAAATTAGTATCAAGGAAAATAATTTTCAAGGTACGCATTTAGTTCAAATAAAAAATAACAAGTTAATGAAATTATAACTTGTTATTTTTTATTTAAATACTAACCAAAATATTGCTTGTAACTTTTTATTATTATAAAAATTCTTAAAATTATTTTTAGATTTTAATTGCAGAACATTTCGTTCGTTAACTTTAATTTTTGTGGAAACTTCCTACATCCCCAGGTATTTACAGAAATTTAATTAATTAGTTTTTCTAGGGAAACACCTGGTTACATATTTTGAGCTTTTTGCATATCTGCGGCAAGCAATTATAATGAGGTGCAGATTGGAATGCAATTAAAAGTAGCTCGTGAAATTTGGAAGCATAAAGTGGAATAATATGTGAAATTTACTAACTTGTTACAAATTATATTAAAATTACGAAATGTGCAAAATTTCATACAATAAAATTTCCCATATTGTTTGAGATTCAATTAAAATGAGTAACTGCAGTCCTCTCCAGTGGGCGCCAAGTAGAGCTGGTATAGTGTTAGGAGCACTGACATATCCATGTTTGTGATTGCTTGATTTTCTATTTCATCTAGATCAGCGAAATAAAGTGGTAAATCCTAAGAGAAACAACAATGGAGAATGATCCCATCTTTATGTATCCAATTTCAATATAGCGGAGGCGGTTCTTATAGTGTTTAGAGCGTACAATATCGTTGAGAAATATTCAGAACCCTTAAAAAAAAAGTCAGCTCGCTTTAACGCAGCGTACTGTGCCGTCGATGTAGTGAAATACTTCAAATTCTAAATATAATTGCAGCTTTGAAGGGTGACTGCAATGTTAAAATCTTGAAAAATAAAGAGCTGATCACAATGCTTACGTTACGAAATCATAGGGCAAACAAACATAGTTTGTCATAGAAATAATGATGTTAAAGGAAAATGGAGTGGACACCCACGCATTACAAAAGTGCGGGGAACTTCTTCGTGGGATTGCTTTACAAAAATGCCCTTTTTCACTATATATTTGGACATTGCCTGAGAACCCATCAACTTCCAGAGCTGAAAATTTATACACCCCATTTTCATAGAAATATTAAATATAATTCAAAATTGAGCTAAATCGGACAAGCCCTTCTTGGTGTTGCCATATAAAAATTTAGGATTCTTACGTCTACTATGAAAACGATCTAGTGGGTGAACCGTTCTAGAATTATATGCGAAGAATCATTTCAAATATGAAATAGGACAGGTGGAAGACCATTTGAAAATACATACTGCTTATTCTTTTAGGGTATCAGAAGAATTGGTCTTAGAACAATTCTAGCTTTTCTACTTGTTCAGATTGACATTAGAGCTTCATAGTGCTACACCGTTTAAGGGGGCTATCCCCTTCTCATCTCAGGGAAAGACGCTAGCAGAAGATATTACTACTCGAGAAAGCTGGTTACACAGATACGAAACGTCGGCTATTCAACAACCATTTTCGAAGTTACTGAGCAACAGGGTTATTATCCTCGTTGCTGCCTTGGGCAGCAGGTATACATATACCACAAAGTTAACAATGATCAACATTCACTTAATATTAACCAAATAACTAAGTGTTAAATTTGAAAGCATCAGCTATATCAGGGACAATATAGCAAACACACTTTTGTAAAGATCTCCACCCGCGCCAATAATGCTTAATTTTTGTGAAGTGTTTCAATAGCCACTGGCATAACAACAAGAAAAGTCGTAGCCTTTTAAGTGTACTTTTGGAAGTTAAACTTGCCCACGTTGAGGGTTAAGTCACTTTCACATCAAAAACAAGAACAGAAAAATGTAAACCGAAAAACTCAATTTATTCCACTTAAAAACAAGATTTTTTTTAATTATTAATAAAATCCAAGGAAATAGGATAAACTAACAATTTTACTGAGAAAATAGTTATATTTATTTCAGATTTTGAAGAAAAACACAACTTTTATGTTTTATCGGCCGAAAAACTTTTTGTTTCAAAGTGGAATAAATTGAGTTTTTCGGTTTACATTTTTTCGAGTCTTGTGTTTGATGTGAAAGTGCCTTTAAACGCCCCGAAAAGACCTTTTCAAATACTTTTGTAAAGACATTAATTTTGAAATCGATTTCGACCTGTTTAATCTTCAATTCACAGAGTTTTTCTACAGGTACGAAACACCCAACAACAGAATCCCTTCTAATCAGAAAATCAAGTTCAAGGTTCTTTGCATAATAAATCCCACTCAGCAGTGAAATATCTGGTGTTCAACAATGCGTGGAAAATTCAATCTCTAGAATCAATTCATCCGCAACTTTCTTGCAAAAGGTTTGGAACGCTTACGATTTGATGTCAAAAGCTCCCCGATAAAAATAGGATTTATGGGCTTCAATTGAATCAGTTGGAAATTAATAAATGGCACGATCCTGGTGACAAATAGCTGCGATGACTTCCTCCCTACCTGGGCTTCTTTTACAATTCATGTGGATTTTCCGTAATGGCGAAATCATGATTTTGGCGACTTTTTGACATTCACGATAATTTGTTGATGTGATCCATGATTGATGTTTGTTCTTTTCGGGATATTGTCTGCTGTGTTTTGCGGTAGAATTGCGAGGGCGTATTAGATATTTTTTTCATTTATTAATTTTTTTCCAGTTTTTTAGATGTTTTTGGGAAAGCTTTCAACCATTCTGTTCATTTTATGTTCCATTGATCGTGCCGCATGCGTATATATTACCTGATTACTTTGCTTATATTCAACGGAAAGAATTTAGCTTTTTGTTATGTTTATACGTGTGTAGGTCGTTCGGATTATCTTGCTGATAATTTTCAGTTTTTTTTTTTACATATAGAGACATTTTTGGTTTTAGTCAATTTCAAATGTTCCTTTTCACTTTTTTTTTAGTTAAATTTTACGACATTAACAATTTAGGAACGTATTTGATAAATCCCGCTGCATGCTATGCTAACAACTCCTTTGTAACCGGTGACTTTAAACGTGCAATTATTTTTCTAAATTAATATACGGCGTGTCTCGTTCAAATGGTATAATCTTTCGCAGGGTGGTAGTGTACATCTATCCAAACAAAAAAGGCAAGTAATAAGCGATTTGGGGAAGAACAAACAGTTTTTTACAGTTTTATTCATAAGACTCCTGCCTTCTTACAAACACAATAAAGCGTATAACCACGAAAAAGATGATAGTTATGTAATTATATACGATGCTTATAAATTTGGAGGCGTGGAGAGAAAAATTAAAAAAGAAAGATTCTTACTACCGCTGAGCTGGTAGGAATTTCGAAATTCTAACTTTTTTTTTAAGATTTTTAAAAGGGAATAATTTTTAACTGTCTGATAAGTTGGAATGGTATAAAAAATAAAAGTAGTGGAAGGCGCTTTACATTGGTACCTTTTTTGATATAGTCCCCACGGTTCAGAGGCTACAACCACGTTCTTCCACTTTTGTTCTAAATATCGTGAAATGTATAGATAAGCACGGTACAGGGAATACCATACTCTCTCTGTCGTTTCTATAGAAATGCATATAAACTTGTAAAATTCCAAGTACAATTACCAGGGCCAGTACCAGGACATGTTCATAAAATGTTTTAAGGACAAGTACCGGTACAGGTACTTAAAAAACTTTTTAGTTCAAGTCACGATACGGGTACTTAAAAATTTGTGAAGTACAAGTCCAGGCACTGATTTTTATAAGTGCCGTATATAAGCTTAAATACCCTATAAGTACCAAAGTACGCACTTGCTACAAGTTGCGCCACAACGCGAAGTATTGCAGCGCTGTCTTTGCTTCTAAACCTCTGTTATTGGTGTTCGTATTTAAATAATGTATATACGCGAGCTTATATATGGGACTTATAAGTACCAGTAGCAGTATCTGGACTTGTTCTTCAAAAAAATTTTAAGTACCAGTATCGGGACTTGTACGTAACATACTTAACAAATTTTTAAGAAAGAATTAAAAACCACATTCCTTTTCCTGGTACTAGTTCTTGAGTACTCTACAGGTCTGAATGTATAATACATTAGTGGATGAAAATACGTCACATACCATGTGACAAAATTTAATGAGAATACTTGTAATTGATGGAACCGTGTATCTTCCCTACCTGTCAAATTCGTCCAGAAAATGCAAAAAATATTTTTGTGTTCTACAGTGCAAAAATTTGTCCAGTAAAAGAGAAGCAAATTAAATACAATTGCACCGAAATAAATGAACCTATTAAGAACGGGTGGTCAAAAAGGCCTCGATTGGAAAATGTTGAAAGAAGCATCCAATAAAAGCAGGGATAAAAATGAATAATTGAAGTAAAGAAGAAATAAAAGAAAACAGGGAAGCAAAAAGATGTCCAGGAGGAAGAAAAGTTAAGTAACCGATTTTTAATTTCTTCTCTTTTGTGTGCTGCCTTGAATTTATTTTTCTGTTGGATTTGGATTAAAACAATTAAAAAATTATTACTAAAATTAGAAATTAGTAATTATTATTGTTACACATACACACAATGAATTATATTCAGTTTCATTATTTTCTTCCTCTTATATTATTAAGCCAAACTCAATGAGCTAAGAAAGGGTGTCATGGGGAGAGTATCGGAGATGCTAATGTATCTCAATCTTGAACCTTCGCAAATTGTAAGCTCGAGGAAAGAGAGATGATGGTAGACTATTCCTCTTTCGCACAATGAAAATTCTACGGTCGAAAGTATATTGAAGAGTAAAAAATTTGTTTGGCTTGCAGCGCAAGTATTGCATGTCGGAATTAATCTGCAAGGGACGAGCATAGAGATTTCATCAGAACATTGAAAATTTTACTTTTAATTGCGATCTTGTGCTCTAAGACTGCGTGACCCCCAGAATAAATAGAATGCAAAAAACAATCGACCCACCCCTTCTTCTTTTGTAGCTACTAACAAAGCTTCACACAGGCAAAGTTTATGTAATTAACTGATTTAGCGAAATACTTTGGTAATTGCCACAGTAAAGTAGCGTTTGCGAAGAAAACTTAAAACCTGTGCTCTTATATAAGAATGGCTAAAATTAGCTTTGAGTAATATTTCATTTGATCTCGGAGATTTAAAGCGTTTTCGCAGATTTAATTTTTTAAGCGCAACCATCCTAACAAAAAAGTTTAATTGGAAGCCATCAGCATACCTCAGACACATTTACCATTTTTGTGTCTCAGGAAGATAATTTGAAAATAAAAAAACTTTCTGCAATTGCAAAAGTGCAATAAGAACAGTTTGGTTTTTATATGCCTAGCAGTTTACATAAAAGTATCTCGACACTCTCATTCTCATCATAAAATCTAACAGTTCTGCCATTGTACATACATTTTTGGACAGCAATTGGTTTTATTAATAATTTTGAATGTTGCAACTTTTATTTACTTTTAATTGAATCCAAAATATCGAACATTCTCTGCAGGCAAGTTAATTAATTTTTTTATTGATAAAGTTGATTCTGATATAATTAAACATCATCGCACTGCATCAGGCTTGCTTAACTAATGCATATGTGGTGGTGTATATAATAAATTTTAAATTATTCCGAACAGAGACAAGTAAGTTTTGGAAAAGAAAAATTATTTCTCTCCCCCTCAACCCTGCTCCCAAACAACCCGCCGCCAAAATTTAAGCCTTGTAAAATTTCAAATTCAGTTCACATCCCGAAGAGAAAGTTATCTAGACAGAATTAACCCGAACATAACCTCAATCAGTGGTTTTCCATAAGATATGTAAAAGTTTTATGATCTTAGACGACGAAACCGCATAGAGGAACCAGGAGCCAGCAAGCTAGGCAATATCCTGGTACTCGTTTAACCTAGATTTAAACATAATTCATGCAACGAAAGTTTCATCCAGGAAGGTATAACTAGTTCTAGTATCTTCCTTCCTTACTTATAGTCTGCATATTATATGCCAAGGAAGTGAAGCATAAAAGTCGGTCGGTATCTCCCAGGAAATGCACCATATCCAGCAGGCAATGTCTAGGTATTGCGTGAAAGTTTATTCTAATTCGAGTGATGCGACAGGAAACGGGTAGCAGTTGCCAGTTATTGCATATTGGATAAAAGGGAATCGCTATTCTGTTATAAAACAGGAGAAGGTGTTAAACGGGAATTGCACTTGTTACTACATATATATTATGATGGGAAAGCTCCTTGAATATTAAAAAGAAGTTAGAGGAGAAAGTGTTGTTCGGGCAATATGAATTCGCGACAAATCTGCCATGCACACAATCACAAGCAGGATAAACGAAAGCTAAAGTTTCAGGTTATGTTTGAATACTCTCACGTAATCTCAAAGTCCATCTGGGGTTCCTTGTGACGCAATGGGGAGCAAAACTTTGCTTGGATGACGCAAATGTCCGTCAATAACTAGCCCAACATAGTTCGCATCCACCTATAGTCTAGAAATTCTAATTCAACTCAATTTTATTATTTATTTTCAATTCAATTCAACTTTATTATAGATACGTTTTGTGTCTAAAAATAAAAACTAGATCAGGCTATTTCTCTGGAAAAGTGTAACACACGAGATTCAATTAGCGGTGACACGCTCTGCTGTTATTATTGCTCCGGTTTGCTTTTCTCCTTCTTACCCCGCACCTTTTGTTGCTTCAATTATACCACTGAAAGTCCAGTTTCGTCGACATTCCAGATGAAACTAGCTGGAAAATTACGTTGTGAATGTTATTGTTCTAGTAAATTGAGGAATATTTGAACGTTTTCCCTTTTTTGCACGGGATCGGTGGTGTTTGCAATTACCATACAGCCAATCGGATATTTGAAATGGTAAGGATCGTATGTCCATTCTAGTAAGACATCAAAATCGCGTCTCCATTTCCAAGATATACTTGACCAGATAACTTTCAATTCTTTCATTGAATGTCGACTTACGACCCAGTTAGTGGATAGAAGTTTTTTGTCCCTTCTTCCCATTAGTTGTAGTGTAGCATGTGGGACAACAAATGCTTTCGACGCATGCAGAATCCTCATTACATTAGACCTCTTTGGTCTGATAGCACTCTCCATATTCTTCGATTTCTTATCTCCCCTTTCTTGGCATATTTGAAAATAACCCTGAACAAAGAAACAACAAAACAAATATATAATAAATCCATAAAACATTCAAGCAAACTTATAGCGGGTAATGTAGTACTCTACACTAAAATTACCGCATTAACCGATTTCACCTGTTTCACCAAAAACTCTAGCAAGAAATTATAACAGAAAATAGAGCAAAACTTAATTAGGTTTAGTTTTGGATTAACGATTTGATCACTGCGAATAAATTTAGTCGCGCACCAGTTTTTATTCCAACCCAGAATGAACTCGATTGCATGCAACTGCAGGTTTTATTCAGTTGATCGAAAACATAACTGTTTTTGATCCTGCCACACTATTTTCCTTCGATTCGACAGGTATTCTTATGAAAAGAGTTACCGAAGAGTACTTAGTTTTCGCCTATACCTGAAGTTACTCTACCGCAGGACGGCTCCGGGTTGGCTCTACAGTTTTATTATTGAATGAAAACAAAGCTCGATGGTTTTTATGTAGCGTGAAATGCGATAAGGTTTTCCCGTATAGTTTTTGAAGATAAATCAAAACCAGTTGATTTTTTTTTTTTTGATTTTTCTTTATAGTGATCGAAGTCTACGCTATGTAGGTAGGACCTTAGTAATTCCTAAGAAGGCTAAAAGAAATTCTATGTCTATATTTGCTTATAGAGCCAAGTTGCGCTGCTAGCTCTTTCCTCTGAAGACATCTTGCACGCTAGTAATCTTACCAGACGAATATCCACTAAATCGTATAACAAATATTATTTTTGAAATACCACAGAACAAATATCGGATCTAGACAGAATTTCATGTGATTACATAAATAATTGGATGTTCCAATATTTTCAGTACTTTAACCTCGTCACTTCGGCACCCAACGCACAAAACGTTTTGGGCAGCATTATTGTGCTCGCTGTTTTTTAAAACGTGGATGAATTGGTTTCAATAGCTCTTGGAATTTTGAAAAAGCGTATTTTCCATACTGCTACTCACCTTAAGCCGCGGAGACTTCCTGCCAGACGATTGCTTTTGACATTGCTTTTCATTTAACTTAATACTTATGCTGCATACATCGTTTGATTACATTTCACACCCAAAACTTACTGCGAGCTCTTGATGAAGGACTTTATGTCGCTCACATAAATATAGCATTGTAGTGGTCCACAAATGGATCTCTGCGGAACACGTCATGTGATATTACAAGGATTTATCGATTTGCGAGTCCTAGGCGAGGAGGTGTGATTAATGTTGAAAAGTTGGGAAAACATTTCCGTTGAAGGACGACTTAAGAGATAGATAAATTTGGTAGAATATGTCAGTATCCAACAGTGGATTCGTTAGCAATTAAATTACATACTTACACAGAAGCATAAAATTTATTTTCTGTTATTACAAAAATTATCACTGGTAAAGTGCAGAGAACTCAAGTCCACGACCGCAATTATTGAATTAGTTGAGAACGCGAGCTGAATTGTATTTTTCCTGTAATATCGATGTACAACAATAAATAAGCAATAATTTCACATTAATTAGTCATCAAATCTAGAGTTTTAAGTAGAAGGAACGAGCTATATTTTATATCTAGGAGAAGTCGTTTTGTTTTTCTATCTGCATTCAGGGTAATGGTGGTGTACATAGGTACTAGTAATTTACATTTTGTGTACTGGTTTTCATACTTGGACAAACATCATTTTATAGTGTTTGTTTTCTACTTCAGCACACGCCTTCAACAACTGCATTGGTTTTTTACCAAGGCAAACAAAGAATGGTTCAAATTAGTAAATTTCTTGAAATAATTCACAAACGTAGACACACAAAATTTGTTATCATTCAGAATGTAAATATATGCAAATGTCAGCAGTAACTTAAAGTTGATTAACAGAAATCAGGTGACATTACTGATACAAAGTCATTGGACAAATTTCAGAGAATATCCGTAGGACGAAAATCAGCTTATCCTTTAGAGCAAGTATTTTTAGCCATTTGTAGAACCATCACGGCTTTCTTTATCTGAAGAAATTATAAAGATGTTCAGCAGATGTTGTATACAGATAAATGGTTAAGTGATTCACGGCTTGCAAGACTTTAGAAATCTAGGATCCCCGGTCTTGTCCCCTCAGATTAATTAGATTTTAGTGTATTTGTAGAGTTTCCATAAATTTGGAACTGAATTTATTAATTTGGCAGAAGTCGGTAATCAATGATGTAGGAAAAGTCGATACTTGAATTTATTGTAGGGCGATTAAATTATATGAACTAAATAGGGGAATAGAACCCAAATTTTACCCAAGCAAGAAGTAGAAATGGCGCTCGACTTAAGGTTCTTCTTGAAGTAAATACCTATACCGCCCTATCAATGCGATGGATTTTATGATGGAGTAAGGAAATAAATAAAAAAGTTTAATTTTCATTTAACTAGAATTTGCAACAAAATTACGTTCCAAGTGGTTTTACGTCTCCTTCTACGAATTGCTTCTTGAGGGCGCCAATCCGTGGACCTGCACTCTATGCTGCATAAAATGCCGGTACTCATATTCCCTTCTGAGAAACTCAGCAAATAATGATGGCAAAAAACTTTGTTTATTTAGATTTCTACAAGAGTATAAAAATCTTTCCCTACTGGGAAGCATTTTCCTCTTGTGTAATTCCATCTGGTCTCGCTTAGGTTCATATAAATGTGCTGTTGTACCAGGTCATATGTAATTTCGTTTCCTACTTCGGATTTAGATTCACAAAATCTCTTGCCATGAAGTAGTGTCCTGGTTCAAATATCCAGTATGACAATCTTGAATGTCTAGAGCTTGGTGGTATACGTTCAAGAGCTTACGCTATTGGGAACAGCCATGGGGAAGCATTGATGAAGTCAGTAATAGTTGTTGCACTAGGAAAACCTAGTGTGTAGAATACTTCACCTACGTTTACTACGTTGACGCGTACCGTTTCTTCCAATATCACCCAATATAACTAAATGGCGTTGCGTCTGTCACTAATCTTTGCTTTGACTAGATAAAGTATACCATCAGAAACGATCTTCGGGATCTAGACACAACGCAATTCCCTTAGTCCTTCTACCTGACAGATACAGGATTTCTGGAAATACTCTTCAGTAAAACGCCATAAGTGATCAAGTTCAATTGAGCTTTGTTAAGAAGACATGAAGGTTTTAGTACGGTCTCCTTAGCCTCCGTTTTAGAAAGCACGTCTTCTTTGTACGATAAAAACATGTTTTGGGTGATCAAATAAGAAATATAAACTGGAAAAAGAAATTTTCTATTACAAAAGACAAAGTGAAGCCCGTATGCAACTTCTACGACAAAAACAGCTCCTACAGATTTAATCCTTGCAGACTATAAAATCTGTAGTTTCTCCAACGTATCTTTGTTAATCAACGAATCGATCGTTTTTATATTCCACCACCCCCATAAAATTTAATAGGACTTATTGCATCTACTCTCTTCCAAGCGCACATAGCAACAATTACCTGATTTCTCAACGATACCACTATTAAATCCAATCACAGTCAATAGGCTTTTCGAACAATAACCAGAGAGCAGCAATACCTGCACACTAGAGCTTGGAATTCTCTACATGGCATATCTAAATACATCTGGAAGATACGTAATTCAAGTGAGTACCACTTGCTGCTGGTGCCGCCCCCGCTCCCGTATTCGCTTCTATTCGTGAAACGTTTGATTAAGGTGAATGCAGTGCTTTTCTTTTCCACCTGGCAGCTATTGTACACGTGCGTAAAATAGAATTCACGTTTTTTATGAGACAGAGGAAAGTAGGTCATTGGAATATGCCGTCTGCGAAATGCTTTTGGAGAAATCTCTTATCAGCACTGTTGTATTTAGTATACTTGTCTATGTAGTCCAGAAAAAAAACAAAGCCCCCGCCGGCGCGCCACCATCTTCGCAATAGAGAATCACTTTCTTCGCTGTGACGGAATTCCAATAGAAAAGTTTTCACCTACAGAATCCCAAAAATATACGGCGAATGGGTGATGCCGCGATATTAAACAAAGCCGTTTTTTAAAATGGCCTTCACTTAGAATATGACGGAAAAGTCACGTACCAGTGACGAAAATTTTGAATTAGTTGACCTAATTTCGAGAAATCAAATGTAACCCGGTAGCGATGAGCTTCCCTCTTCTCGGTACACGTCCATACATCCATAGGAAAGTTATATGATTTACGCATACATAGACATATGTTCCAGAGATATTTTAGATTTTTCTATTTTGAATATTGCCTTCTGCTTACAGGAATATAAGATTCATAAACTTGTAAGTACTTTACTTAAGCGATTACTTCTATGACGTGCCACTAATTTGTAGCGCTAAACGCTAATTTATTTTCTTCTAATACTGCCTTGGATTGGTCTTGAATTGTTTTTGTACAAATAGTCTGGATATTTGCCAAAAAAAAGAAAACCTTTTCAAATCCTAAGCTAGGCTGGCATTCAAATTTTCCAAACAAAAAGGTTACATATTAGGTCTGTTCGTGTACTGAATTGAAAGAAAAACTTTTTGTATATCGATTTCTATTGATATTTCAAGAAAAGTGCAAGTCAATCAAAGGAAAGCGATTTCAATGGATCAATTTTTTAACCGATCAGAATTTGGTAGTAGCTCATCCCCTTTTAATTTGCGATTTGCCATTTCTTGAGAAAAAAAACCTCAAGAATAACGTAAAAATGATGGAAAATTATAATTTTCAAAATTTTGGCGGGATTGGCGATGAAAGTGATGCTCCATGACATTCAACAGCGTCGTTTTGAAGTACACTTTTTCTAACAATGCACGTGAATAGAACGATTTCAGTGTAACACTTGGAAATCGGTTTAAGCCTCAACGTTGTCAAATGAATTCTTTGTATTTTTTATAGCCTTAGGGCAGAGTTGTTATGCAACGGGAAACATTGATGAAAAGAAAACAAATTTTAATACACCATACCACCTACATTTAAATGATAAAACTTAGGGATACTATCATTCCTCATATTAAAATAAACAAAATAAACAAAATTACTTAAAATGAAAATAACAAAAAGAGAATAAAACAGTTGTTTGGTTAGGGGTCTCTTATTCAATATATTCGAGACTTCCCTGCACCTCCCAAATAATAAATTTGGAATTTCGCAGGGGCTTCCGCTATCCACCACTTGCGGACCCTCCCAGTAGCTAACAACCAAGCCCTGGGTTTTAAAATTTTTATTAAAATAAAAAAAAAAAATTGCGTTAAAACTTGTATTAAAATTAAATAATTATTTAAACATTTATTTAAATAAATATTTAAAGCGTTAAAAATGACTAAAATAATAAAAATAATAAAGTTAAATACTTATTTAAATGTTTATGAAATAAATATTTAAATAAGTTAAAAACAATAAAAAAATGAAAACAAAAATAATAGAAATAATGAAAATAGAAATAATGAAAATAAAAATAATAAACAAAAAAAACCAAACAAAAAAATAAAAAAAATAAAATAGAAATAATGAAAATGAAATAAAAATAATAAAAATAGAAATAATAAAAATAAGAAAATTAAATACTTATTTAAATGTTTATGAAATAAATATTTAAATAAGTTGAAAATAATAAAAATAATGAAAATAATAAAAACGAAAATAATAAAAATAAAAATTATAAAAATAATAAACAAAAAAAAAATAAACAAATAAAAAACTAAGCAAATAAAAATAAAAATAATAAAATAATAAAAATAACGAAAATAATAAAAATAGAAATAATAGAAATAAAAATAACGAAAATAATAAAAATAACGAAAATAATAAAAATAACGAAAATAATAAACATAATAAAAATAATTACGCAACAAATAAAAAAATAACCAAATAAACAAGGAAGCAAATGACCGTCTAATCATATTACAAATATCACACACACAACCGACGAAAACCGAAAAAAACGACGAAAAACAAAGAAAAACGAAGAAACCCGAAGAAAAACGACGAAAAACGAAGAAACCCGAAAAAAACGAAGAAAACCGAAGAAAAACGAAGAAAAACGAATGAACGTCTAATCATATTACAAATATCACACACACACAACCGCACTATACCACACACACTAGCACACTGACTAAATCTTTTGTTTCATCTATATATATACATTTTTTTCAAAAGTCAAAGCCTACCTAGGTAATCTTTTTTACTTTCAGCAAAGTGTTTGAATTTTTTTCAAAAGTCAAAGCCTACCTAGGTGATCCTTTCTGCTTTCAGCAAAGTGTTTTTGAAATTGAGAGAGAGACAGAGGGAGGTAGAGAGAGAGATACACAGAGAGAGCAAGAGGGATACAGAAGTAGAGATAGGCATGGAAGAGAGAGTCATGGGAGAGAGGCAAGTAGAGAGCGAGACATAGATAAAAACGGCGGAAAAAACATTGCTGTCTACGTTGTTTCGATGAAGGATTGAACGGATACTATTCCGTTAGGAAGACTAGGGTGGTGGGACCAAGTCAATCCTATATCAACTTGATGACCGTAGTGAGCGCAGCTGCAACGCCGCCAACAGGAATTGCTTCTTCGAGCAAAGTCGACCCAATGTCGACTCGACTGTCATGATGAGTAGTGGCAGCGCTGGTACTGCCCGTAGTATTAGTCTCTTCGGCACCAAGTAGCTAGTCCGTTTATGGAAAGCCTAAAAAAACGACATCGACTCAGAAAGTAATCTATATTATACATGAAAGGAAACATTTATCCATTGGTTATGGGTGTATCTTCGGGATGACGTCCACATGGTCCATGAAACATTTGAATAATCAATGAAAAAGAGGTAACAAGAAAATTCCTTATCTCCTATCGCGCTGTAAGCATTTCGTCGCAGAAGATCGTTGAGACGATAACACAACTTGCTTCTAGATGAGAGGCTGGTCAGAAGGAGTAAGGAGAATACCACAAAAGAGATGACTCCTTTGCGGAGCTCTCATGTTCTTTTTCTTCGCCCCGTTTAGTCCTAATCCTCTTCACTTGGGCAGGTATAGCGGTAGCTTGCTCGTAATGATTCCATTTGCATCCCTGTTCGGTTATTAGTTTTAGAGCTAGCTCAAAAGATTCGCTGGGAGATCCAGCTAGACCTGATCGATTTGAGTCTTCAAAGCTGCGAGTACCAAAGAAATTTCTCGAATTAATTTCCGATTACGAGACCATCGTTTTTAGGAACAGTGTTTCTAGTCAAGTGAAGTGTTGGATTAGCTTCGTATTGACGGTGGGCAAATCTCCAATTCATTTGTACTACAAGTGAGCCGAAGATGCGAATGAGAACACTGAACCACAACACCACGCACAAGCATTTAAAAGGTAGTTCATTGACAGATTAGAGATATGTTTACGTCTTGAATATCTGTCAACAAAGAAATGTTGCTTTCCAAAAGCACATAGCAAAAATAACAGCACCTGAATATGTAGTACGTAATACAAAAGTTTTTAAGGATTTATTTCTACGTATTATCTGTTTTCAGGAATGTAGTGTACGTGAAGGGGAGAAGGGCATTGGTTAGTTACTTGAGTTGTTTTCAGGAATGTAGTGTACGTGAAGGGGAGCAGGGCATTGGTTAGTTACTTGAGTAAGTATTTGGAACATGTAATTATGTTCATTGATTTTGTTTTTGTATTCTTTCATGTATTTTATGAATTCAAGGTGTTCATAGTTTGTGATGGATGTGTATCGATAAAACAATCGGAAATAGCATTTTATTAAAACAACTGTAAAATATAAGTTTAAGAATTAATTATAAATTGAAGTGTATGTGTACTGCCAACGCCAATCCTGTTCTTCCTCCATTCTCAGGCTATTTGATTTTCATTCTCTGCGCTTCAGTAACTGTGCCTGTGTATACTAAGAAGAATTTAATCCGTAAATGATGTCATTTAGTCTTAACGTTATATCCAAACTTGCTGATTTTAGTAATCTTCGGTGAGTTGAAAACTTTGAATATTCAAAAGGATTTCTGTTGGTCACCGTAATTAATTTAGACTTTGATTTTAATTGCGATTTTATAGAGTTGACGTAAATCCAATTATACTTCGGGGATAGTTTAGTATCTGCAGCAATCAATACTCATCAGTACGGCTATTTCGTACCTGCCGTAGACCGCTGATAGAAAATGCCAAGTTCACGTCATGTATGATCTCAGTTAAAGTTATAAGTATGAATGAAATGAAGCGGAATATGGCAGGTAGGCAGGAACTAGCCGAGTATTTCTCCTGAAGGATTTTGTAATTATTTTATCTATTTCATTGGCACAAGAATTTCGATGATTTCCTTATGGGCTCAAAAATTATAATACCAAAACAAACCGTGTGTTCGAGGTACAGCCAGAGAAGAGCGATTGTAGCTAGAAAGAAATCTTCATGTCATGTTCTGAAAAATCGCAATTAACCGTGATATCAGCTGATGCCAACTGGCGAATTTGAAATGCATAAAAAAGCACTAAATTTTACTCACTGGATTATCGAAATTCGAGCAACAAAGCCTGAAAATTTGGGGTGATGTCTTCCTTACATGTTAAAGAAACATTGCCCGAAGTAAGAGTGTACAAAACGGATATTATTTTAGTTAGTCACCAGTGTCCAACTCAATTGCGTGCTCCCACATAATATAATCGAAATCTTGTTGAGCTTAAAAATGCTTCCAGTGCAAAGAATAAGTACAGTTCTGACGTTGGTGAAAAAATGATGTGACGTGGTAAAAGGTGTGCAACCACTATAATACTAGAGATTGAATAATATTTTTAATAAATATGCAACCTAAGAATTATCAACTCCAATGAATTTCACCTCCGGTTTACCAATAAGTAGCACAATACTTCTAGGAAAAATGTGTTGCCCAGTGGACCAAAAAAGTATCACAAATATTCCCTGTGCTAAGCCGTATTGTCGCAAAGTGTAGTAAGCCAAGTGATAGCTTGCACAACACTTAAGTACATTTACGACGAATGTAGCGGAAGAGGGCCGACGGCCATTACAGATTCATATTTAATACACGATTCGTAAAATGGTTTTAAGTAAATTGTTGTAGGCCGTCGTAATACACAACCAACAGAAATATGAATCGTCTGGAAAAAATAAAATGAATATTAAATGAATGCTGGTATTTTTCGTCTGTAATGTTACCTGTGCTACATCAGCCACCACTTCTAGGTGCACGAGAGTAGTTATCTTTTCTTCTTAAAGACTTAACAATAATAATATATATTTCCTGGTAGACGACACTAGAAGATTTACAATATTTTAAATTAGTATCTATTCTATAGGTGGGCAAATCAATGCTCAAAGCCTAAAATCAAAATCAAAATCGAACCCAAAATAAAAATAAAAACTAGAATCTAAATTACCATAAAAAATAAAATTAAAATAAAAAACAAAATCAAAATTAAATTAACAAATTAACTTTAAAAACGAAATCAAAAAGTCAAAAACCAGATCAAAATTAAAATAAAAGATAAATTAAGACCAAAAATTAAAAAATTAAAATTAAAACTAAAGAACAAAATCAAAAATTCATTTAAACCAAGTAAATTTGTTTTGATACGCGTACTTAAAATCCCCTGCACACACATGCGTAATTTTTAGACAGGGAAGCCTACCAATAAAAAAACAAGGAAGGAAATGTTTAAGAATAAAGGATTGATTTGAAATCCTTAAGATCATACTTGCCTTGAATTATCTTTTTCGAATTGTTTACAGATACCTTGACGCTTTCATTTTGTATTAACCTTTGTATCATAACGTTGCGATTATAACCGAAGATTTAAGGTAACACGACAAGTGAAAATTTGACCGATTTCCATAATTTGGGCATTTTTGAAAACTTCAAAAGGTCATATTTCAGAAAATAGCAGACATGGAACACAAATCAAATACAAAATTTTATTTAAATTGGAGAGGAAGTATTCGGAAATTGATAAAATTTTGAACAATTTTTTATCGAATGACCCAGTGTAAAAGTGCACAATTTGCGAAATGGGACGGGGGGTTAATATTTTTGAATAAATCGCAAATCGATTAATGTAATATTTATTAAAACACCCAAGGCAACAAAACATCGTTTTCTGATTTTTAAATTTGTCCCCCAATTTTTATTAAAAATGATTTAAAAATGAAAATTCAATGATTATTTTTTAATTTCTCTGGTTTGCGGAGCGGGGCTGCCACAAATTTGAACTAAATTAAATAAATTTTTAACATAAGCTTTTTGAAGTTAATAGGCGGAAAATAAGGTTTTGCGATTTTTAAAATTCTATTTATTTTTATGAAAATTTGATGCAATAGATTGCTTTCTTAATGGGTAAAGCAGGTAAAGTATTCTATCGCGTCAAATTGTCGTAGATATAAGTAGAAATTTAAAAATCGGAAAACGTTATTTTCTGCTCAGTAACTGCATAAAGCTTACGATAAAAATTTATTTAATTTAGTCCAAATTTGTGGCAGCCCCGCTCCACAAACCAGAGAAATTAAAAAATAATCATTGAATTTTCATTTTTAAATCATTTTCAATAAATATTGGGAGACAATTTTAAAAATTAGAAAACGTTATTTTGTTGCCTTGGGTGTTTTAATAAATATTACATTGATCGATTTGCGATTTATTCAAAAATCTGAACGCCCCGCCCCATCTTGCTAACTGTGCACCTAGTTGTTCCAATTATGACATAGACCCAGCCTTAATCCCCGTGCTTTGTTTTTATATTCTTTAACGTCTTAATTTTACTTAGGCCTGCATTTAATTCTACAATCCAAAGTCACTATGAAATAAAATTCAATCAACACGTTTTTTTCGGTTTAAATACTTCCATTTTATACCAATGATTTTTTCAGCGTTCACGACACCAAATTGTCTGTCAGCCCTAGTTAATAAAGGAGTAAGCTACTAGTGACTAGGACTAAAGATCACGGCTTTCTTTAGTATCAACTTAGATCTTATTTGGATCTACCCATACAGCACAAAATTACCCAGGAACATCCCATTCTTGTCCCACAGATCCCATAACTTTTCCGGGATAAATAGAAAGTATTCAGTATGTACTAAGGACCTTATTTCTAGGAGTTATTACAAATTTTCCATAATTTATTCCCTTTGATATCCCACAACTACTTCCTGCGGGAAAATTCTCAGTATTTTACAGACAATTACATACAATGCAGGATAATTTTGAGACAAGTAGGGGAAAATTGTTCCCCCCCCCCCGCTTCCAGAATTTATTTCGATATGGTTTCTGATTCTCGTGATTCGCGTAGTGCTCTAGGGAAAGCGCTAATTTGTTGCTTGGTGTGCTTTTGTCTTGAAAGAAGCCATGAGAACCGTGTCGATTACGCCAGCTACATGCGTGTACCAATATTAGAATTTTATTCGCTTTTGTAATTTCTGCTTGCTTTGGGGCAACGCTTGATAGCTGTAAATTTCAGTACGTGATTCTTTAGTAATTTTGCCTGTGTTAAAAATATTGGACGTATGTTTTGTGCAAGTGCATACTCCTCTTGGCTATATACTTTCTAGTCATTATTATTATAAATTTTTTTTTTTTTTTTTTTTTTTTTTTTTTGTAAAAATGCCTACCCATGAAAAATCGATCAAACAATATCGTCAGGTATTACCACGTACCACCAACAAAGTAGAAGATACGCCAGACGTCTTAGGTACGCTTGCCGCTGGAATTTCACATTTTTGAATGCATTGTCTGTGCCTAAGTGTAACCACAGGGAATTCCGTGGGAATGGCATGGAATCTACCAGGGACAAGACACATCCCAACCCTGAACATTCATCACTCCCAAGGAAGTCCGAAGATGTTAACTGGGACCGGCAGGGATTTCCCACGGACAATTTATATGTCCTAGCAGAATTTCGCAGTAACATACCACGGACACATTTGTTCTGTGAGAGTAAGGTTAGTGCGACACTCCCAGATATATTTTTCTTTTACACTTTCCACAATTTCGGTTTGATGTAAGCCTAAAAGGTATCATTTCTCACAAAATACGAGTCTCACTGTTACAGACGATCAAAACTAATAATGATTCAATGATACTCAACAAGTTGATAACATGAATCCCATTTGAGGTACAAATGTCTAAGAAATTGCTTTAGGTATATACCGACATTATGCGTCTAACAAAACAAAAAACCAAATCACCTCCCAGCTATAATTTAAATCAAAACTAAAGTTGTTTGTCTTCAGAGAATCTTGAAACGAAATTCATGCACGTGTGAATTAATACGAAAAATTCAAACTTCCGGAAATCGAAAGAAACTTCCAATTTAAAACGTTTTGTTGAAACCGGCAACTTTACTTCCTCCCTCACCCCCATAGATATATCAAGGGAAATCGCTGTTCAAAACAAGCTAAGTCCCAATGTTCCTGGATGAGGACGGGTTTCCTTTCATTTCACTTTTTATACGTTTTTTTGAATAATAGAGCTTCCTTCATTCCCATGTTCATTGAAAAGTCCAATATCATTCAACTGTGTTTGATAATAACAATAGACATTTTTTATTTATGTATGCATGCGTGGGTGCAGGGTTACGAAAGTGTGTAGAAGGTAAGTTAATTTCAAGGAAATGATATTTCATAGAGTTGCTTTTTGTGGAAAACTTAATACTGTCCCTGTATCTGTTCAACTCTGAGAGGGCAATTAAGACTGATACTATTTCGTTTGAGATGAGACTTTTTCCCCCATTAAGGCAACAATAAATTATTTATTGAATCACCTCCATCCTATCAGAGTAGGTACAACTAGTCTGTTGTTCGGTAGTCAACGGAACGAACGCAAGCGTAAAATTAGGAAAAATATTTTTAAAGTTAAAACCACCTGACACCCACTCACCCTCCCTTAAAATTTTCTTTTCCCTAAGTGTTGGACAAAAGTAAAAGTTTCACACAAAGGGACATAACTTTTCTCCGGTCTGGCAATTAGAAATCGAAAAGGTAATTTTAGCCCATAAAAACTTAATTACCTGTTGTCGACTGGCGTCTTGTTTTAGAGGAATTTAGATATATCTCGCTTCGCCTCCCTTTAATTCACTTCCATCTATTTTCTTTCCCTCCCCAATAAGTAAAACAGGATTAAGGGTGCTTTGGCTTATTCTCGGTATCCTTTCAGGAATTTTAATGGTATTTGGTTGAATCTCACTAAAATTGTTTACTGGCTTAACCCTTCTTCACCAGTGAAAACGTGAATTTTAAAATTTTTGCGCTTTAATTAAAGATTTATTTTGCATTTATTTGTTATTATAATTTTTTTGTAAGGGGTGCTTTAGTATAAGTGTTGCAAAATGGATGTATGTTATAATTACAGAAAAACTTACTTTCATAGCCATATCGCTTAACCCTGTATGAAATAAGGCTGCAGACAAATCACGGCAATTTTATTTAATTGGTGTACTGGGTGAACTCTGAAATAAATGTTGGTGTAAAATGCAAGTATTTAAACAAAAAAAAATAGGTCGAATTTCATTTCCTAGTGACTCTGGATGGAAAACAGGTCTAAGTAGAATTAAAATTTTAAGGAATATAAAAAATGCTTCGCCTCTACACAAGTTATTGGGTCATTCCATAAAAACTCGTTCAAAATTTAGTCAATTTCGGAATACATCATTGATTTTAATAAATTTTCGCAGAATTGTAGGGCATTATGATTATACGTAGTAAAGGTAATTTATTTTTATTCCAACTGTTATTTTCTGAAATGTATCCAGTTGAAATTTTCGAAGACGCCCAAATTTTCTACAATGGCAAAATTTTCACCTGCCGTATTACCTTTAAAAATTCATATCTCCGGTTAGAGTCGCAGTCTTATGAAACAAAAGTTAATATAAAATGAAAGCCTCAAGTTTAACTCTAAAAATAGAAAAAAATAAATTCCAGGAAAGTAGGATCTTAAGGATTTGAAAGCAATGCTTTATTCATAAGCATTGCCAAATGCTTACCTTTGGTATCCTTTCTTTTTTTCTAGTGGTAGGCTTCTCTGCTTAAATGTTGATAAGATTTTATGATGAAGAAATAACGCGTTTGTGTGCAGTGAACTTTGGTGGTGTGGTTTTATATATCAACGACTGGTTTTGTTTGTGCAAAAGTCATACAAAAACATCATAAATTACAGGAAAAATGTATTGTGCATATGCACACGTACAGTTTCATTCAATTAACAAAAAAACAACAAAGAGAAACCTACGCATCAATCACAATAACTTGATTACATCCTTTCACAACCACTTGGTGCATGAAATATAAAACACTCCTCTGTGACAAGATTTTTGAAGGACATTCTAAAGTACTTTCCAATATTTTCAAGTGATTGGAGTAATGAGCACATTCAAGCTACCTATTAAAAAAGAGATGAAAGCTTTGTATTGATTCGCTCGAAATTCATCCGAGCCTTTCGCGAGCTTAGGTTCTACCAGGAGTTTTACAGAAAATTTCTTGATGCAGCTGTAAACTAAATTTCACTCTATCTAGCCCATGAGAATAATTTCACTAAATTACCTTCTTCTCCCTGTTGAATTGAGGAAATTTGCGCACGATGTTGTTGAAAATTGAAGGGAATGTTTTCAGAAGGTTCATATTTCTGTGAAAAGGGTATGGGTTAAGGTAACTACAAGTGTCTCTACCTGTTGTACTAAACTGAATAGAAAAAAGTGAAAAAACAATGCAGCAAGTGAAAGATGCTTTGTTGATGTCTGCAAATATGCATTTTCCATATACAAAAGATCCAAAACATATAAAAGAAAAGAAGAGACACTTGCGGCCTTGACCGCACCTGACCTAAATCCTGATTTGGGCTGGCGCACCAGGCTCTTCACTTTAGGTGTTCATGTATCACTTTGGTTGCCCAAACGACAAGAATGCTTTTTGCCCATTTATAAATATTTCCATCTATACGTAGGAACATACGAATGTACATATGTTTTAGCAGGAAGCATCTACATGCATGTTCCACATACCCGGCAGGACATAAATAGATTAGGACCAGAAGTCCCTGAAGTTGTTGTGTTGTAATGGATGCGAGCTGCTTTTGTAAATGTAAATTGAACTCAATATTGGAATTAGTGGTACAACGCAGGCACACAATAGTGTCCTTTTCATTAGAAGGATATCATCGATATAAAAAGTATGAGCTTTGTGGATATATGTTAGTTGTATCTTGGAAATATGTCAAAGTATAGGTTTTCAAAAAGATAAAATGAAAAGTAAATCAATGTCGGTTTTATACTGAATACTGGTGGGATTATGAACATTTTGTATAACTAAGTTTTAAAGTGGTAATAAGGTCGCGCTGGGATAACAGAAATGTTTTGTGTCTTTACTAAACTTCTTTAATTAGAGTTCCTTACTTCAACTCTTGCGTCCGTCTGTCTGTCTGTGGCAGAAGTTTTTTTTATCAACAACGAAATGAAGAGTGTCTTTTCAAAATGGGATATTACGTCCTAATCGTTTTTTCACAAAATCAAAAAAAACTGACTGTAGAAATACCAACAGCTTTACAGAATAATAGGAGGAATATATGGAAAGGATATGATAAGTTATCTAGAATATATTATTTTGAAAAAAATTTGACTATTACTTCCGGTAATATTGGCTTGCAAAGTTTGGAAATATCACCTTTTGAATAAAAATCCCCTTTTGTTCTGTACCATTTTTGTAAATATCCCTTTTTGTATTGTACGTTTTTGTAAATATCCTGTTTTGATTTGTCCATTATACTAGAATAAAATTATTAAAGCATATTTTGGGTATTCTTATCAGTTTTTATTTTTTAATTCTTACTTATATTTTTACTCAAAAATATAAAACAGAAACTTCTCCCTTAAAAATTTATTTCGACTATTGAAATCGTACTGTAAATATTCCTTTTTGAAATGAAACCAAAGTAACAGTAATAATGTCATATTTTTTAATGTAAAATCCCCTTTTGATTGGAACAAGTGTTTTCAAGTAAGATTTCCTATGAGTTTATCGCGTTTTGTTTCGGTTTACAGTGACGAAATCTTGAATTTCAGAGTAGAGAATATAATCTCATACTTAACTTAAAAAACATAAAAATTGTAAATATCCCCATCTGAAAAGACACTCCTCAAATGATATAGGAAATTTAAATTTGTCAGGCGCACTTATTTCTACATTCAAAAATTATGAGATACCTTTTTTTTTATTGAGCTTGCAAAATGTTTTGATTTGAATTGTGTAGGATATCGTTTGAAAGAGCCTGTTTCCAGGATGCCTAAAAATTATTTTGAAAATTTTTGGAAAATTGTGTATACAGATATAGGCCAAAACAAACGAAAGAAATACTGGTCCCTTCCCATTGTTCTAGATTTCTTAAGCTAAAATTTTAATATTATCAGGATTAGTACGTAACGCATCATATATAACAAGAAAACTGCAGGTTTTTACGTCACTCTCATAGTTGCGGAAAAAAAACTGTTTCTTGTATTAACTTACAGCAACTGTTACTAAGAAGACTAACGCTTATAAAAATGCTCCTATGTCAGTCTATTTCAATATTATTCAGTTGTCGTAGGCAAATTTGGATTAGATTTAAATATTCTTGAATTCCGTCCATCAAATGTTCGGTGATAATTTTTTTGTTATGGAACCCTGATTGCGTGAGCTCGAATCGCTATTAACTAATTTTTGGTTTTTTATGATAAAGAATTCAAAATAGAACAAGTTCGGGAATCATTTAATTTTATTCAATTGCTAATATTTTCAAATAAATTTCGTAAGAAAATGTTTATTCGATTTTAAATTCCATTCGAAAATTTGATAACGTTTTTGCTAATGTGAATTACTTCCAAGACAAACCTCAAGTGGACCGAATGGCGACCAAATCTTAATTTATTAGTTAAAATTCTAAAAACTCAAATATTAATTTCGCACTTCACCTCCCCACTACTATCATTATTTTTAACTGTATTTTTTTGTAAATGACACGGGCAATTCGAAATCAAAATAAAAAGTATAAAATTAAATTTAGAGGGTTACGACCACGTCGTCCATGGCTGCACTGGTGGTAATGCTTGATCTGTTGTCAATGGACCTCTACTGTAGAATGTAGGAAGTATCGGAAAGGAAGTGTGTGACGCCCAGGAGAACGATGTGCAATGGAAAAGGATGTAGAAGGCAGCTATATGATTATTGCCTTTAATCTGTAGCGTCTCCAGACTCAAATGCGGGATCTTACCTGCTAATCGTTTCTGATGGAAGAGTATATTTATAAATGGCACCAGCAAGATTAAGCTTGTATGGAGTAACCGTTCCCATAAATAATTCTGCATGGTGAATATAGTGGGAGTAACCATGGCCTAATGACCTTGAATTACGAAGCTAAACCAATAATGTTATATGTCGAATTTGGTGCCACGAGGTCGGGTGCCCGTAGAAGATTTTCTACCCCGATTAGGCGACAGTCTAGCATGAGAAAGTAGGACATCCTTATCACAGCAGATGCTACTTTATATGCACCTGGGATGAGAAGGTATGATCGTCTACATAATAAGTGCTCAGATATTCGACACTCGGCATGGAGTTCCGCTAAAACAACCTGCGAGGACTCTGTGAACGACAAAGACATAACATAGGTCCTATGTCTACCAGTAAGAACGCCAAGCATGCACTGGCACGACTGGATGTCAGTGTCTTTTGAGGGCGCTGATTTTCGAAGAAAGAGCTAATCCGTACCTGAAGAGCGCCTTAGGTTCAAGTCAAACTTGGCAGGTGCCCACGAAAAACCATAGGGGCTTTATTTGCAAAGTGTAGGGGTATAGCTGCTGCGAACGCAGTTAGGCCGAAAGAAATGGGATTAATTGAAGCAGAAGGAGTGTGGACATCCTAATTTCCTTCGTACAATAAACATCATTGGTTCCAACGTAGTAACAGACTCCCAAGATGTAGTTTTGTGGTTTCAAAGTATTGTTACCTACTATGTAGAAGCGACTGGAAGGGTAATGAGAGATTTATAACAGATATCTTTATTTTTACAGATGATTCGAAGGCAAGTACAGTTGCGGGAGTGTTCTCCTGCGAATGGCACTGGAACGAGTCATGCAGATCACGTGTCAAATGTAACGTTTTTCATGCAAAATTGGTAGCACTAAGGCATTGGAATGAGTAGTTATAATTTGTCGACAACTGAGGCTATCAAATAACACACGAAAAGAACTTTCATTAGCTGATGGAAATTGATGGGAGAAGCGAAAATGGGAGAAGCGAAAATGGAAGGTTATGCTGGAAATTGAAAAGTTTTGGGGAGATTTGGGGAGTTATGAAAGGGTGCGGGTCTTGGTGAGGGGGAAGGGGTATGTAAAACAAAGACAGGATGGAGATAAAAGATTAGATAATAAAGAAGGAAGAGATTAGAATGAAAACGTGAGGTGAATGAGAGATATGTTGAAGATGGGAAGATAGGATGGGATAGAAGCAGGGATCGGAAGCAAAGAGGAGCGGTCATCACTTATGTTTGGGCTTATCAGTTTTCGCAAGAAAAATCCTTCTGCAAAAAATAAATTAAAAGTTATGTAGAGTATAATTGATGAAGTACTGTACTGAAGTCGTTTCCAGCGGTTCAATAAAATGATTTTCCAATCTTATGTTCCGGTATCATTATGTACCATATATAAATATCTTTATACGCAATAACATTCACATTAATCTGAAATATGGGAAATCTTTTGCAGAATCAACCTTTTACGTGGCTAGGAAATGAGGGAAAGCATGTTCAGGATGGTCTCGCTTTCAAAGTGTGGGGTTGGGTCTAACTAATTGATAATTCCTTTCCAAGTTACATCAGTATTCACCCGTAACAATACCTCATTATTTGTATTTACGCTTTTGCATATTTATGAAAACATGCCGGTACAAATTTTCATATAAATTTTCAATAGAACTGTTCTTTTTAAAATTGTGAAGTAAATCTCTAGAAATTTTTATCATACTAAATTGCCCACAACAATAAAATTGTTTTTGTCAAAATATAAACTTTAATGCAGCAAAATTCAACCGGAAATTAATTTCCCTTCTAATAACTCAATTCGAGATGATTATTTGATTTTATTATTGTGTCGTTTGTCCATTCTGGCACGTATGCACACATTTGCTTATGTCGAAATAAATTGACACAACTCAACAATATTAGAAACAGACGATTTGGGACAAGTCAAATAATGTCGACAGCGAACTCCAATAAATGTCAATTTATTATGATGTCCTTGTCCTGGAGAAAAGTTTATGGCGACTTAGTAGGAAAGTTAATCCTAACGAGGAGATAAATTTCGGTGTACTGAAGGCAGGTGAGTTTATTTTCCATTGTTATGACAATTTCTTAACAAAACTGGAATTACTATAAAGAAATAAATCGATTTGTGCGATGAATCGTAGAATATTAAATTTCGCCCTATCTGTATCGCTTATCAATTAGATGTCAAACACTAGATGGAATGCTGTTAGGAGTTCGCAAGAGGAAAGTGTTAATTGCCAGAAAAATTGAATAGAAAATGTTTTAAATTAAGAGTTACGCATTATCATTGACTTTTGTATTTTAGATGATTCAAGAACGATTAGGACACGATCTTTTTATAGAATTACGAAGGCAGGAGGTGTGCATAAATTCTAGGAGAGTTGCACTTCATACAATCATTTATACTACTTAATGGTAAAAAACTTTAAATTTTTACTCAACTCATTGTTCAATTCAAGAAGTTGTTTGAATCCTCTCAGTTCAAATAATGAGCAACTTCTTTCGAAATTTGTGCGGATTTAAGCATTAACTGGACTCAAATCCTGAGCGGATTTAAAAAATGAACATACTCACCATTTGTCATCATTGGAGTTGAGCGGAGTCAAACCAGATTTTAATACTTCGTAATTATGAAAGGATCAGAGAACCCGCGGTCATTTCTGTTTCCACTGCTGGGATTATAATTATTTTTAAACAGTTTTCTATTTCAATGATATTGTTTAAAATGGAGTGAACCTTTTTAATAGGAAACGATCCAGTTGCTTATTTCAACAACTTTTTAGATTACGCAAATTTATTTGTGACCGAAGCAAATATGTTTAGCGCTCCGAAAATTATCTTTGCAGAAAGACAAATTAAAAAAACGAAATTCACCAAATACGGTGAAACTAATCCTTTAGAAATGAAAAAAACTTCTTCGGATTATTATACGTGGATGGGTCTTCTTCAAATACCTCAGATAAAGAGTTATTCGTCGAGGAGAATGTTCTATTGAAAGAAAATTTCTCAAACCATGAGCTGAAATTAATCCTGTGCATCTGGTAGTGATAATTCTCAATCATGGTTGCCCCATCCTTTTGTCAGCTTTGAATATGAGGATCGGCGAAGAGGTAATTAAGGCGTAAGTTTCTATCAAATCAAATGAATGTTTTAATGAGTACGTCTTGGCTATGATCGTAAAGCCCCTTTAGAATGTCTTTTATAAGTGTCTAGAATCATCTTCCTTTTCCATGTCTTAGAAGATTGATAATGTCTTACCTATTCATAAATGCTTTTCACTCGCACCCCAGCCGACTTAATATCGATGTCCTTTAAAACTCTAGCAATAGTGTGTAAATAGTTTAATCAGTGTGTGGCAAATCGCTGCCATGGAGACGCGTTTGAATACAGCGCGCAAATTAGCGAATATTATAGAATTTGCTGGGCTTAGCTATAACTATAACTGTAACTCACGAACTGTTAGTAAAATATTTCCTATAAAAGTTACAGCAAATGTAATACTCTACAATTTTTGTAATAGGTAATTTTAACCTAGGTGGTTTTGAGAGAAGATATTCTCGATAAACTGGTTTTCGGTACAGTTTTTCCAATATGGCGGCGACAGCGGTAGTTTTTCCAATATGGCGGCTCGAGTGGCGGTCGCTCAAGGTCGCAATCTCTGAATATTAATTAGGACATCGAACTGTACAAATGCACCTAAGCCTCTTGAGGGCGTTGATTGTCGCTTGTCTACTAATCCGTGCATTATGGTGCCATGAGATTAAGCTATAAATAGCAGGTGCTCACGTAAAACCATAAGACATTTCTGTACAAATGGCGGTGCAAAGGGTAAGTGATGCGCAGTGCTGCCCAGGGAGGATACAAGCAAAGGAAAGGCCGTGTATATGCTCCGTGTTTCTTGTGCTGAACAATTGCATACCCTGATTCCTGATGATAGTGCATGTTCATAGTGAAGCTTGCATGTATACGACTTAGTACGACTGCCTGGAATTAGTACTTTGGTAGCTCAAGACTACGGGCTGTAGTCTCAAGCCTCTCCTAACCTAAAGGACGGATCATAACCATCTTGTGGTCCACTGCTGTCACTTATTTATAAGTCCTAATATGATTAAGCCCAAACGGAGTTACCAGTAACGTTTAAGAATCTGCATGAAGGTTCCCTGGGAGTACTCATAATCGTACGATCATGTTATACGAAGCCATACCAATTTGGTAGCTGACATTGCTAACTTGGTATTACGGGGTTGCGGAGCGCAGAATAGCGCTGCTTTTAGTAGCAATATTCGCCTCACTATGGGAAGGCCCCCTTGTGGGAGCATCGTAGTGGTTGTGGTTAGCGCATATGCGGGCAGAGTGAGATTTTCTGAGTCTGCATGGCTTAGGCAAACATTCTTTTCTAAACAGAGTAGTTTGTTCTTTTATCATAATTGCATACTGCGTCCGTGAATTTGAAGGATGGTCGGTTGGTAATGTATAATTAGAGGATTGGCTCTCGGCGTAGATTTGCGCTAAATCAACCGGGTGCCATGACCCACAGATCGGAAGAGACTTTAGATAGGTCTCGCTTCGACCAGTAAGTCCAATGTCAAGCATGCACTGACATAAACTGGTACTTTTGAGACAGAATGTAAATTATATTCTGCCCCTCGAGGGCGCTGATTGTCGCTTGTCTTCGTGCATTAAGACTGCCCTGAGATTAACCCAAAATTGCAGGTGCTCACGTAAATCCTGATAGCTTTCTGTACAAATCTACCTTAAGGGGAAGAAGAGGTCTCTGAAGCGCAATGTTGCCAAGAGGAAAGATACCTAAAAGGAACACTATGCCAGCATAACGGAAAAAATTATTTATATGGAGTACTGGAGTTTTAGTTGCACAGAAGATCGCTTTGGCATCTCCCACGAGAGTACAATCAGGAGGGTAGTAGGGGGAACGATACCATATGCTCGAACTGGCACTTCTCACTGCGAGATAATAACTTAGTGAAATAAAAATTGAGACTCTTGGCTTTGTGTGTACTGTAGTAGGGTATAAATGGCAAGGACGTCATTATACAAAGCATTTAAGTGCTCGTTATAGTCAGAAAAATAAAAAGTCATACATAGTCCTAATGGGACAGGGCAAAAAACCAAGAAACGAAGTTATGAAGGTTGATGAATATTGAAAATCGAGTATGTATGTTAGTAGCGCTCATATGCTTAGTATTCATGGTCTGCTATAAGATTACTGATGTTAATCTATTAGCCTCACCAGTCTTGAATACGGGCATATCTTCACCTTCGAGTAGTCCCCGCTGACAAAGCGTATTAAGGTTGTGTTCTGCCTGTATAGGATAGATGAAATCTTTTTAGACGTTGCAAATAAGATCTTAGCCCAGAATGGAGTATCCAGTCCCATTACTACAAGGATACCAACATGCAAAGATACTACTGTGAGTACTTATGACCTTTTGGTCATGTTATAACAGATAATAGAATTAATCAAAATATGTTTTCTTATTTTGCACCCGATAAAAGTTGTAATTTTGCAAACCCAGACAGAAACTCTTCAGAAATTCATCTTTTCGACACCGCACATAAAAAATATTCGGAATAACTGGCTAAAAAGAGAAGATGTAGATAAAACTTTTAAGTGTCCAAGCTTTGATTGCACAACAATAAAGAAGGCTTGTTTCTCACATATTCGAGCATTACATATTAATGAAAAAAAACAAAAACGGTTTGCATGTATCCCCCCAAGACAGGATGACAGAATGCTCAGGCAGTAGTAAATATTTTCCAAGACACTTCTATCGTATCCTTAAATGCTGCTTAACAAAAAATATAAAGTGTCTAAAGGTTTTTTAATTATAATGCTAATGTGAACAAAATATCGCTAATAAAAGGATAATAAAAGAAATAAAATGGCGCCCATATAGAATAGGAGGTGATAGTGTAAACTTCTTCCACGATTTTCTAATTTCGGCAAAATAAATGGCATTCAATAGAAAATACCAATGACGCTTTAACTAAAGATACTTCAGCTGCAACTATTTACGGTACAAATTCAATTGACAGAAGGTTAATTAAAATTTCATGAAATTAACTTCTTTGTTCCAGGAAAATTCCAGACTGACAAATTGAAGTGAACATTGGTCCGAATAGAAAATTATCCGATTGCAATTATCACTGTTCATATAAAGAATTTGTTGAATCTGAGAAGGAAGCTACGAATAAGAAATCTTTTAAAAATAATTCAATATCAAAAGAGCGATTTAAATCGAGTGACAATGAACTATTCATTTGGGAAAAGGAAATATTAAGAACTTATAAGAAATTTTCTCTACAAACTATTAGCGTGAAATGCAAAACTGATGACTAACGCATGTAATTCAGACTACTCTGCCTCTGCAATTCAATTCAATTCAATTTGGCTGTGAAAATTCCATTTTTATTTCAAGTAAAGGAGGTTGAATGCAAAACGATTTTGTTTTTGTGAAACACTGCAAAGAAGAGGCATTATATTGCCTACCGAGGAAGTTATAGACATTTTACATCATACGAATTCCATTTTTGACAAAGTTCGATCTTATAAAAAACACCAATTTTTGTCATGCACTAACCATGAAGAAATATTATGCAAATTAGCTTTAGTGTATGGTAATTGCATTGTAATTTAATACGTGTACATAAAAATACTTACAATCAGAGAACCTATTTTTCAGATCGAATAAAACCCAACAACCAGTTTTTCAGTATTGTCTTCAATATACAAACAGTCTATAAGTGGCACAAGATCAAAAGTGCTAAGGAGATTCCAGAAATTATGGCGCGATTAGTTATATGTACGGCAACAGCACCAAGTGCATTGACTGCAGCAACTCGATCGGAAATATGTATTTTTGTGATGAATAATGGCACACAAATTTATTATAACAGTTCAGAAGTAGATCTTCAGAGACATGCTTTTTACCAAACCGACGGATCAATAGATTCCCTTTCTTCCCAATTCTACAGGCAATAGAAAACACAATATAATTTTTATATTGACTAGGAATCTCCCTGCAAATTTCAAATTTGTCTGAATAATATTTTAATATGTAAAAATTTATGTCCTCTTGTGGTCTCATTATTTTAGCAAAATTCTATTAAGAAGTGCTTCTATTCGAATTAATAAGGAAAACTTACCAAACACAATTGAAAACACAACACTGGGTTACAGCAAAAAACAAAATTGAATTGTCATTTTCAATTGAATTTTTCATCAGTCAGTACCTACTATGATTGATGTCAGTGACTAGCCTCCTGTAGATTGTAGAGTACTTTTACCTTAGATTATATAGTAAAAAATATGTAATGAGAATGACACCAATTTTAACAAGTATGGCTGAATTTTCTGCCAATTGGGTGGTTACGTCATGTGGGGACAAATGTTATTATGTGATTTCATTGTTTCTAGAGATTATTTCAGAAAAATTATTCCACAAAAATTAGCGATACATAAGAAAAATTAAAAAGTGTGCAGTGACTAAGGAATAGTGCTGCTGATATGATAATTGCAATGTTGCAACCTAATCAGGAAAAACCTCCAACAATCCAACAACTTTTTAATTTTGAGTTTATCAACAGTAGCCCGCTCACTAAAAGCTTACCGGCATCCTGTTTGACAATGGCATCACGCCTTGATTTGCTGGAGAATCTTAACAGCAAGGGGAGCAGGAGAACACCTTTAGTTGAAATAAATGTTATGGCAGTGAACGATACAAAACTGGGCTCAACGTTCTTAAAGAATAACTTGCATGATGCTATTACAGCTTCGATACAGAAGCCTAGGAATAATTACGGGTACAGGTAAGATGATCAATTACCAAACAATAACCACTAATCCTGTTTAACTTTCCGGAAATCTACGTGGTGAGAGATAATACCGATCCTGCAGCGCAGCCTGTTTTCTGGATATCCAAATGGGTTGATTATAGCGGCTTTGGATAACACCTGTGTGACGAAGGAATGGGTTCATGTTCAATGATACTATAAAGTAATTATGCTGCTGAACAGCATAAATGTTCACTTCATTGATAAAGATGGAAAGGAAACATACATGACAACCGTTTAATATCCTTCAGTATTGGAAATGAAAATAAAATTTCTATCGTTTTATTTTAAATGTAATATTTGTAGCTTATTAGCATATTTATAGATGAGCTTCCAAACTAATATGAATAAAACATATCCTCTCACGGCTTTTTCTCCAATTATCTTTTTAACTATAAATGAGACATAGTTACTGTGCCGACATAATTCTTGTCTTTATGACATCTAGAAGTTTTGTTATTCCAGCTTATATGTCTCCAGCACATGCTCCGCAAATACCTCCACTAAAAGGAGTTAGTTCAGTTCAAATAAATATTGTCCAGTTCAATTTAAAATATTCCAAAAGTGGAAACTGTATCAGCAAAAAGGAATTTCCTGAAATATTTTCAAAATATATCCAATGTGAACTCGCTTTCGTATTCATTCAGTTTTATACGCTACATGAGTTTGTCTTATTTAATTGACAAATTTACTGTTATAAATGTAGATGAAATTATATCACACAAATGATAGCAATCGGTCTTTGTAATCTATAGGTAGATTGATGTCTGAAACCGAACGCTGTAAGCTCAACATCACACAATGTATGAAATATAGCTCTAAAGCAGACTCAGTGTGTTTTAGTCAGCGGTCAGTTAGTTACAAACCACTTTTGTCGTTGGCAATAACATTTGCCTCCTCATGACGTTGCTGTAGAAAACGTTCCTCGCAAATCAGCCATAACATCTTATCTTTGAGTCATGGGCTTCCAGCAAACAGTGCGATTCGAGATCGAATTGAAAGCGATTCGTTTTAGCGAAGTTTGGCTACGATCTCGATGTCGTTCTCGATTCGATTTCGATCTGACCAATACTAAAAGGAATATTCTATATCGAATGGATTCGTTAAAGATTCGGAATAACTATTCGATAACGATTCGTAATAATGATACGATAACGATTCGTAATAACGATTCGATAACGATCCGTAATAAGAATTCGAGATTAATTCGATTTCTCAAATCAAAATCAACAAGTATTTGTAGGGGATTTAAAACATTTCAGTAAAATCACAATTAAATGAAATCATGTTGGTCAAATGAGGAATAGGAGTAAATGGAAACTGTGCTCATACGTTGTAGAAAATTCTTTTCAAACCCGATAAATTTAATACTTTTCTGTGGAATTGAAAAATAAATATTGTCTAACAAATTTATCAAATTTGGAAGGAATTCTCTGCAATATATTCAAAATATTATAACTGATAATATTATTTGTTAAAAATTAATAAAAATAAAAATAATTCTTTAAACAAAAGTAAAATAAATCCTCTTCAGAAAACAATTAACAGAAGAAAAAAAAACGGAAAAAAATTTGCACTTTAGGCTTATAATTTGTTTTTTGTGAGCCTGGCTTTCACGTAATGAAAATGACGCATTGCCGTTTTCTCGAAGGATTCTTCGGCAACGCCAAGAAACTTTTCGTGAAATTCATCTACAGAAAATGAATAATTATAAATGCAATCTATTAGTGCATTGTGAACACCTATTTTTTCTTGCCGTAACTATCCTGAGCTCCCTCGCTGACTGTTTATCCTTTTTGCCAAGCCAACAGACCTCCTGAGCTATGTCATATGTGAATATCCGCAGGCGAAGTAGCATCAGACTACTTCCATTTAAAATCGAATTCATAATGGCTTCAGCTTCTTTTCGGATTTTTTTAGATCGATTCATTGGCCCAATCTATTAAACTTCTTTTCTATTTTATTTTATTTGTATAAAGCGTTGAGTACTTACGGAAATTATAAATAAAATGTTGAATACACGGACTGCTAACCACTTTTATAAAAAGACCACTTTACCGCACTTTTAGACTGCAAATGTAAATTTTCAACAAATCTCCAATAAAATTACAAGAAATCTACTTTAATTGCTTTTCAGAAGAGGGTAAAAAAAAGGAAAATTTAAATGAGCGTAGCGACGACAGATACACATTGCTAAGCGAGGAGTTCTCGAAGAAATCTCGAATTTCGGAATTCGAGAATATTTAGCTGAAAATAAAATTCGCTAAAATGTTTGCTGGGCGGCAAGAAGAGGTTAAGTATTTTTCTTCACTTAGTAGAACAGCATCGATGTGTTCGTTTAGTCATGGAAGTAGGAAACTACGATAGTTTCAGAGCGGGCATATAATTTAGTGGTTGCAAGTTTATTAAATATTGAAGAAATTTTATAGCTTTTTAAATTTTTAAAAGTATTTCTAGCGGCCCATATTTTCTGATAATATTTCTTGACGTTGCCTTTGTATGGCTGACATAACTTATGGTCTTGTAAAGAAACAGACAGGCATTGGAAAATGTTAAATTTTTGCCATGGCTGTTTATTTTTCCGACTATTTCACTCTTATTTTATTCAATTTATTATTGAAACCCTAACCAAAATATTGCTTGTAACTTTTTATTATTATAAAAATTCTTAAAATTATTTTTAGATTTTAATTGCAGAACATTTCGTTCGTTATCTTAAATTTTTGTGGAAACTTCCTACATCCCCAATTATTTACAGAAATTTAATTAATTAGTTTTTCTAGGGAAACACCTGGTTACATATTTTGAGCGTTTTGCATATTTGCGGCAAGCAATTATAATGAGGTGCAGATTGGAATGCAATTAAGAGCAGCTCGTGAATTATGGAAGCATAAAGTGGAATAATATGTGAAATGTACTAACTAGTTACAAATTACATTAAAACTGCGACATGTGCAAAATGTCATACAGTAAAATTTCCCACATTGTTTGAGATTCAATTAAAATGAGCGCCAAGTAGAGCTGGTATAGTGTTAGGAGCACTGAGATATCCATGTTTATGATTGCTTGATTTTCTATTTTATCTAGAACCAATTTTTTTATTAGGATTCTGATAAATATTTTAACTTAAATTTGATTTGCCCTTTAAAATTCATGTTGCATCCTCAGAAACCGAAATACAGTTGAAATTGTTATTTCTTTTATTGAAAACTTATTTCTTGTAGTACAGAAATTGTTTTAACTTGATTTTTAAGGAAATCAAATTCAAAATTTTTATTTTAAATTCAGCGAAATAAAGTGCTAAATTCTAAGAGAAAGAACAATGGAAATGATCCCACATTTATGTTTTCAATTTCAATATGGCAGAGGCGGTTTAGGAGCCGAAAATACTTCTAAGTTGGAGCATTACAAGCCACTTCCGCCATAGATAATAAATTTGAGATATTGAATTCAATACCTGAAAGGAACATTTCAGTGTACGTATGTGGATGCTAGGGAGTGTTAAAAAAACGAATTTGAATATTTCCTAGATAGCCAAAGGATGTTCACAAAATTCATCTAGTACATTTTCGAAATTCTAGTACAAAATAAAAACCATCTTTTCAGCGATAAGTTGAAATACTGGAATACAATGAGGCCGACATGGAATATATCGAATATACGGCGATACTGTCGTCGTAAATCTTGACGAATTAACCCAATGACTTGAACATTCTTATAATTTTTGCATCAATATTGGTGGTAGGCTTGTATGTTTGTTGAAAAAATGTGAAAGGTATAAAAAATCTATTAAAAATATTTTAAGTACGTTGCTTGCCATACGAAGCTTATAAAGTTTTAAATAAAAAAGAAACGGACATGCTGGGAATGGTACAAAGGTTACCAAACCTTGGCCGATCCAGAGTATCTGTGTAGACCGAAAGATGATTTGAATTGTCAAGTGTTAAGCTTCAAAAGCAGCACCCGATTAAATATTTAACAGAAACATTCGTATCTTCGTGTATGTAAATCACTTCGGGGAAGTTCTAGTGGGAAAGCAAAGCAATTTCCAATTAGAACTACCAAACTCAAACTACGACGATAAAAGTTCAATCATTTCCCACCCTGATTAAGATGGCGAATTCCGACAGCCCCATTCGGTATAGCAGCAAGGTATTGCCATGCGGTCAACATTTAGTTTGTCCCTCTTCAGATATTTTGGGTTTAGACCAATTACATCTGTTTCTTATCTTTCTCCTTCGATTGGGTTAAATATCGTTGAGAACTATTCAGAGCCCTTAGAAATAAACGAAGAATCAGCACGCTTTAACGCAGCGTACTGTGCCGTCGATGAAGTGAAGTGCTTCAAGTTGTAAATATATTTGCAGCTTTAAAGGGTGGCTGCGATGTTAAAATCTTGAAAAATAAAGAGCTGATCACAATGCTTACGTTACGAAATCATAGGGCAAACAAACATAATTTGTCATACAAATAATGATGTTAAAGGAAAATGGAGTGGACACCCACGCATTACAAAAGTGCGGGGAACTTCTTCGTGGGATTGCTTTACAAAAATTCCCTTTTTCACTATATATTTGGACATTGCCTGAGAACCCATCAACTTCCAGAGCTGAAAATTTGTATACTCCAATTTCATAGAAATATTAAATATAATTTCAAAATTGGGCTAAATCGGGCAAGCCCTTCTTGGTGTTGCCATATAAAAATTTAGGAAACGATCGGGTGGGTGAACCGTTCTAGAATTATATGCGAAGAACCATTTCAAACATGAAATAGCACAGGTGGAAGACCATTTGAAAACACATACCGCTTATTCTTTTAGGGTATCAGAAGAATTGGTCTTTGAACAATTCTAGCTTTTCTACTTGTTCAGATTGACATTAGAGCTTCATAGTGCTACACCGTCTAAGGGGGCTACCCCTTCTCATCTCAGGGGAAGACGCTGGCAGAAGATATCACTATCTGAGATATCTGGTTACATACGTACGAAACGTCAACTGTTCCACAACCATTTTCGAAGTTACTGAGGAACAGGGTTATTATCCTCGCTGCTGCCTTAGCCGACCGTATTACATTTAGAATACGCTGGGCAGCAGGTATACATACCACAAAGTTAACAACGATCAACATTCACTTAATATTAACCAAATAACTAGATGTTAAATTTGAAAGAAGGACATCAGCTATGTCAGGGATAAACAGCAAACACACTTTTGTAAAGATCTCCACCCGCGCCAATAAAGCTTAATTTTTGTGAATTCAAACCAGAATTATTAATTTGCCTACTACTCGTGAAGTGTTTCAATAGCCACTGGCATAACAACAAGAAAAGTCGTAGCCTTTTAAGTGTACTTTTGGAAGTTAAACGTGCCCACGTTGAGGGTTAAACGCCCCGAAAAAGACCTTTACAAATTCTTTTCTAAAGACATTAATTTGGAAATCGATTTCAACCTTTATAAGAGTTTTTCTACAGGAATGAAACACTCCACAACAGAATCCCTTCTAATCAGAAAATCAAGTTCAAGGTTCTTTGCATAATAAATCCCACTCAACAATGAAATATGTGTATATCCCTGGCGTTCAACAATGCGTGGAAAATTCATCCTAGAAAATCAATTCATCCGCAACTTTCTTGCAAAAGGTTTGGAGCGCTTATGATTTGATGTCAAAAGCTCCCCGATAAAAATTGGATTTATGGGCTTCAATTGAATCAGTTGGAAATTAATAAATGGCGCGACACGTCATCATCCTGGTGACAAATAGCTGCGATGACTTCCTCCCCACCTGGGCTTCTTTTACAATTCATGTGGATTTTCCGTAATGGCGAAATCATGATTTTGGCGACTTTTTGACATTCACGATAATTTGTTGATGTGATCCATGATTGATGTTTGTTCTTTTCGGGATCTTGTCTGCTGTGTTTTGGGGTAGAATTGCGAGGGCGTATTAGATATTTTTTTTTTATTTATTAATTTTCTTCCAGTTTTTGAGATGTTTTTGGGAAAGCTTTCAGCGATTTTGTTCATTTTATGTTCCTTTGATTATGCCGCATGCGTGTATATTACCTGATTGCTTTGCTTATATTCAACGGAAAGAATTTAACTTTTTGTTATGTTATACGTGTGTAGGTCGTTCGGATTATCTTGCTGATAATTTTCAGTTTTTTTTTTTACATATTGAGACATTTTTGCTTTTAGTCAATTTCAAATGTACCTTTTCACTTTTTTTTAGTTAAATTTTACGATATTAACAATTTAGGAACGTATTTGATAAATCCCGCTGCATGCTATGCTAACAACTCCTTTGTAACCGGCGACTTTAAACGTGCAATTATTTTTCGAAATTAATATACGGGGTGTCTCGTTCAAATGGTATAATCTTTCGCAGGGTGGTAGTGTACATCTACCCAAACAAAAAGAGGAAGTAATAATCGATTCCGGGAAGAACAAACAGTTTTTTTACAGTTTTATTCATAAGACTCCTGCCTTCTTACAAACACAATAAAGCGTATAACCACGAAAAAGATGATAGTTATGTAATTATATACGATGCTTATAAATTTGGAGGGGTGGAGAGAAAAATTAAAAAAGAAAGACTCTTACTACCGCTGAGCAGGTAGGAACTTCGAAATTCCAAATTTTTTTTTCCAGATTTTTAAAAGGGAATAATTTTTAACTGTCTGATAAGTTGGAATGGTATAAAAAATAAAAGTAGTGGAAGGCGCTTTACATTGGTACCTTTTTTGATATAGTCCCCACGGTTCAGAGGCTACAACCACGTTCTTCCACTTTTGTTCTAAATATCGTGAAATGTATAGATAAGCACGGTACAGGGAATACCATACTCTCTCTGTCGTTTCTATAGAAATGCATATAAACTTGTAAAATTCCAAGTACAATTACCAGGGCCAGTACCAGGACATGTTCATAAAATGTTTTAAGGACAAGTACCGGTACAGGTACTTAAAAAACTTTTTAGTTCAAGTCACGATACGGGTACTTAAAAATTTGTGAAGTACAAGTCCAGGCACTGATTTTTATAAGTGCCGTATATAAGCTTAAATACCCTATAAGTACCAAAGTACGCACTTGCTACAAGTTGCGCCACAACTCGAAGTATTGCAGCGCTGTCTTTGCTTCTAAACCTCTGTTATTGGTGTTCGTATTTAAATAATGTATACGCGAGCTTATATATGGGACTTATAAGTACCAGTAGCAGTATCTGGACTTGTTCTTCAAAAAAATTTTAAGTACCAGTATCGGGACTTGTACGTACTTAACAAATTTTTAAGAAAGAATTAAAAACCACATTCCTTTTCCTGGTACTAGTTCTTGAGTACTCTACAGGTCTGAATGTATAATACATTAGTGGATGAAAATACGTCACATACCATGTGACAAAATTTAATGAGAATACTTGTAATTGATGGAACCGTGTATCTTCCCTACCTGTCAAATTCGTCCAGAAAATGCAAAAAATATTTTTGTGTTCTACAGTGCAAAAATTTGTCCAGTAAAAGAGAAGCAAATTAAATACAATTGCACCGAAATAAATGAACCTATTAAGAACGGGTGGTCAAAAAGGCCTCGATTGGAAAATGTTGAAAGAAGCATCCAATAAAAGCAGGGATAAAAATGAATAATTGAAGTAAAGAAGAAATAAAAGAAAACAGGGAAGCAAAAAGATGTCCAGGAGGAAGAAAAGTTAAGTAACCGATTTTTAATTTCTTCTCTTTTGTGTGCTGCCTTGAATTTATTTTTCTGTTGGATTTGAATTAAAACAATTAAAAAATTATTACTAAAATTAGAAGTTAGTAATTATTATTGCTACACATACACACAATGAATTATATTCAGTTTCATTATTTTCTTCCTCTTATATTATTAAGCCAAACTCAATGAGCTAAGAAAGGGTGTCATGGGGAGAGTATCGGAGATGCTAATGTATCTCAATCTTGAACCTTCGCAAATTGTAAGCTCGAGGAAAGAGAGATGATGGTAGACTATTCCTCTTTCGCACAATGAAAATTCTACGGTCGAAAGTATATTGAAGAGTAAAAAATTTGTTTGGCTTGCAGCGCAAGTATTGCATGTCGGAATTAATCTGCAAGGGACGAGCATAGAGATTTCATCAGAACATTGAAAATTTTACTTTTAATTGCGATCTTGTGCTCTAAGACTGCGTGACCCCCAGAATAAATAGAATGCAAAAAACAATCGACCCACCCCTTCTTCTTTTGTAGCTACTAACAAAGCTTCACACAGGCAAAGTTTATGTAATTAACTGATTTAGCGAAATACTTTGGTAATTGCCACAGTAAGGTAGCGTTTGCGAAGAAAACTTAAAACCTGTGCTCTTATATAAGAATGGCTAAAATTAGCTTTGAGTAATATTTCATTTGATCTCGGAGATTTAAAGCGTTTTCGCAGATTTAATTTTTTAAGCGCAACCATCCTAACAAAAAAGTTTAATTGGAAGCCATCAGCATACCTCAGACACATTTACCATTTTTGTGTCTCAGGAAGATAATTTGAAAATAAAAAAACTTTCTGCAATTGCAAAAGTGCAATAAGAACAGTTTGGTTTTTATATGCCTAGCAGTTTACATAAAAGTATCCCGACACTCTCATTCTCATCATAAAATCTAACAGTTCTGCCATTGTACATACATTTTTGGACAGCAATTGGTTTTATTAATAATTTTGAATGTTGCAACTTTTATTTACTTTTAATTGAATCCAAAATTTCGAACATTCTCTGCAGGCAAGTTAATTATTTTTTTTTTTTTTTGAAAAAGTTGATTCTGATATAATTAAACATCATCGCACTGCATCAGGCTTGCTTAACTAATGCATATGTGGTGGTGTATATAATAAATTTTAAATTATTCCGAACAGAGACAAGTAAGTTTTGGAAAAGAAAAATTATTTCTCCCCCTCAACCCTGCTCCCAAACAACCCGCCGCCAAAATTTAAGCCTTGTAAAATTTCAAATTCAGTTCACATCCCGAAGAGAAAGTTATCTAGACAGAATTAACCCGAACATAACCTCAATCAGTGGTTTTCCATAAGATATGTAAAAGTTTTATGATCTTAGACGACGAAACCGCATAGAGGAACCAGGAGCCAGCAAGCTAGGCAATATCCTGGTACTCGTTTAACCTAGATTTAAACATAATTCATGCAACGGAAGTTTCATCCAGGAAGGTATAACTAGTTCTAGTATTTTCCTTCCTTACTTATAGTCTGCATATTATATGCCAAGGAAGTGAAGCATAAAAGTCGGTCGGTATCTCCCAGGAAATGCACCATATCCAGCAGGCAATGTCTAGGTATTGCGTGAAAGTTTATTATAATTCGAGTGATGCGACAGGAAACGGGTAGCAGTTGCCAGTTATTGCATATTGGATAAAAGGGAATCGCTATTCTGTTATAAAACAGGAGAAGGTGTTAAACGGGAATTGCACTTGTTACTACATATATATTATGATGGGAAAGCTCCTTGAATATTAAAAAGAAGTTAGAGGAGAAAGTGTTGTTCGGGCAATATGAATTCGCGACAAATCTGCCATGCACACAATCACAAGCAGGATAAACGAAAGCTAAAGTTTCAGGTTATGTTTGAATACTCTCACGTAATCTCAAAGTCCATCTGGGGTTCCTTGTGACGCAATGGGGAGCAAAACTTTGCTTGGATGACGCAAATGTCCGTCAATAACTAGCCCAATATAGTTCGCATCCACCTATAGTCTAGAAATTCTAATTCAACTCAATTTTATTATTTATTTTCAATTCAATTCAACTTTATTATAGATACGTTTTGTGTCTAAAAATAAAAACTAGATCAGGCTATTTCTCTGGAAAAGTGTAACACACGAGATTCAATTAGCGGTGACCCGCTCTGCTGTTATTATTGCTCCGGTTTGCTTTTCTCCTTCTTACCCCGCACCTTTTGTTGCTTCAATTATACCACTGAAAGTCAAGTTTCGTCGACATTCCAGATGAAACTAGCTGGAAAATTACGTTGTGAATATTATTGTTCTAGTAAATTGAGGAATATTTGAACGTTTTCCCTTTTTTGCACGGGATCGGTGGTGTTTGCAATTACCATACAGCCAATCGGATATTTGAAATGGTAAGGATCGTATGTCCATTCTAGTAAGACATCAAAATCGCGTCTCCATTTCCAAGATATACTTGACCAGATAACTTTCAATTCTTTCGTTGAATGTCGGCTTACGACCCAGTTAGTGGATAGAAGTTCTTTCACAGCTTTGTCCCTTCTTCCCATTAGTTGTAGTGTAGTATGAGGGACAACAAATGCTTTCGACGAATGCAGAATCCTCATTACATTAGACCTCTTTGGTCTGATAGCACTCTCCATATTCTTCGATTTCCTATCTCCCCTTTCTTGGCATATTTGAAAATAACCCTGAACAAAGAAACAACAAAACAAATACATAATAAATCCATAAAAAATTCAAGCAAACTTATAGCGGGTAATGTAGTACACTACACTAAAATTACCGCACTAACCGATTTCACCTGTTTCACCAAAAACTCTAGCAAGAAATTATAACAGAAAATAGAGCAAAACTTAATTAGTTTTTGTTTTGGATTATCGATTTGATCACTGCGAATAAATTTAGTCGCGCACCAGTTTTTATTCCAACCCAGAATGAACTCGATTGCATGCAACTGCATGTGTGCATAACTGTTTGATCCTGCCACACTATTTTCCTTGGATTCGACAGGTATTCTTATGAAAAGAGTTACCCAAGAGTATTTAGTTTTCGCATATACCTGAAGTTACTCTACCGCAGGACGGCTCCGGGTTGGCTCTACAGTTTTATTATTGAATGAAAACAAAGCTCGATGGTTTTTATGTAGCGTGAAATGCGATAAGGTTTTCCCGTATAGTTTTTGAAGATAAATCAAAACCAGTTGATTTTTTTATTTTTGTTTATAGTGATCGAAGTCTACGCTATGTAGGTAGGACCTTAGTAATTCCTAAGAAGGCTAAAAGAAATTCTATGTCTATATTTGCTTAGAGAACCAAGTTGCGCTTCTAGCTCTGTTCTCTGAAGACATCTTGCGCGCTAGTAATCTTACCAGACGAATATCTAATAAATCGTATAACAAATAATATTTTTGAAATACCACAGAACAAATATCGGATCTAGACAGAATTTCATGTGATTACATAAATAATTGGATGTTCCAATATTTTCAGTACTTTAACCTCGTCACTTCGGCACCCAACGCACAAAACGTTTTGGGCAGCATTATTGTGCTCGCTGTTTTTTAAAACGTGGATGAATTGGTTTCAATAGCTCTTGGAATTTTGAAAAAGCGTATTTTCCATACTGCTACTCACCTTAAGCCGCGGAGACTTCCTGCCAGACGATTGCTTTTGACATTGCTTTTCATTTAACTTAATACTTATCCTGCATACATCGTTTGATTACATTTCACACCCAAAACTTACTGCGAGCTCTTGATGAAGGACTTTATGTCGCTCACATAAATATAGAATTGTAGTGGTCCACAAATGGATCTCTGCGGAACACGTCATGTGATATTACAAGGATTTATCGATTTGCGAGTCCTAGGCTAGGAGGTGTGATTAATGTTGAAAAGTTGGGAAAACATTTCCGTTGAAGGACGACTTAAAAGATAGATAGATTTGATAGAATATGTCAGTATCCAACAGTGGATTCGTTAGCAATTAAATTACATACTTACACAGAAGCATAAAATTTATTTTCTGTTATTACAAAAATTATCACTGGTAAAGTGCAGAGAACTCAAGTCCACGACCGCAATTATTGAATTAGTTGAGAACGCGAGCTGAATTGTATTTTTCCTGTAATATCGATGTACAACAATAAATAAGCAATAATTTCACATTAATTATTCATCAAATCTAGAGTTTTAAGTAGAAGGAACGAGCTATATTTTATATCTAGGAGAAGTCGTTTTGTTTTTCTATCTGCATTCAGGGTAATGGTGGTGTACCTAGGTACTAGTAATTTACATTTTGTGTAATGGTTTTCATACTTAGCCAAACATCTTTTTATAGTGCACTTGTTTTCTACTTCAGCAACTGCATTGGTTTTTTTCCAAGGCAAACAAAGAATGGTTCAAATTAGTAAATTTCTTGAAATAATTCACAAACGTAGACACACAAAATTTGTTATCATTCAGAATGTAAATATATGCAAATGTCAGCAGTAACTTAAAGTAAGTTTAGATTAACAGAAATCAGGTGACATTACTGATACATAGTCATTGGATAAATGGCAGAGAATGTCAGTAGGACGAAAATCAGCTTATCCTTTAGAGCAAGTATTTTTAGCCATTTGTAGAACCATCACGGCTTTCTTTATCTGAAGAAATTATAAAGATGTTCAGCAGATGTTGTATACAGATAAATGGTTAAGTGATTCACGGCTTGCAAGACTTTAGAAATCTAGGATCCCCGGTCTTGTCCCCTCAGATTAATTAGATTTTAGTGTATTTGTAGAGTTTCCATAAATTTGGAACTGAATTTATTAATTTGGCAGAAGTCGGTAATCAATGATGTAGGAAAAGACGATACCTACATGAATTTATTGTTTAAATTATACGAAATAAATAGGAGAATAGAACCTAAATGTTATCCAAGCAGGAAGTAGAAATTACGCTCGACTTAATGGGATTCTTGAAGTAAATTGCTACACCACGAAACATGCGATCAGCCCATCAACGCGATGTATTTTATGATCGGGTAAAGAAATAAATGAAAAGTGTCATTGGCATTTAACTAGGATTTGCAACAGATTAGCATGAACATCTGACGCACATCTATTTGAAATGATTACGTTCCAAGTGGCTTTACGTCTCCTTCTACGAATTGCTTCTTGAGGGCGCCAATCCAGTACTCATGTTCTCTTCTGAGAAACTCAGCAAATAATGATGGCAAAAAACTTTGTTTATTTAGATTTCTACAAGAGTATAAAAATCTTTCCCTACTGGGAAGCATTTTCCTCTTGTGTAATTCCATCTGGTCTCGCTTAGGTTCATATAAATGTGCTGTTGTACCAGGTCATATGTAATTCCCTTTCCTACGTCGGATTTGGATTCACAAAATCTGTTGCCATGAAGTAGTGTCCTGGTTCAAATATCCAGTATGACAATCTTGAATCAGTCCAGAGCTTGGTGGAATACGTTCAAGAGCTTACGCTATCGGGAGCAGCCATGGGGAAGCATTGATGAAGTCAGTAATAGTTGTTGCACTAGGAAAACCTAGTGTGTAGAATATTTCACCTACGTTTGCTACGTTGACGCGTACCGTTTCTTCCAATATCACCCAATATAACTAAAAGGCGTTGCGTCTGTCACTAATCTTTGCTTTGACTGGATAAAGTACACCATCACAAACCTTTTCCTGGATCTGAATACAACGCAAGTCCCTTAGTCCTTCTACCTGGCAGATGCAGGATTTCTGGAATTACTCTTCAGTAAAATGCCATAAGTGATCAAGTTCAATTGAGCTTTGTTAAGAGGACATGAAGGTTTTAGTACGGTCACCTTAGCCTCCGTTTTAGAAAGCATTTCTTCTCTGTACGATAAAAACATGTTTTGGGTGATCAAATAAGAAATATTGACTGGAAAAAGAAATTTACTATTACAAAAGACAAAATGAAGCTCCTATGCAACTTCTACGATAAAAACAGCTCCTACAGATTTAATCCTTGCAGACTATAAAATCTGTAGTTTCTCCAACGTATCTTTGTTAATCAATGAGTCGATCGTTTTTACATTCCACCACCCCCATAAAATTTAATAGGACTTATTGTATCTACTCTCTTCCAAGCGCACATAGCAACAATTACCTGATTTCTCAACGATGCCACTATTAAATCCAATCACAGTCAATAGACTTTTCGAACAATAGCCAGAGAGCAGCAATACCTGCACACTAGAGCTTGGAATTCTCTACATGGCATATCTAAATACATCTGGAAGATACGTAATTCAAGTAAAATAGAATTCACGTTTTTTACGAGACAGAGGAAAGTAGATCATTGCAATATGCCGTCTGCGAAATTCTTTTGGGAAATTTCTTATCAAAACTGTTGTTTTAGTATATATGTCTATGTAGTCCAGAAAAAAAAACAAAGTCCCCGCCGGCGCGCCACCACCTTCGCAATAGAGAATCACTTTCTTCGCTGTGACGGAATTCCAATAGAAAAGTTTTCACCTACAGAATCCCAAAAATATACGGCGAATGGGTGATGCCGCGATGCCGTTTTTTAAAATGGCCTTCATTTAGAATATGACGGAAGTCACGTACCAGTGACGAAAATTTGAATTAGTTGACCTAATTTCGAGAGAATCAAATGTAAACCGGTAGCGATGAGCTTCTCTTCTCGGTACACGTCCATACATCCATAGGAAAGTTATATGATTTACACATACATAGACATATGTAGCAGGGATATTCTAGATTTTACTATTTTGAATATTGCCTTCTGCTTACAGGAATATAAGGATCATAAACTTTACTTTACTTAAGCGATTACTTCTATGACGTGCCACTAATTTGTGGCGCTAAACGACTTACTTTAATAGAGAGCTCAAAATTTGGCTTGGACTTGGTAGCAATTAATCAAACTTTTCAGAAAGGATAAACTAGAGTGCAGATTATGTTTGCGTCTTCTGAATATTGTGTTAAAGTTCAGTCAAGATAAAATCGGACTAATTATTACTTTTAAGTGTCTGTTAATTCATCTTTGTTTATTTTTTAATTACTATTTAGAGGTTACCAAGATAGCACGCACAGATATGTCCAATAACTTAAAGCTGTCTATTCGATTTTAAAACGTCGACTTCTTTACAAGCGTCTGCCTTTGAAGTTTATTTTGATTTTAAATACAAACTCTCTTCAGCATCCTCTCCATTAAATAATAATAAATTTTAATTTATTTTCTTCTGCCTTGGATTGGTCTTGAATTTTTTTTGTACAAATAGTCTGGATATTTGCAAAAAAAAAAGAAAACCTTTTCAAATCCTAAGCTAGGCTGGCATTCAAACGTTACATATTAGGTCTGTTCGTGTACTGGATTGAAAGAAAAACTTTTTGTACATCGATTTCTATTGATATTTCAAGAAAAGTGCAAGTCAATCAAAGGAAAACGATTTCAATGGATCAATTTTTTAACAGATCAGAATTTGGTAGTAGCTCATCCCCTTTTAATTTGCGATTTGCCATTTCGTGAGAAAAAAAACCTCAAGAATAACGTAAAAATGATGGAAAATTATAATTTTGAAAATCTTGGCGGGATTGGCGATGAAAGCGATGCTCCATGACATTCAACAGCGTCGTTTTGAAGTACACTTTTTCTAGCAATGCACGTGAATAGAACGATTTCAGTGTATCCATTGCAAGAAAAGTGTAACACTTGGAAATCGGTTTAAGCCTCAACGTTGTCAAATGAATTTTGTATTTTTTATAGCCTTAGGGCAGAGTTGTTATGCAACGGGAAACATTGGTGAAAAGAAAACAAATTTTAATACACCATACCACCTACATTTAAATGTTAAAACTTAGGGATACTATCATTCCTCATATTAAAATAAACAAAATAAACAAAATTACTTAAAATGAAAATAACAAAAAGAGAATAAAACAGTTGTTTGGTTAGGGGTCTCTTATTCAATATATTCGAGACTTCCCTGCACCTCCCAAATAATAAATTTGGAATTTCGCAGGGGCTTCCGCTATCCACCACTTGCGGACCCTCCCAGTAGCTAACAACCAAGCCCTGGGTTTTAAAATTTTTATTAAAATAAAAAAAAAAATTGCGTTAAAACTTGTATTAAAATTAAATAATTATTTAAACATTTATTTAAATAAATATTTAAAGCGTTAAAAATGACGAAAATAATAAAAATAATAAAGTTAAATACTTATTTAAATGTTTATGAAATAAATATTTAAATAAGTTAAAAACAATAAAAAAATGAAAACAAAAATAATAGAAATAATGAAAATAGAAATAATGAAAATAAAAATAATAAACAAAAAAAACCAAACAAAAAAATAAAAAAAATAAAATAGAAATAATGAAAATGAAATAAAAATAATAAAAATAGAAATAATAAAAATAAGAAAATTAAATACTTATTTAAATGTTTATGAAATAAATATTTAAATAAGTTGAAAATAATAAAAATAATGAAAATAATAAAAATGAAAATAATAAAAATAAAAATTATAAAAATAATAAACAAAAAAAAAATAAACAAATAAAAAACTAAGCAAATAAAAATAAAAATAATAAAATAATAAAAATAACGAAAATAATAAAAATAGAAATAATAGAAATAAAAATAACGAAAATAATAAAAATAACGAAAATAATAAAAATAACGAAAATAATAAACATAATAAAAATAATTACGCAACAAATAAAAAAATAACCAAATAAACAAGGAAGCAAATGAGCGTCTAATCATATTACAAATATCACACACACAACCGACGAAAACCGAAAAAAACGACGAAAAACAAAGAAAAACGAAGAAAACCGAAGAAAAACGAAAAACGAAGAAACCCGAAGAAAAACGAAGAAAACCGAAGAAAAACGAAGAAAAACGAATGAACATCTAATCATATTACAAATATCACACACACACAACCGCACTATACCACACACACTAGCACACTGACTAAATCTTTTGTTTCATCTATATATATACATTTTTTCAAAAGTCAAAGCCTACCTAGGTAATCTTTTTTACTTTCAGCAAAGTGTTTTTGAATTTTTTTCAAAAGTCAAAGCCTACCTAGGTGATCTTTTCTGCTTTCAGCAAAGTGTATTTGAAATTGAGAGAGAGAGGGAGGTAGAGAGAGAGATACACAGAGAGAGCAAGAGGGATACAGAAGTAGAGATAGGCATGGAAGAGAGAGTCAGTGGAGAGAGCAGACACATAGGAGAGAGGCAAGTAGAGAAGGAGACATAGTGGCAAGGAGAGAGCGAGACATGGAGAGATATAGATCCATACGGCGGAAAAAACATTGCTGTCTACGTTGTTTCGATGAAGGCTTGAACGGATACTATTCTGTTAGGAAGACTAGGGTGGTGGGACCAAGTCAATCCTATATCAACTTGATGACCGTAGTGAGCGCAGCTGCAACGCCGCCAACAGCAATTGCTTCTTCGAGCAAAGTCGACCCAATGTCGACTCGACTGTCATGATGAGTAGTGGCAGCGCTGGTACTGCCCGTAGTATTAGTCTCTTCGGCACCAAGTAGCTAGTCCGTTTATGGAAAGCCTAAAAAAACGACATCGACTCAGAAAGTAATCTATATTATACATGAAAGGAAACATTTATCCATTGGTTATGGGTGTATCTTCGGGATGACGTCCACATGGTCCATGAAACATTTGGATAATCAATGAAAAAGAGGTAACAAAAAATTCCTTATCTCCTATCGCGCTGTAAGCATTTCGTCGCAGAAGATCGTTGAGACGATAACACAACTTGCTTCTAGATGAGAGGCTGGTCAGAAGGAGTAAGGAGAATACCACAAAAGAGATGACTCCTTTGCGGAGCTCTCATGTTCTTTTTCTTCGTCCCGTTTTGTCCTAATCCTCTTCACTTGGGCAGGTATAGCGGTAGCTTCCTCGTAATGATTCCATTTGCATCCCTGTTCGGTTATTAGTTTTAGAGCTAGCTCAAAAGATTCGCTGAGAGATCCAGCTAGACCTGATCGATTTGAGTCATCATAGCTGCGAGTACCGAAGAAATTTCTCGAATTAATTTCCGATTACAAGACCATCGTTTTTAGGAACAGAGTTTCTAGTCAGGTGAAGTGTTGGATTAGCTTCGTATTGACGGTGGGCAAATCTCCAATTCATTTGTTCTACAAGTGAGCCGAAGATGGGAATGAGAACACTGAACCACAACACCACGCACAGGCATTTAAAAGATAGTTCGTTGACAGATTAGAGATATGTTTACGTCTTGAATATCTGTCAACAAAGAAAGGTTGTTTTCCAAAAGCACATAGCAAAAATAACAGCACCTGAATATGTACTACGTAATACAAAAGTTTTTAAGGATTTATTTCTACGTATTATCTGTTTTCAGGAATGTAGTGTACGTGAAGGGGAGCAGGGCATTGGTTAGTTACTTGAGTAAGTATTTGGAACATGTAATTATGTTCATTGATTTTGTTTTTGTTTTCTTTCATGTATTTTATGAATTCAAGGTGTTCATAGTTTGTGATGGATGTGTATCGATAAAACAATCGGAATTAGTATTTTATTAAAAAACTGTAAAATATAAGTTTAAGAATTAATTATAAATTGAAGTGTATGTGTACTGCCAACGCCAATTCTGTTCTTCCTCCATTCTCAGGCTATTTGATTTTCATTCTCTGCGCTTCAGTAACTGTGCCTGTGGATGTCAAATGATGTCATTTAGTCTTGAGGATATTTCCAAACTTGCTGATTTTAGTAATCTTCGGTGACTAGGTATACTTGAAAACTTTGAATATTCAAAAGGATTTCTGTTGGTCACCGTGATTACTTTCGACTTTGATTTTAATTGCGATTTTATAGAGTTGACGTAAATCCAATTATACTTCGGGGATAGTTTAGTATCTGCAGCAATCAATACTCATCAGTACGGCTATTTGCTACCCGCCGTAGACCGCTGAAAGAAAATGCCAAGTTCACGTTATGTATGATCTCAGTTAAAGTTATAAATATGAATGAAATGAGGCGGAATATGGCAGGTAGGCAGGCACTAACCGAGTATTTCTCATGAAGGATTTTATTATTTATTTATCTATTTCATTGGCACAAGAATTTCGATGATTTCCTTATGGGCTCAAAAATTATAATACCAAAACAAAACGTGTGTTCGGGGTACAGCCAGAGAACAGCGATTGTAGCTAAAAAGAAATCTTCATGTCATGTTCTGAAAAATCGCAATTATCCGTGATATCAGCTGATGCCAACTGCCGAATTTGAAATGCATAAAAAAGCACTTAATTGTACTCACTGGATTATCGAAATTCGAGCAACAAAGCCTGAAAATTTGGGGTGATGTCTTCCTCACATGATAAAGAAACAATGCCCGGAGTAAGCGTGAACAAAAAGGATATTATTGTAGTTGGTCACCAGTGTCCAACTCAATTGCGTGCTGCCACATAATATAATCGAAATCTTGTTGAGCTTTAAAAATGCTTCCAATGCAAATAGAGTAACTGGCGAAGAATCAGGACAGTTCTGACGTTGGAGAAAAAATGATGTGAGGCGGTAAAAGGTTTGCAACCACTATAATACTAGAAATTGAATAATATTTTAAATAAATGTGCAACATAAGAATTATCAACTCCAATAAATTTCACCTCCTCAGAAGTCCGAGACTACCCCCCAGTTTACCAATAAGTGAAAAATGTGTTGCTAAGTGGACCAAAAAGGTATCACAAATATTTCCTGTACTAAGCCATATTGTCGCAGAGTGTAGTAAGCCAAGTGATGGCTTACACAAGACTTAAGTACATTCACGACGAATATAGCAGAAGAGGGCCGACGGCCATTACAGATTCCCATTTAATACGAGATTCGTAAAATGTTTTTAAATAAATTGTTCTTATGACTGTAATTGTTGTAGGTCGACGGCCACTCTCGTCATCTCAACTGTGTTTTTGTATGACTTTCATAAATACAAAAGTCATCGTAATACACATCCAGCAGAAGTATGAATCTGGAAAAAATTAAAATGAATATTAAAAAATGAATGCTGGTATTTTTCGTCTGTAATGTTACCTGTGCTACATCAGCCACCACTTGGAGGTGCACGAGAGTAGTTATCTTTTCTTCTTAAATACTTAACAATAATAATATATATTTCCTGGTAGACGACACTAGAAGATTTACAATCTTTTAAATTAGTATCTATTCTATAGGTGGGCAAATCAAAACTCAAAGCATAAAATCAAAATCAAAATCGAACCCAACATAAAAATTAAAACTTCAATCTAAATTAACATTAAAAATAAAATTAAAATAAAAAACAAAATCAAAATTAAATTAACAAATTAACTTTAAAAACGAAATCAAAAAGTCAAAAACCAGATCAGAATTAAATTAAAAGATAAATTAAGACCAAATATTAACAAACTAAAATTAAAACTAAGGAACAAAATCAAAAATTCATTTAAACCAAGTAAATATGTTTTGATACGCGTACTTAAAATCCCCTGCACACACATGCGTAATTTTTAGACAGGGAAGCCTACCAATAAAAAAACAAGGAAGGAAATGTTTAAGAATAAAAGATTGATTTGAAATCCTTAAGATCCTACTTGCCTTGAATTATTTTTTTTTCTATTGTTTACAGATACCTTGACGCTTTCATTTTATATTAACCTTTGTATCATAACGTTGCGATTATAACCGAAGATTTAAGGTAACACGACAAGTGAAAATTTGACCGATTTCCATAATTTGGGCATTTTTGAAAACTTCAAACGGTCATATTTCAGAAAATAGCAGACATGGAACACAAATAAAATACGAAATTTTATTTAAATTGTAGAGGAAGTATTCCGAAATTGATTAAATTTTGAACAATTTTTTATCGAATGACCCAGTGTAAAAGTGCACAATTTGCAAAATGGGAAGGGGCGTTAAGATTTTTGAATAAATCGCAAATCGATCAATGTAATATTTATTAAAACACCCAAGGCAACAAAACATCGTTTTCTGATTTTTAAATTTGTCCCCCAATTTTTATTAAAAATGATTTAAAAATGAAAATTCAATGATTATTTTTTAATTTCTCTGGTTTGCGGAGCGGGGCTGCCACAAATTTGAACTAAATTAAATAAATTTTTAACATAAGCTTTTTGAAGTTAATAGGCGGAAAATAAAGTTTTGCGATTTTTAAAATTCTATTTATTTTTATGAAAATTTGATGCAATAGATTGCTTTCTTAATGGGTAAAGCAGGTAAAGTATTCTATCGCGTCAAATTGTCGTAGATATAAGTAGAAATTTAAAAATCGGAAAACGTTATTTTCAGCTCAGTAACTGCATAAAGCTTACGATAAAAATTTATTTAATTTAGTTCAAATTTGTGGCAGCCCCGCTCCACAAACCAGAGAAATTAAAAAAATAATCATTGAATTTTCATTTTTAAATCATTTTCAATAAATATTGGGAGACAATTTTAAAAATTAGAAAACATTATTTTGTTGCCTTGGGTGTTTTAATAAATATTACATTGATCGATTTGCGTTTTATTCAAAAATCTGAACGCCCCGCCCCATCTTGCTAACTGTGCACCTAGTTGTTCCAATTATGACATAGACCCAACCTTAATCCCCGTCCTTTGTTTTTATATTCTTTAACGTTTTAATTTTACTTAGGCCTGCATTTAATTCTACAATCCAAAGTCACTGGGAAATAAAATTCAATCAACACGTTTTTTTCAGTTTAAATACTTCCATTTTATACCAATGATTTTTTCAGAGTTCACGACACCAAATTGTCTGTCAGCCCTAATTAATAAAGGAGTAAGCTACTAGTGATAACTAGGACTAAAGATCACGGCTTTCTTTAGTATCAACTTAGATCTTATTTGGATCTACCCATACAGCACAAAATTACCCAGGAACATCCCATTCTTGTCCCACAGATCCCATAACTTTTCCGGGATAAATAGAAAGTATTCAGTGTGTACTAAGGACCTTATTTCTAGGAGTTATTAGAAATTTTCCATAATTTATTCCCTTTGATATCCCACAACTACTTCCTGCGGGAAAATTCTCAGTATTTTACAGACAAATACATATTGTAGGATAATTTTGAGACAAGTAGGGGAAAATTGTTTCCCCCCCCTTCCAGAATTTATTTCGGTATGGTTTCTGATTCTCGTGATTCGCGTAGTGCTCCTGGGAAAGCGCTAATTTGTTGCTTGGTGTGCTTTTGTCTTGAAAGAAGCCATGAGAACCGTGTCGATTAAGCCAGCTACATGCGTGTACCAATATTAGAATTTTATTCGCTTTTGTAATTTCTGCTTGCTTTGGGGCAACGCTTGATAGCTGCAAATTTCAGTACGTGATTTTTTAGAAATTTTGCCTGTGTTAAAAATATTGGATCTATGTTTTGTGCAAGTGCATATACATCTAGCTATATACCTTCTAGTCATTATTATTATTATAATTGTTTTTTTTTGTTTTAAAATGCCTAACCATAAAAAATCGATCAAACAATATCGTCAGGTATTACCCCGTACATTCTCGCAACAAACTAGGAGATACAAAAGACGTCATAGGTACGCTTGCCGCTGGAATTTCACATTTTTGAATGCATTATGTGTGCCTGAGTGTAACCACAGGGAATTTCGTGGGAATGACATGGAATCTAACCGGGGGCAAGAGAAATCCCAATCCTGAACATTCTTCACTCCCAAGGATGTCCGAAGATGTTAACTGGGACCGGAATGGATTTCCCACGGACAATTTATATGTCCTAGCAGAATTTCGCAGTAACATACCACGGACACATTTTTTCTGTGTGAGTAAGGTTAGTGCGACACTCCCAGATATATTTTTCTTTTACACTTTCCACAATTTCGGTTTCATGTAAGCCTAAAAGGCATCATATCTCACAAGATAGAGTCTCACTGTTACAGACGATCAAAACTAATAGCACAAGTAGAGTACAATTTCCGAATTTGTGATTCAATGATACTCAACAAGTTGATAACATGAATCCCATTCCCCGACATTATGCGTCTAACAAAAAAAAACCAAATCACCTCCCAGCTATAATTTAAATCAAAACTAAAGTTGTTTGTCTTCAGAGAATCTTGAAACGAAATTCATGCACGTGTGCGATATCTTCTAGCATCGCATGAATTAATACGAAAAATTCAAACTTCCGGAAACGAAAGAAAATTCCAATTTAAAACGTTTTATTGAAACCGGCAACTTTACTTCCTGCCTCACCCGCATAGATATATCAAGGGAAATCGCTGTTCCAGCCAAGCTAAGTCCCAATGTTCCTGGATGAGGATGGGTTTCCTTTCATTTCACTTTTTATGCGTTTTTTTGAATAATAGAGCTTCCTTCATTCCCATGTTCATTGAAAAGTCCAATGTCATTCAACTGTGTTTGATAATAACAATAGACATTTTTTATTTATGTATGCAAGCGTGGGTGCAGGGTTACGAAAATGTATAGAAGGTAAGTTAATTTCAAGGAAATGATATTTCATAGAGTTGCTTTTTGTGGAAAACTTAATACTGTCCCTGTATCTGTTCAACTCTGAGAGGGCAATTAAGACTGATACTATTTCGTTTGAGATGAGACTTTTTCCCCCATTAAGGCAACAATAAATTATTTATTGAATCACCTCCATCCTGTCAGAGTAGGTACAACTAGTCTGTTGTTCGGTAGTCAACGGAACGAACACAAGCGTAAAATTAGGAAAAATATTTTTAAAGTAAAAGCCACTTGACACCCACTCACCCTCTCTTAAAACTTTCTTTTTCCTTAAGTATTGGACAAAAGTAGAAGTTTCACACAAAGGGACATAACTTTTCTCCGGTCTGGCAATTAGAAATCGAAACGATAATTTTAGCCCATAAAACTTTAATTACCTGTTGTCGACTGGCGCAAGATTATATTCTCGTTTTAGGAGAATTTAGATATCTCGCTTCGCCTCCCTTTAATTCACTTCCATCGATTTTCTTTCCTTCCCCAATAAGTAAAACAGGATTAAGGGTGCATTGGCTTATTCTCGGTATCCTTTAAGGAATTTTAATGGTATTTGGTTGAATCACGCTAAAATTGTTTACTGGCCTAATCCTTGTTCACCAGTGAAAACGTGAATTTTAAAATTTTTGCGCTTTAATTAAAGATTTCTTTTGCATTTATTTGTTATTATAATTTTTTTGTAAGGGGTGCTTTAGTATAAGTGTTGCAAAATGGATGTATGTTATAATTACAGAAAAACTTACTTTCATAGCCATATCGCTTAACCCTGTATGAAATAATGGTGCAGACAAATCACGACAATTTTATTTAATTGGTGTACTGGGTGAACGCTGAAATAAATGTTGGTGTAAAATGCAAGTATTTATACAAAAAAAAAAGTATAGGTCGAATTTCAATTCCAAGAGAGTCTGGATTGAAAGCAGGTTTAAGTAGAATTAAAATTTTAAAGAATGTAAAAAAGGCTTCGCGACTCAACGCAATCACCTCTACACAAGTTATTGGGTCATTCCACAAAAAAATTTTCAAAATTTAGTCAATTTCGGAATACATCACTGCTTTAATAAATTTTCGCAGAATTGTAGGGCATTATGATTATATATAGTAAAGGTAATTTATTTTTATTTCAGCTGTTATTTTCTGAAATATATGCAGTTGAAATTTTCGTAGACGCCCAAATTTTCACCTGGCGCCTTCAAAAATTCTTATCTCCGGATATAGTCACAGCCTTATGAAACAAAAGTTAATATAAAATGAAATCCTCAAGTTTAACTGTAAAAAATAGAAAAAAATAAATTCCAGGAAAGCAGGATCTTAAGGATTTCAAAGCAATCCTTTATACATAAGCATTTCCAAATGCTTACCTTTGGTATCCTTTCTTTTTTTCTAATGGTAGGCTTCTCTGTCTAAATGTTGATAAGATTTTATGATGAAGAAATAACGCGTTTGTGTGCATTGAAGTTTGGTGGTTTGGTTTTGTATATCAACGACTGGTTTTGTTTATGCAAAAGTCACACAAAGCCATCATAAATTACAGGAAAAATGTATTGTGCATATGCACACATACAGTTGCTCTGAATTAAAAAAAGAACAAACAAAGAGAAACCTACGCATCAATCACAATAGCTTGATTACATCCTTGGACAACCACTTGGTGCATGAAATATAAAACACTCCTCTGTGACAAGATTTTTGAAAGACATTCTAAAGTACTTTCCAATATTTTCAAGTGATTGGAGTAATGAGCACATTCAAGCTAGCTATTAAAAAAGAGATGAAAGCTTTGTATTGATTCGCTCGAAATTCATCCGAGCCTTTCGCGAGCTTAGGTTCTACCAGGAGTTTTACAGAAAATTTCTTGATGCAGCTGCAAACAGAATTTCACTCTATCTAGCCCATGAGAATAATTTCACTAAATTACCTTCTCCTCCCTGTTGAACTGAGGTAATTTGTGCACGATGTTGTTGAAAATTCAAGGGAATATTTTCACTAAGCTCACATTTCTGTGAATAGGTTATTGGTTAAGGTAACTAAAAGAGTCTCTACCTGTTGTACTAAACTGAATAGAAAAAAGTGAAAAAACAATGCAGCAAGTGAAAGATGCTTTGTTGATGTCTGCAAATATGCATTTTCCATATACAAAAGATCCAAAACATATAAAAGAAAAGAAGAGACACTTGCGGCCTTGACCGCACCTGACCTAAATCCTGATTTGGGCTGGCGCACCAGGCTCTTCACTTTAGGTGTTCATGTATCACTTTGGTTGCCAATCGACGAGAATGCTTTTTGCCCATCTATACATATTTCCACTTGTACGTAGGTACTTATGAATGTACATTTGTTTTAGCAGGAAACATCTACATGCATGTTCCACATACCCGGCAGGAGACATAAATAGAATAGGACCAGAAGTCCCTGGAGTTGTATTGTAATAGAGGCGAGCTGCTTTTGTAAATGGAAATTGCACTCAATATGGAAATTAGTAGATACAATGCAGGCACACAATAGTGTCCTTCCATTAGAAGGATATCATCGATATAAAAAGTATGAACTTTGTGGATCTATGTTAGTTGTATCTTGGAAATATGTCAAAGTGTACGTTTTTGAAAAGATAAAAGAAAAAGTTAATCAATGTCGGTTTTATACTGAATGAACATTTTGTTTAACAAAGTTGTAAAGTGGTAATAAGATCGCGCTGGGATAACAGAAATGTTTTGTGTCTTTACTAAACTTCTTTAATTAGAGTTCCTTACTTCAACTCTTGCGTCCGTCTGTCTGTCTGTGGCAGAAGCTTTTTATCAACAACGAAATGAGGAGTGTCTTTTCAAAATGGGATATTACGTCCTAATCGTTCTTTCATAAAATCAAAAACACTGACTGTAGCAATACCAAAAGTTTTACAGAATAATAGGAGGAATATATGGAAAGGATATAATAAGTTATCTAGAATACATTATTTTGAAAAAAAATTGACTATTACTTCCGGTAATATTGGCTTGCAAAGTTTGGAAATATCCCCGTTTGAATAAAAATCTTTATAATATCCCCTTTTGTTCTGTACCATTTTGTAAATATCCCTTTTTGTGTTGTACGTTTTTGTAAATATCCTCTTTTGATTTGTCCATTATACTAGAATAAAATTATTAAAGCATATTTTGAGTATTCCTATCAGTTTTTATTTTTTAATTCTTACTTATATTTTTACTCAAAAATATAAAACAGAAACTTCTCCCTTAAAAATTTATTTCGACTATTGAAATCGTACTGTAAATATCCCTTTTTGAAATGAAACCAAAGTAACAGTAATAATGTCATATTTTTAATGTAAAATCCCCTTTTGATCGGAACAAGTGTTTTCAAGTAAGATTTCCTGCGAGTTTATCGCGTTTTGTTTCGGTTTACAGTGACGAAATCTTGAATTTCAGAGTAGAGAATATAATCTCATACTTAACTTAAAAAACATAAAAATTGTAAATATCCCCATCTGAAAAGACACTCCTCAAATGATATAGGAAATTTAAATTTGTCAGGCGCACTTATTTCTACATTCAAAAATTATGAGATACTTTTTTTTTATTGAGCTCGCAAAATGTTTTTATTTGAATTGGGTAAGGTATCGTTTGAAAGAGCCTGTTTCCAGGATCCCAAAAAAATATTTTCAAAATTTTTGGAAAATTGTGTATACAGATATAGGCCACAACAAACAAAGGAAATACTGTTCCCCTCCCACTGTTCTAGGTTTCTTAAGCTAAAATTTTAATATTATCAAGATTAGTACGTAACGCATCATAAATAACAAGAAAACTGCAGGTTTTTACGTCACTCTCATAGTTGCTGAAAAAAAAATGTTTCTTGTATTAACTTACAGCAACTGTTACTAAGAAGACTAACGCTTATAAAAATGCTCCTATGTTCGCCTGTTTCAATATTATTCAGTTGTCGTAGGCAAATTTGGATTAGATTTAAATATTCTTGAATTCCGTTCGTCGAATATTCGTTGATAATTTTTTGTTATGGAGCCATGATTGCGTGAGCTCGAATCGCTATTAACTGATTTTTGGTTTTTTATGATAAAGCATTCAAAATAGAACAAGTTCGGGAATTATTTAGTTTTTTTTTTCAATTCCTAATATTTTCAAATAAATTTCATAAGAAAATGTTTATTCGATTTTAAATTCCATTCGAAAATTTTATAACGTTTTTGCCAATATGAATTACTTCCAAGACAAACCTCAAGTGGACCGAATGGCGACCAAATCTTAACTTATAAGTTAAAATTCTAAAAATTCAAATATTAATTTCGCATTTCACCTCCCCACTATTATCATTATTTTTAACTGTATTTTTTTGTAAATGATACGGGCAATTCGGAATCAAAATAAAAAGTTTAAAATTAAATTCAGAGGGTCACGACTGTCTGCAACTTGCTTCGTACGTACCATGTCGTCCATGGCTGCACTGGTGGTAATGCTTGATTTGTTGTCAATGGACCTCTACTGTAGAGTGTAAAGGAAAGGAAGTCTGTGACGCGCATTGCTGCCCAGGAGAACTATGTGCAATGGAAACGGATGTAGAAGGCAGCTATAAGATTATAGGCTTTAATCTTTAGCGTCTCCAGACTCAAATGCGGGATCTTACCTGCTAATCGTTTCTGATGGAAGAGTATATTTATAAATGGCACCAGCAAGATTAAGCTTGTATGGAGTAACCGTTCCCATAAATAATTCTGCATGGTGAATATAGTGGGAGTAACCATGGCCTAATGACCTTGAATTACGAAGCTAAACCAATAATTTGGTGCCACGAGGTCGGGTGTCCGTGGAAGATTTTCTACCCCGATTAGGCGACAGTCTAGCATGAGAAAGTAGGACATCCTTATAACAGCAGATGCTACTTTATATGCACCTGGGATGAGAAGGTATGATCGTCTACATAATAAGTGCTCAGATATTCGACTCTCAGCATGGAGTTCCGCTAAAACAGCCTGCGGGCACTCTGAGAATGACAAAGATATAAAATAGGACCTATGTCTACCAGTAAGAACGCCAAGCATGCACTGGCACGACTGGAAGTCAGTGTCTTTTGAGGGCGCTGATTTTCGAAGAAAGAGCTAATCCGTACCTAAAGAGCGCCTTAGGCTCAAGTCATACCACAGGGGCTTTATTTGCAAAGTGTAGGGGTATAGCTGCTGCGAACGCAGTTAGGCCGAAAGAAATGGATTAAGTTAAGCAGAAGGAGTGTGGACATTCTAATTTCCTTCGCACAATAAACATCATTGGTTCCAACGTAGTAACAGACTCCCAAGATGTAGTTTTGAGGTTTCAAAGTATTGCTACCTACTATGTAGAAGTGACTGGAAGGGTAATGAGAGATTTGTAACCGCTAACTTTATTTTTACAGATGACTCGAAGGCAAGTACAGTTTCGGGAGAGTTCTCCTGCGAATGGCACTGGAACGAGTCATGCAGATCGCGTGTCAAATGTAGTGTTTTTCATGCAAAATTGGTAGCATTAATGCATTGGAATGAGTAGTAATAATTCTTCGACAACTGGGGCTATCAAATAACACAAAGATAAGAACTTTCATTAGCTGATGGAAATAGATGGGAGAAGAGAAAATGGAAGGTTGTGCTGGAAGTTGCAAAGTTTTGGGGAAATCTGGCGAGTTATGGAATGGTGCGGGTCTTGGTGAGGGGGAAGGGGTATGTAAAACGAAGACAGGATGGAGATAAAAGATTAGGTAATAAAGAAGGAAGAGATTAGGATGAAAAAGTGAGGTGAATGAGAAATATGTTGAAGATGGAAAGATAGGATGAGATGGAAGAAGGGATCGGGAGCAAAGAGGAGCGGTCATCACTTATGTTTGAGCTTATCAGATTTCGCAAGAAAAATCCTTCTGCAAAAAATAAATTAAAAATCATGTTGAGTATAATTGATCAAGTACTGCAATTTCAAGTTGCAGCACCCATAAATCTCGCCCATCTGTACTGAAGTCGTTTCCAGCGGTTCAATAAAGTGATTTTCCAATCTTATGTTCCGGGTATCATTATGTGCCATATATAAATATCTTTATAAGCAATAACATTCACATTAATCTGAAATATGGGAAATCTTTTGCAGAATCAACCTTTTACGTGGCTAAGAAATGAGGGAAAGCATGTTCAGGATGGTCTCACTTTCAAAGTGTGGGTTTGGGTCTAACTAATTGACCTTTCCTTTCCAAATTACATCAGTATTCACCCGTAACAATACCTCATTATTTGTATTTACGCTTTTGCATATTTATGAAAACATGCCGGTACAAATTTTCATATAAATTTTCAATAGAACTGTTCTTTTTAAAATTGTGAAGTAAATCTCTAGAAATTTTTATCATACTAAATTGCCCACAACAATAAAATTGTTTTTGTCAAAATATAAACTTTAATGCAGCAAAATTCAACCGGAAATTAATTTCCCTTCTAATAACTCAATTCGAGATGATTATTTGATTTTATTATTGTGTCGTTTGTCCATTCTGGCACGTATGCACACATTTGCTTATGTCGAAATAAATTGACACAACTCAACAATATTAGAAACAGACGATTTGGGACAAGTCAAATAATGTCGACAGCGAACTCCAATAAATGTCAATTTATTATGATGTCCTTGTCCTGGAGAAAAGTTTATGGCGACTTAGTAGGAAAGTTAATCCTAACGAGGAGATAAATTTCGGTGTACTGAAGGCAGGTGAGTTTATTTTCCATTGTTATGACAATTTCTTAACAAAACTGGAATTACTATAAAGAAATAAATCGATTTGTGCGATGAATCGTAGAATATTAAATTTCGCCCTATCTGTATCGCTTATCAATTAGATGTCAAACACTAGATGGAATGCTGTTAGGAGTTCGCAAGAGGAAAGTGTTAATTGCCAGAAAAATTGAATAGAAAATGTTTTAAATTAAGAGTTACGCATTATCATTGACTTTTGTATTTTAGATGATTCAAGAACGATTAGGACACGATCTTTTTATAGAATTACGAAGGCAGGAGGTGTGCATAAATTCTAGGAGAGTTGCACTTCATACAATCATTTATACTACTTAATGGTAAAAAACTTTAAATTTTTACTCAACTCATTGTTCAATTCAAGAAGTTGTTTGAATCCTCTCAGTTCAAATAATGAGCAACTTCTTTCGAAATTTGTGCGGATTTAAGCATTAACTGGACTCAAATCCTGAGCGGATTTAAAAAATGAACATACTCACCATTTGTCATCATTGGAGTTGAGCGGAGTCAAACCAGATTTTAATACTTCGTAATTATGAAAGGATCAGAGAACCCGCGGTCATTTCTGTTTCCACTGCTGGGATTATAATTATTTTTAAACAGTTTTCTATTTCAATGATATTGTTTAAAATGGAGTGAACCTTTTTAATAGGAAACGATCCAGTTGCTTATTTCAACAACTTTTTAGATTACGCAAATTTACTTGTGACCGAAGCAAATATGTTTAGCGCTCCGAAAATTATCTTTGCAGAAAGACAAACTAAAAAAACGAAATTCACCAAATACGGTGAAACTAATCCTTTAGAAATGAAAAAAACTTCTTCGGATTATTATGCGTGGATGGGTCTTCTTCAAATATCTCAGATAAAGGGTCATTCGTCGAGGAGAATGTTCTATTAAAAGAAACTTTCTCAAACCATGAGCTGAAATTAATTCTGTGCATCTGGTGGTGATAATTCTCAATCATGGTTGCCCCATCCTTTTGTCAGCTTTCAATATGAGGATCGGCGAAGAGGTAATTAAGGCGTAATTTTCTGTCAAATCAAATGAATGTTTTAATGAGTACGTATCGCCGGAATTACTCAAATTAGTCTTGGCTATGATCGTAAAGCCCCTTTAGAATGTCTTTAATAAGTGTCTAGAATCATCTTCCTTTTCCATGCCTTAGAAGATTGCCAATGTCTTACCTATTCATAAATGCTTTTCACTCGCACCCCAGCCGATGTCCTTTTAGTCGCAATATTCGCCTCAACATGGGAAGGCCCCCTTGTGGGAGCATCGTAGTGGTTGTGGTTAGCGCATATGCGGGCAGAGTGAGATTTTCTGAGTCTGCATGGCTTAGGCAAACATTCTTCTCTAAACAGAGTAGTTTGTTCTTTTATCATAATTACATACTGCGTCCGTGAATTTGAAGGATGGTCGGTTGGTAATGTATAATTAGAGGATTGGCTCTCGGCGTGGATTTGCGCTAAATCAACCGGGTGCCATGACCCACAGATCGGAAGAGATTTTAGATAGGTCTCGCTTCGACCAGTAAGTCCAATGTCAAGCATGCACTGACATAAACTGGTACTTTTGAGACAGAATGTAAATTATATTCTGCCCCTCGAGGGCGCTGATTGTCGCTTGTCTTCGTGCATTAAGACTGCCCTGAGATTAACCCAAAGTTGCAGGTGCTCACGTAAATCCTGATAGCTTTCTGTGCAAATCTACCTTAGGGGGAAGAAGAGGTCTCTGAAGCGCAATGTTGCCAAGAGGAAAGATACCTAAAAGGAACACTATGCCAGCATAACGGAAAAAATTATTTATATGGAGTACTGGAGTTTTAGTTGCACAGAAGATCGCTTTGGCATCTCCCACGAGAGTACAATCAGGAGGGTAGTAGGGGGAACGATACCATATGCTCGAACTGGCACTTCTCACTGCGAGATAATAACTTAGTGAAATAAAAATTGAGACTCTTGGCTTTGTGTGTACTGTAGTAGGGTATAAATGGCAAGGACGTCATTATACAAAGCATTCAGGTGCTCGTTATAGTCAGAAAAATAAAAACTCATACATAGTCCCAATGGGACGGGGCAAAAAACCAAGAAACGAAGTTATGAAGGTTGATGAATATTGAAAATCGAGTATGTATGTTAGTAGCGCTCATATGCTTAGTATTCATGGTCTGCTATAAGATTACTGATGTTAATCTCTTAGCCTCACCAGTCTTGAATACGGGCATATCTTCACCTTCGAGTAGTCCCCGCTGACAAAGCGTATTAAGGTTGTGTTCTGCCTGTATAGGATAGATGAAATCTTTTTAGACGTTGCAAATAAGATCTTAGCCCAGAATGGAATATCCAGTCCCATTACTACAAGGATACCAACATGGAAAGATACTACTGTGAGTACTTATGACCTTTTGGTCATGTTATAACAGATAATAGAATTAATCAAAATATGTTTTCTTATTTTGCACCCGATAAAAGTTGTAATTTTGCAAACCCGGATAGCAACTCTTCAGAAATTCACCTTTTTTTCGACACCGCACATATAAAATATTCGGAATAACTGGCTAAAAAGAGAAGATGTAGATAAAACTTTTAAGTGTCCAAGCTTTGATTGCACAACAATAAAGAAGGCTTGTTTCTCACATATTGGAGAATTACATATTAATGAAAAAAAAAAAAAAAAACGGTTTGCATGTATCCCCCCAATACAGGATGACAGAATGCTCAGGCAGTAGTAAATATTTTCCAAGATACTTCTATCGTATCCTGAAATGCTGCTTAAGAAAAAATATAAAGGGTCTAAAGGTTTTTTAATTATAATGCTAATGTGAACAAAAAATTGCTAATAAAAGGATAATAAAAGAAATAAAATGGCGCCCATATAGAATAGGAGATGATAGTGTAAACTTCTTCCACGATTTTCTAATTTCGGCAAAATAAATGGCATTCAATAGAAAATACCAATGACGCTTTAACTAAAGACACTTCACCTGCAACTATTTACGGTACAAATTCAATTGACAGAAGGTTAATTAAAATTGCATAAAATTAACTTCTTTGTTTCAGGAAAATTCCAGACTGACAAATTGAAGCGAACATTGGTCCGAATAGAAAATTATCCGATTGCAATTATCACTGTTCATATAAAGAATTTGTTGAATCTGAGAAGGAAGCTAAGAATAAGAAATCTTTTAAAAATAATTCAATATCAAAAGAGCGATTTAAATCGAGTGACAATGAACTATTCATTTGGGAAAAGGAAATATTAAGAACTTATAAGAAATTTTCTCTACAAACTATTAGAGTGAAATGCAAAACTGATGACTAACGCATGTAATTCAGACTACTCTGCCTCTGCAATTCAATTCAATTCAATTTGGCTGTGAAAATTCCATTTTTATTTCAAGTAAAGGAGGTTGAATGCAAAACGATTTTGTTTTTGTGAAACACTGCAAGGAAGAGGCATTATATTACCTACCGAGGAAGTTATAGACATTTTACATCATATGAATTCCATTTTTGACAAAGTTCGATCTTATAAAAAATACCAATTCTCGTCATACACTAACCATATGGAGAAATATTATATAAATAAGCTTATTTGTATAGCACTTGCATTGTAATTTAATACTTGTACATAAAAATACTTACAATCAGAGAACCTATCTTTCAGATCGAATAAAAACCAACAACCAGTTTTTCAGTATTGTCTTCAATATACAAACAGTCTATAAGTGGCACAAGATCAAAAGTGCTAAGGAGATTCCAGAAATTATGGCGCGATTAGTTATATGTACGGCAACAGCACCAAGAGCATTGACTGCAGCAATTCGATCGGAAAGATGTGTGAATAATGGAAAACAAATTTATTATAACAGTTCAGAAGTAGATCTTCAGAGACATGCTTTTTGCCAAACCGACGGATCAATAGATTCCCTTTCTTCCCAATTCTACGGGCAATAGAAAACACAATATAATTTTTATATAGACAAGGACTCTCCCTGCAAATTTCAAATTTGTCTGAATAATATTTTAATATGTAAAAATTTATGTCCTCTTGTGAGCTCATTATTTTAGCAAAATTCTATTAAGTGCTTCTATTCGAATTAATAAGGAAAACTTACCAAACACAATTGAAAACACAACACTGGGTTACAACAACAAACAAAATTGAGTTGTCATTTTCAATTGATTTTTTCATCAGTCAGTACCTACTATGATTGATGTCAGTGACTAGCCTCCTGTAGAGTGTAGAGTACTTTTACCTTAGATTATATAGTAAAAAAATATGTAATGTGAATGACACCAAGATGAACAAGTATGGCTGAATTTTTTGCCAATTGGGAGGTTACGTCATGTGGGGACAAATGTCATTATGTGAATTCATTGTCTTTAGAGATTATTTCAGAAAGATTATTCCACAAAAATTAGCGATACATAAGCAAAATTAAAAAGTCTCCAGTGACTAAGGAATAGCGCTGCTGATATGATAATTGCAATGTTGCAACCTAATCCCGAAAAAGGCCAACAATCGGACAACATTTTAATTTTGAGTTTATCAACAGTAGCCCGCTCCCTAAAAGCTTACCGGCATCCTGTTTGCCAATGGCATCACGTCTTGATCTGTTGGAGAATCTTAACAGCAAGAAGCCTAGGATTAATTACGGGTACAGGTAAAATGTAGGAAATTAATTTATATGAGCACCTATCAAATCTTATAAACACTAATCTTGTTCAACTTGCCGGTAATCCACGTGGTGGATATCCAAATGGGTTGATTATAGCGGCAAGTACAGCTTTGGATAACAACTGTGTGACGAAGAAATGGGTGCCATGTTCAATGATACTACAAAATTATTCATGCTGCCAAATGTCACAAATGTTCACTTCATTGATAAAGATGGAAAGGAAACATACATGACAACCGTTTAATATCCTTCAATATTGGAAATGAAAATGAAATTTCTGTCGTTTTATTTTAAATGTAATATTTGTAGCTTATTAGCATATTTATAGATGAGCTTCCAAACTAATATGAATAAAACATATCCTTTCACGCCGTTTTCTAGAATAATCGTTTTAACTATAAATGAGACATAGTTACTGTGCTGATATAATTCTTGTCTTCATGACATCTAGAAGTTTTGTTATTCCAGCTTATATGCCTCCAGCACATGCTCCGCAAATACCTCCACTAAAAGGAGTAAATTCAGTTCAAATAAATTTTGTCCAGTTCAATTTAAGTGTAAACTGTATCAGCAAAAAGGAATTTCCTGAAATATTTCCAAAATATATCCTATGTGAACTCGCTTTCGTATTCATTCAGTTTTATACGCTACATGAGTTTGTCTTCTTTAATTGACAAATTTACTGTTATAAATGTAGATGAAATTATATCACACAAATGATAGCAATCGGTCTTTGTAATCTATAAGTAGATTGATGTCTGAAACCGAACGCTGTAAACTTAACATCATACAATGTCTAAAATATAGCTCTAAAGCAGACTCAGTGTGTTTTGCTTCGTGATCAGTTAGTTACAAACCACTTTTGTCATTGGCAATAACATTTGCCTCCTCATGACGTTGCTGTAGAAAACGTTCCTCGCAAATCAGCCATAACATCTTATCTTTGAGTCATGGGCTTCCAGCAAACAGTGCGATTCGAGATCGAATTGAAAGCGATTCGTTTTAGCGAAGTTTGGCTCCGATCTCGATGTCGTTCTCGATTCGATTTCGATCTGACCAATACTAAAAAGAATATTCTATATCGAATGGATTCGTTAAAGATTCGGAATAACTATTCGATAACGATTCGTAATAATGATACGATAACGATTCGTAATAACGATTCGATAACGATCCGTAATAAGAATTCGAGATTAATTCGATTTCTCAAATCAAAATCAACAAGTATTTGTAGGGGATTTAAAACATTTCAGTAAAATCACAATTAAATGAAATCATGTTGGTCAAATGAGGAATAGGAGTAAATGGAAACTGTGCTCATACGTTGTAGAAAATTCTTTTCAAACCCGATAAATTTAATACTTTTCTGTGGAATTGAAAAATAAATATTGTCTAACAAATTTATCAAATTTGGAAGGAATTCTCTGCAATATATTCAAAATATTATAACTGATAATATTATTTGTTAAAAATTAATAAAAATAAAAATAATTCTTTAAACAAAAGTAAAATAAATCCTCTTCAGAAAACAATTAACAGAAGAAAAAAAAACGGAAAAAAATTTACACTTTAGGCTTATAATTTGTTTTTTGTGAGCCTGGCTTTCACGTAATGAAAATGACGCATTGCCGTTTTCTCGAAGGATTCTTCGGGAACGCCAAGAAACTTTTCGTGAAATTCATCTACAGAAAATGAATAATTATAAATGCAATCTATTAGTGCATTGTGAACACCTATTTTTTCTTGCCGTAACTATCCTGAGCTCCCTCGCTGACTGTTTATCCTTTTTGCCAAGCCAACAGACCTCCTGAGCTATGTCATATGTGAATATCCGCAGGCGAAGTAGCATCAGACTACTTCCATTTAAAATCGAATTCATAATGGCTTCAGCTTCTTTTCGGATTTTTTTAGATCGATTCATTGGCCCAATCTATTAAACTTCTTTTCTATTTTATTTTATTTGTATAAAGCGTTGAGTACTTACGGAAATTATAAATAAAATGTTGAATACACGGACTGCTAACCACTTTTATAAAAAGACCACTTTACCGCACTTTTAGACTGCAAATGTAAATTTTCAACAAATCTCCAATAAAATTACAAGAAATCTACTTTAATTGCTTTTCAGAAGAGGGTAAAAAAAAGGAAAATTTAAATGAGCGTAGCGACGACAGATACACATTGCTAAGCGAGGAGTTCTCGAAGAAATCTCGAATTTCGGAATTCGAGAATATTTAGCTGAAAATAAAATTCGCTAAAATGTTTGCTGGGCGGCAAGAAGAGGTTAAGTATTTTTCTTCACTTAGTAGAACAGCATCGATGTGTTCGTTTAGTCATGGAAGTAGGAAACTACGATAGTTTCAGAGCGGGCATATAATTTAGTGGTTGCAAGTTTATTAAATATTGAAGAAATTTTATAGCTTTTTAAATTTTTAAAAGTATTTCTAGCGGCCCATATTTTCTGATAATATTTCTTGACGTTGCCTTTGTATGGCTGACATAACTTATGGTCTTGTAAAGAAACAGACAGGCATTGGAAAATGTTAAATTTTTGCCATGGCTGTTTATTTTTCCGACTATTTCACTCTTATTTTATTCAATTTATTATTGAAACCCTAACCAAAATATTGCTTGTAACTTTTTATTATTATAAAAATTCTTAAAATTATTTTTAGATTTTAATTGCAGAACATTTCGTTCGTTATCTTAAATTTTTGTGGAAACTTCCTACATCCCCAATTATTTACAGAAATTTAATTAATTAGTTTTTCTAGGGAAACACCTGGTTACATATTTTGAGCGTTTTGCATATTTGCGGCAAGCAATTATAATGAGGTGCAGATTGGAATGCAATTAAGAGCAGCTCGTGAATTATGGAAGCATAAAGTGGAATAATATGTGAAATGTACTAACTAGTTACAAATTACATTAAAACTGCGACATGTGCAAAATGTCATACAGTAAAATTTCCCACATTGTTTGAGATTCAATTAAAATGAGCGCCAAGTAGAGCTGGTATAGTGTTAGGAGCACTGACATATCCATGTTTATGATTGCTTGATTTTCTATTTTATCTAGAACCAATTTTTTTATTAGGATTCTGATAAATATTTTAACTTAAATTTGATTTGCCCTTTAAAATTCATGTTGCATCCTCAGAAACCGAAATACAGTTGAAATTGTTATTTCTTTTATTGAAAACTTATTTCTTGTAGTACAGAAATTGTTTTAACTTGATTTTTAAGGAAATCAAATTCAAAATTTTTATTTTAAATTCAAATTCAAATTCAAATTTGAGATATTGAATTCAATACCTGAAAGGAACATTTCAGTGTACGTATGTGGATGCTAGGGAGTGTTAAAAAAACGAATTTGAATATTTCCTAGATAGCCAAAGGATGTTCACAAAATTCATCTAGTACATTTTCGAAATTCTAGTACAAAATAAAAACCATCTTTTCAGCGATAAGTTGAAATACTGGAATACAATGAGGCCGACATGGAATATATCGAATATACGGCGATACTGTCGTCGTAAATCTTGACGAATTAACCCAATGACTTGAACATTCTTATAATTTTTGCATCAATATTGGTGGTAGGCTTGTATGTTTGTTGAAAAAATGTGAAAGGTATAAAAAATCTATTAAAAATATTTTAAGTACGTTGCTTGCCATACGAAGCTTATAAAGTTTTAAATAAAAAAGAAACGGACATGCTGGGAATGGTACAAAGGTTACCAAACCTTGGCCGATCCAGAGTATCTGTGTAGACCGAAAGATGATTTGAATTGTCAAGTGTTAAGCTTCAAAAGCAGCACCCGATTAAATATTTAACAGAAACATTCGTATCTTCGTGTATGTAAATCACTTCGGGGAAGTTCTAGTGGGAAAGAAAAGCAATTTCCAATTAGAACTACCAAACTCAAACTACGACGATAAAAGTTCAATCATTTCCCACCCTGATTAAGATGGCGAATTCCGACAGCCCCATTCGGTATAGCAGCAAGGTATTGCCATGCGGTCAACATTTAGTTTGTCCCTCTTCAGATATTTTGGGTTTAGACCAATTACATCTGTTTCTTATCTTTCTCCTTCGATTGGGTTAAATATCGTTGAGAACTATTCAGAGCCCTTAGAAATAAACGAAGAATCAGCACGCTTTAACGCAGCGTACTGTGCCGTCGATGAAGTGAAGTGCTTCAAGTTGTAAATATATTTGCAGCTTTAAAGGGTGGCTGCGATGTTAAAATCTTGAAAAATAAAGAGCTGATCACAATGCTTACGTTACGAAATCATAGGGCAAACAAACATAATTTGTCATACAAATAATGATGTTAAAGGAAAATGGAGTGGACACCCACGCATTACAAAAGTGCGGGGAACTTCTTCGTGGGATTGCTTTACAAAAATTCCCTTTTTCACTATATATTTGGACATTGCCTGAGAACCCATCAACTTCCAGAGCTGAAAATTTGTATACTCCAATTTCATAGAAATATTAAATATAATTTCAAAATTGGGCTAAATCGGGCAAGCCCTTCTTGGTGTTGCCATATAAAAATTTAGGAAACGATCGGGTGGGTGAACCGTTCTAGAATTATATGCGAAGAACCATTTCAAACATGAAATAGCACAGGTGGAAGACCATTTGAAAACACATACCGCTTATTCTTTTAGGGTATCAGAAGAATTGGTCTTTGAACAATTCTAGCTTTTCTACTTGTTCAGATTGACATTAGAGCTTCATAGTGCTACACCGTCTAAGGGGGCTACCCCTTCTCATCTCAGGGGAAGACGCTGGCAGAAGATATCACTATCTGAGATATCTGGTTACATACGTACGAAACGTCAACTGTTCCACAACCATTTTCGAAGTTACTGAGGAACAGGGTTATTATCCTCGCTGCTGCCTTAGCCGACCGTATTACATTTAGAATACGCTGGGCAGCAGGTATACATACCACAAAGTTAACAACGATCAACATTCACTTAATATTAACCAAATAACTAGATGTTAAATTTGAAAGAAGGACATCAGCTATGTCAGGGATAAACAGCAAACACACTTTTGTAAAGATCTCCACCCGCGCCAATAAAGCTTAATTTTTGTGAATTCAAACCAGAATTATTAATTTGCCTACTACTTAAACGCCCTGAAAAAGACCTTTTCAAATTCTTTTCTGAAGACATTAATTTGGAAATCGATTTCAACCTTTATAAGAGTTTTTCTACAGGAATGAAACACTCCACAACAGAATCCCTTCTAATCAGAAAATCAAGTTCAAGGTTCTTTGCATAATAAATCCCACTCAACAATGAAATATGTGTATATCCCTGGTGTTCAACAATGCGTGGAAAATTCATCCTAGAAAATCAATTCATCCGCAACTTTCTTGCAAAAGGTTTGGAGCGCTTATGATTTGATGTCAAAAGCTCCCCGATAAAAATTGGATTTATGGGCTTCAATTGAATCAGTTGGAAATTAACAAATGACACGACACGTCATCATCCTGGTGACAAATAGCTGCGATGACTTCCTCCCTACCTGGGCTTCTTCTGCAATTCATGTGGATTTTACGTAATGGCAAAATCATGATTTTGGCGACTTTTTGACATTCACGATAATTTGTTGATGTGATCCATGATTGATGTTTGTTCTTTTCGGGATTTTGTCTGCTGTGTTTTGGGGTAGAATTGCGAGGGCGTATTAGATATTTTTTTTTATTTATTAATTTTCTTCCAGTTTTTGAGATGTTTTTGGGAAAGCTTTCAGCGATTTTGTTCATTTTATGTTCCTTTGATTATGCCGCATGCGTGTATATTACCTGATTGCTTTGCTTATATTCAACGGAAAGAATTTAACTTTTTGTTATGTTATACGTGTGTAGGACGTTCGGATTATCTTGCTGATAATTTTCAGTTTTTTTTTTTTGGCATATTGAGACATTTTTGCTTTTAGTCAATTTCAAATGTACCTTTTCACTTTTTTTTAGTTAAATTTTACGATATTAACAATTTAGGAACGTATTTGATAAATCCCGCTGCATGCTATGCTAACAACTCCTTTGTAACCGGCGACTTTAAACGTGCAATTATTTTTCGAAATTAATATACGGGGTGTCTCGTTCAAATGGTATAATCTTTCGCAGGGTGGTAGTGTACATCTACCCAAACAAAAAGAGGAAGTAATAATCGATTCCGGGAAGAACAAACAGTTTTTTTACAGTTTTATTCATAAGACTCCTGCCTTCTTACAAACACAATAAAGCGTATAACCACGAAAAAGATGATAGTTATGTAATTATATACGATGCTTATAAATTTGGAGGGGTGGAGAGAAAAATTAAAAAAGAAAGACTCTTACTACCGCTGAGCAGGTAGGAACTTCGAAATTCCAAATTTTTTTTTCCAGATTTTTAAAAGGGAATAATTTTTAACTGTCTGATAAGTTGGAATGGTATAAAAAATAAAAGTAGTGGAAGGCGCTTTACATTGGTACCTTTTTTGATATAGTCCCCACGGTTCAGAGGCTACAACCACGTTCTTCCACTTTTGTTCTAAATATCGTGAAATGTATAGATAAGCACGGTACAGGGAATACCATACTCTCTCTGTCGTTTCTATAGAAATGCATATAAACTTGTAAAATTCCAAGTACAATTACCAGGGCCAGTACCAGGACATGTTCATAAAATGTTTTAAGGACAAGTACCGGTACAGGTACTTAAAAAACTTTTTAGTTCAAGTCACGATACGGGTACTTAAAAATTTGTGAAGTACAAGTCCAGGCACTGATTTTTATAAGTGCCGTATATAAGCTTAAATACCCTATAAGTACCAAAGTACGCACTTGCTACAAGTTGCGCCACAACTCGAAGTATTGCAGCGCTGTCTTTGCTTCTAAACCTCTGTTATTGGTGTTCGTATTTAAATAATGTATACGCGAGCTTATATATGGGACTTATAAGTACCAGTAGCAGTATCTGGACTTGTTCTTCAAAAAAATTTTAAGTACCAGTATCGGGACTTGTACGTACTTAACAAATTTTTAAGAAAGAATTAAAAACCACATTCCTTTTCCTGGTACTAGTTCTTGAGTACTCTACAGGTCTGAATGTATAATACATTAGTGGATGAAAATACGTCACATACCATGTGACAAAATTTAATGAGAATACTTGTAATTGATGGAACCGTGTATCTTCCCTACCTGTCAAATTCGTCCAGAAAATGCAAAAAATATTTTTGTGTTCTACAGTGCAAAAATTTGTCCAGTAAAAGAGAAGCAAATTAAATACAATTGCACCGAAATAAATGAACCTATTAAGAACGGGTGGTCAAAAAGGCCTCGATTGGAAAATGTTGAAAGAAGCATCCAATAAAAGCAGGGATAAAAATGAATAATTGAAGTAAAGAAGAAATAAAAGAAAACAGGGAAGCAAAAAGATGTCCAGGAGGAAGAAAAGTTAAGTAACCGATTTTTAATTTCTTCTCTTTTGTGTGCTGCCTTGAATTTATTTTTCTGTTGGATTTGGATTAAAACAATTAAAAAATTATTACTAAAATTAGAAATTAGTAATTATTATTGTTACACATACACACAATGAATTATATTCAGTTTCATTATTTTCTTCCTCTTATATTATTAAGCCAAACTCAATGAGCTAAGAAAGGGTGTCATGGGGAGAGTATCGGAGATGCTAATGTATCTCAATCTTGAACCTTCGCAAATTGTAAGCTCGAGGAAAGAGAGATGATGGTAGACTATTCCTCTTTCGCACAATGAAAATTCTACGGTCGAAAGTATATTGAAGAGTAAAAAATTTGTTTGGCTTGCAGCGCAAGTATTGCATGTCGGAATTAATCTGCAAGGGACGAGCATAGAGATTTCATCAGAACATTGAAAATTTTACTTTTAATTGCGATCTTGTGCTCTAAGACTGCGTGACCCCCAGAATAAATAGAATGCAAAAAACAATCGACCCACCCCTTCTTCTTTTGTAGCTACTAACAAAGCTTCACACAGGCAAAGTTTATGTAATTAACTGATTTAGCGAAATACTTTGGTAATTGCCACAGTAAAGTAGCGTTTGCGAAGAAAACTTAAAACCTGTGCTCTTATATAAGAATGGCTAAAATTAGCTTTGAGTAATATTTCATTTGATCTCGGAGATTTAAAGCGTTTTCGCAGATTTAATTTTTTAAGCGCAACCATCCTAACAAAAAAGTTTAATTGGAAGCCATCAGCATACCTCAGACACATTTACCATTTTTGTGTCTCAGGAAGATAATTTGAAAATAAAAAAACTTTCTGCAATTGCAAAAGTGCAATAAGAACAGTTTGGTTTTTATATGCCTAGCAGTTTACATAAAAGTATCTCGACACTCTCATTCTCATCATAAAATCTAACAGTTCTGCCATTGTACATACATTTTTGGACAGCAATTGGTTTTATTAATAATTTTGAATGTTGCAACTTTTATTTACTTTTAATTGAATCCAAAATATCGAACATTCTCTGCAGGCAAGTTAATTAATTTTTTTATTGATAAAGTTGATTCTGATATAATTAAACATCATCGCACTGCATCAGGCTTGCTTAACTAATGCATATGTGGTGGTGTATATAATAAATTTTAAATTATTCCGAACAGAGACAAGTAAGTTTTGGAAAAGAAAAATTATTTCTCTCCCCCTCAACCCTGCTCCCAAACAACCCGCCGCCAAAATTTAAGCCTTGTAAAATTTCAAATTCAGTTCACATCCCGAAGAGAAAGTTATCTAGACAGAATTAACCCGAACATAACCTCAATCAGTGGTTTTCCATAAGATATGTAAAAGTTTTATGATCTTAGACGACGAAACCGCATAGAGGAACCAGGAGCCAGCAAGCTAGGCAATATCCTGGTACTCGTTTAACCTAGATTTAAACATAATTCATGCAACGAAAGTTTCATCCAGGAAGGTATAACTAGTTCTAGTATCTTCCTTCCTTACTTATAGTCTGCATATTATATGCCAAGGAAGTGAAGCATAAAAGTCGGTCGGTATCTCCCAGGAAATGCACCATATCCAGCAGGCAATGTCTAGGTATTGCGTGAAAGTTTATTCTAATTCGAGTGATGCGACAGTAAACGGGTAGCAGTTGCCAGTTATTGCATATTGGATAAAAGGGAATCGCTATTCTGTTATCAAACAGGAGAAGGTGTTAAACGGGAATTGCACTTGTTACTATGTATTATGATGGGAAAGCTCCTTGAATATTAAAAAGAAGTTAGAGGAGAAAGTGTTGTTCGGGCAATATGAATTCGCGACAAAACTGCCATGCACACAGACACAAGCAGGATAAACGAAATCTAAAGTTCAAGGTTATGTTTGAATACTCTCATTTAATCTTAAAGTCCATCTGTGGATCCTTGTGACGCAATGGGGAGCAAAACTTTGCTTGGATGACGGAAATATCCGTCAATAACGAGTCCCGCATTGTTCGTATCCATCTATAGTCTAGAAATTCTCATTTAACTCAATTTTATTATTTATTTTAAATTCAATTCAACTTTATTATAGATACGTTTTGTGTCTAAAAATAAAAACTAGATCAGGCTATTTCTCTGGAAAAGTGTAACACACGAGATTCAATTAGCGGTGACACGCTCTGCAGTTATTATTGCTCCGATTTGCTTTTCTCCATCTTGTCCCACACCTTTTGTTGCTTCGATTATACCACTGAAATTCCAGTTTCGTCGACATTCCAGAATTAGCTGGAAAATTACGCTTTGAATATTATTGTTTTAGTAAGTTGAAGAATGTTTGAACGTTTTCCCTTTTTTGCACGGGATCGGTGGTGTTTGCAATTACCATACAGCCAATCGGATATTTGAAATGGTAAGGATCGTATGTCCATTCTAGTAAGACATCAAAATCGCGTCTACATTTCCAAGATACACTTGACCAGATAACTTTCAATTCTTTCATTGAATGTCGGCTTACGACCCAGTTAGTGGATAGAAGCTTTTTGTCCCTTCTTCCCATTAGTTGTAGTGTAGTATGAGGGACAACAAATGCTTTCGACGCATGCAGAATCCTCATCACATTAGACCTCTTTGGTCTGATAGGACTCTCTATATTCTTCGATTTCTTATCTCCCCTTTCTTGGCATATTTGGAAATAACCCTGAACAAAGAAACAACAAAACAAATATATAATAAATCCATAATAAATTCAAGCAAACTTATAGCGGGTAATGTAGTACACTACACTAAAATTACCGCACTAACCGATTTCACCTGTTTCACCAAAAACTCTAGCAAGAAATTATAACAGAAAATAGAGCAAAACTTAATTAGTTTTTGTTTTGGATTATCGATTTGATCACTGCGAATAAATTTAGTCGCGCACCACTTTTTCTTCCTACCCAGAATGAACTCGATTGCATGCAACTGCATGTGTGCATAACTGTTTGATCCTGCCACACTATTTTCCTTGGATTCGACAGGTATTCTTATGAAAAGAGTTACCGAAGAGTACTTAGTTTTCGCCTATACCTGAAGTTACTCCACCGCAAGACGGCTCCGGGTTGGCTCTACAGTTTTATTATTGAATGAAAACAAAGCTCGATGGTTTTTATGTAGCGTGAAATGCGATAAGGTTTTCCCGTATAGTTTTTGAAGATAAATCAAAACCAGTTGATTTTTTTTTTTTGATTTTTCTTTATAGTGATCGAAGTCTACGCTATGTAGGTAGGACCTTAGTAATTCCTAAGAAGGCTAAAAGAAATTCTATGTCTATATTTGCTTATAGAGCCAAGTTGCGCTGCTAGCTCTTTCCTCTGAAGACATCTTGCACGCTAGTAATCTTACCAGACGAATATCCACTAAATCGTATAACAAATATTATTTTTGAAATACCACAGAACAAATATCGGATCTAGACAGAATTTCATGTGATTACATAAATAATTGGATGTTCCAATATTTTCAGTACTTTAACCTCGTCACTTCGGCACCCAACGCACAAAACGTTTTGGGCAGCATTATTGTGCTCGCTGTTTTTTAAAACGTGGATGAATTGGTTTCAATAGCTCTTGGAATTTTGAAAAAGCGTATTTTCCATACTGCTACTCACCTTAAGCCGCGGAGACTTCCTGCCAGACGATTGCTTTTGACATTGCTTTTCATTTAACTTAATACTTATCCTGCATACATCGTTTGATTACATTTCACACCCAAAACTTACTGCGAGCTCTTGATGAAGGACTTTATGTCGCTCACATAAATATAGAATTGTAGTGGTCCACAAATGGATCTCTGCGGAACACGTCATGTGATATTACAAGGATTTATCGATTTGCGAGTCCTAGGCTAGGAGGTGTGATTAATGTTGAAAAGTTGGGAAAACATTTCCGTTGAAGGACGACTTAAAAGATAGATAGATTTGATAGAATATGTCAGTATCCAACAGTGGATTCGTTAGCAATTAAATTACATACTTACACAGAAGCATAAAATTTATTTTCTGTTATTACAAAAATTATCACTGGTAAAGTGCAGAGAACTCAAGTCCACGACCGCAATTATTGAATTAGTTGAGAACGCGAGCTGAATTGTATTTTGCCTGTAATATCGATGTACAACAATAAATAAGCAATAATTTCACATTAATTAGTCATCAAATCTAGAGTTTTAAGTAGAAGGAACGAGCTATATTTTATATCTAGGAGAAGTCGTTTTGTTTTTCTATCTGCATTCAGGGTAATGGTGGTGTACATAGGTACTAGTAATTTACATTTTGTGTACTGGTTTTCATACTTGGACAAACATCATTTTATAGTGTTTTCTACTTCAGCACACGCCTTCAACAACTGCATTGGTTTTTTTCCAAGGCAAACAAAGAATGGTTCAAATTAGTAAATTTCTTGAAATAATTCACAAACGTAGACACACAAAATTTGTTATCATTCAGAATGTAAATATATGCAAATGTCAGCAGTAACTTAAAGTAGATTAACAGAAATCAGGTGACATTACTGATACATAGTCATTGGATAAATGGCAGAGAATATCAGTAGGACGAAAACCAGCTTATCCTTTAAAGCAAGTGTTTTTAGCCATTTGTAGAACCATCACGGCTTTCTTTATCTGAAGAAATTATAAAGATGTTCAGCAGATGTTGTATACAGATAAATGGTTAAGTGATTCACGGCTTGCAAGACTTTAGAAATCTAGGATCCCCGGTCTTGTCCCCTCAGATTAATTAGATTTTAGTGTATTTGTAGAGTTTCCATAAATTTGGAACTGAATTTATTAATTTGGCAGAAGTCGGTAATCAATGATGTAGGAAAAGTCGATACTTGAATTTATTGTAGGGCGATTAAATTATACGAACTAAATAGGGGAATAGAACCCAAATTTTACCCAAGCAAGAAGTAGAAATGGCGCTCGACTTAAGGTTCTTCTTGAAGTAAATACCTATACCGCCCTATCAATGCGATGGATTTTATGATGGAGTAAGGAAATAAATAAAAAAGTTTAATTTTCATTTAACTAGAATTTGCAACAAAATTACGTTCCAAGTGGTTTTACGTCTCCTTCTACGAATTGCTTCTTGAGGGCGCCAATCCGTGGACCTGCACTCTATGCTGCATAAAATGCCGGTACTCATATTCCCTTCTGAGAAACTCAGCAAATAATGATGGCAAAAAACTTTGTTTATTTAGATTTCTACAAGAGTATAAAAATCTTTCCCTACTGGGAAGCATTTTCCTCTTGTGTAATTCCATCTGGTCTCGCTTAGGTTCATATAAATGTGCTGTTGTACCAGGTCATATGTAATTCCCTTTCCTACTTCGGATTTGGATTCACAAAATCTGTTGCCATGAAGTAGTGTCCTGGTTCAAATATCCAGTATGACAATCTTGAATCAGTCCAGAGCTTGGTGGAATACGTTCAAGAGCTTACCCTATCGGGAGCAGCCATGGGGAAGCATTGATGAAGTCAGTAATAGTTGTTGCACTAGGAAAACCTAGTGTGTAGAATATTTCACCTACGTTTGCTACGTTGACGCGTACCGTTTCTTCCAATATCACCCAATATAACTAAAAGGCGTTGCGTCTGTCACTAATCTTTGCTTTGACTGGATAAAGTACACCATCACAAACCTTTTCCTGGATCTGAATACAACGCAAGTCCCTTAGTCCTTCTACCTGGCAGATGCAGGATTTCTGGAATTACTCTTCAGTAAAATGCCATAAGTGATCAAGTTCAATTGAGCTTTGTTAAGAGGACATGAAGGTTTTAGTACGGTCACCTTAGCCTCCGTTTTAGAAAGCATTTCTTCTCTGTACGATAAAAACATGTTTTGGGTGATCAAATAAGAAATATTGACTGGAAAAAGAAATTTACTATTACAAAAGACAAAATGAAGCTCCTATGCAACTTCTACGATAAAAACAGCTCCTACAGATTTAATCCTTGCAGACTATAAAATCTGTAGTTTCTCCAACGTATCTTTGTTAATCAATGAGTCGATCGTTTTTACATTCCACCACCCCCATAAAATTTAATAGGACTTATTGTATCTACTCTCTTCCAAGCGCACATAGCAACAATTACCTGATTTCTCAACGATGCCACTATTAAATCCAATCACAGTCAATAGACTTTTCGAACAATAGCCAGAGAGCAGCAATACCTGCACACTAGAGCTTGGAATTCTCTACATGGCATATCTAAATACATCTGGAAGATACGTAATTCAAGTAAAATAGAATTCACGTTTTTTACGAGACAGAGGAAAGTAGATCATTGCAATATGCCGTCTGCGAAATTCTTTTGGGAAATTTCTTATCAAAACTGTTGTTTTAGTATATATGTCTATGTAGTCCAGAGAAAAAAACAAAGCCCCCGCCGGCGCGCCACCACCTTCGCAATAGAGAATCACTTTCTTCGCTGTGACGGAATTCCAATAGAAAAGTTTTCACCTACAGAATCCCAAAAATATACGGCGAATGGGTGATGCCGCGATGCCGTTTTTTAAAATGGCCTTCATTTAGAATATGACGGAAAAGTCACGTACCAGTGACGAAAATTTGAATTAGTTGACCTAATTTCGAGAGAATCAAATGTAAACCGGTAGCGATGAGCTTCTCTTCTCGGTACACGTCCATACATCCATAGGAAAGTTATATGATTTACACATACATAGACATATGTAGCAGGGATATTCTAGATTTTACTATTTTGAATATTGCCTTCTGCTTACAGGAATATAAGGATCATAAACTTGTAAGTACTTTACTTAAGCGATTACTTCTATGACGTGCCACTAATTTGTGGCGCTAAACGACTTACTTTAATAGAGAGCTCAAAATTTGGCTTGGACTTGGTAGCAATTAATCAAACTTTTCAGAAAGGATAAACTAGAGTGCAGATTATGTTTGCGTCTTCTGAATATTGTGTTAAAGTTCAGTCAAGATAAAATCGGACTAATTATTACTTTTAAGTGTCTGTTAATTCATCTTTATTTTGTTTATTTTTTAATTACTATTTAGAGGTTACCATGATAACACGCACAGATATGTCCAATAACTTAAAGCTGTCTATTCGATTTTAAAACGTCGACTTCTTTACAAGCGTCTGCCTTTGAAGTTTATTTTGATTTTAAATAAAAACTCTCTTCAGCATCCTCTCCATTAAATAATAATAAATTTTAATTTATTTTCTTCTGCCTTGGATTGGTCTTGAATTTTTTTTGTACAAATAGTCTGGATATTTGCAAAAAAAAAAGAAAACCTTTTCAAATCCTAAGCTAGGCTGCCATTCAAACGTTACATATTAGGTCTGTTCGTGTACTGGATTGAAAGAAAAACTTTTTGTACATCGATTTCTATTGATATTTCAAGAAAAGTGCAAGTCAATCAAAGGAAAACGATTTCAATGGATCAATTTTTTAACAGATCAGAATTTGGTAGTAGCTCATCCCCTTTTAATTTGCGATTTGCCATTTCGTGAGAAAAAAAACCTCAAGAATAACGTAAAAATGATGGAAAATTATAATTTTGAAAATCTTGGCGGGATTGGCGATGAAAGCGATGCTCCATGACATTCAACAGCGTCGTTTTGAAGTACACTTTTTCTGCACGTGAATAGAACGATTTCAGTGTATCCATTGCAAGAAAAGTGTAACACTTGGAAATCGGTTTAAGCCTCAACGTTGTCAAATGAATTTTGTATTTTTTATAGCCTTAGGGCAGAGTTGTTATGCAACGGGAAACATTGGTGAAAAGAAAACAAATTTTAATACACCATACCACCTACATTTAAATGTTAAAACTTAGGGATACTATCATTCCTCATATTAAAATAAACAAAATAAACAAAATTACTTAAAATGAAAATAACAAAAAGAGAATAAAACAGTTGTTTGGTTAGGGGTCTCTTATTCAATATATTCGAGACTTCCCTGCACCTCCCAAATAATAATTTGGAATTTCGCAGGGGCTTCCGCTATCCACCACTTGCGGACCCTCCCAGTAGCTAACAACCAAGCCCTGGGTTTTAAAATTTTTATTAAAATAAAAAAAAAAATTGCGTTAAAACTTGTATTAAAATTAAATAATTATTTAAACATTTATTTAAATAAATATTTAAAGCGTTAAAAATGACGAAAATAATAAAAATAATAAAGTTAAATACTTATTTAAATGTTTATGAAATAAATATTTAAATAAGTTAAAAACAATAAAAAAATGAAAACAAAAATAATAGAAATAATGAAAATAGAAATAATGAAAATAATAAACAAAAAAAACCAAACAAAAAAATAAAAAAAATAAAATAGAAATAATGAAAATGAAATAAAAATAATAAAAATAGAAATAATAAAAATAAGAAAATTAAATACTTATTTAAATGTTTATGAAATAAATATTTAAATAAGTTGAAAATAATAAAAATAATGAAAATAATAAAAATGAAAATAATAAAAATAAAAATTATAAAAATAATAAACAAAAAAAAAATAAACAAATAAAAAACTAAGCAAATAAAAATAAAAATAATAAAATAATAAAAATAACGAAAATAATAAAAATAGAAATAATAGAAATAAAAATAACGAAAATAACAAAAATAACGAAAATAATAAAAATAACGAAAATAATAAACATAATAAAAATAATTACGCAACAAATAAAAAAATAACCAAATAAACAAGGAAGCAAATGAGCGTCTAATCATATTACAAATATCACACACACAACCGACGAAAACCGAAAAAAACGACGAAAAACAAAGAAAAACGAAGAAAACCGAAGAAAAACGAAAAACGAAGAAACCCGAAGAAAAACGAAGAAAACCGAAGAAAAACGAAGAAAAACGAATGAACATCTAATCATATTACAAATATCACACACACACAACCGCACTATACCACACACACTAGCACACTGACTAAATCTTTTGTTTCATCTATATATATACATTTTTTCAAAAGTCAAAGCCTACCTAGGTAATCTTTTTTACTTTCAGCAAAGTGTTTTTGAATTTTTTTCAAAAGTCAAAGCCTACCTAGGTGATCTTTTCTGCTTTCAGCAAAGTGTATTTGAAATTGAGAGAGAGAGGGAGGTAGAGAGAGAGATACACAGAGAGAGCAAGAGGGATACAGAAGTAGAGATAGGCATGGAAGAGAGAGTCAGTGGAGAGAGCAGACACATAGGAGAGAGGCAAGTAGAGAAGGAGACATAGTGGCAAGGAGAGAGCGAGACATGGAGATATAGATCCATACGGCGGAAAAAACATTGCTGTCTACGTTGTTTCGATGAAGGCTTGAACGGATACTATTCTGTTAGGAAGACTAGGGTGGTGGGACCAAGTCAATCCTATATCAACTTGATGACCGTAGTGAGCGCAGCTGCAACGCCGCCAACAGCAATTGCTTCTTCGAGCAAAGTCGACCCAATGTCGACTCCACTGTCATGATGAGTAGTGGCAGCGCTGGTACTGCCCGTAGTATTAGTCTCTTCGGCACCAAGTAGCTAGTCCGTTTATGGAAAGCCTAAAAAAACGACATCGACTCAGAAAGTAATCTATATTATACATGAAAGGAAACATTTATCCATTGGTTATGGGTGTATCTTCGGGATGACGTCCACATGGTCCATGAAACATTTGGATAATCAATGAAAAAGAGGTAACAAAAAATTCCTTATCTCCTATCGCGCTGTAAGCATTTCGTCGCAGAAGATCGTTGAGACGATAACACAACTTGCTTCTAGATGAGAGGCTGGTCAGAAGGAGTAAGGAGAATACCACAAAAGAGATGACTCCTTTGCGGAGCTCTCATGTTCTTTTTCTTCGCCCCGTTTTGTCCTAATCCTCTTCACTTGGGCAGGTATAGCGGTAGCTTCCTCGTAATGATTCCATTTGCATCCCTGTTCGGTTATTAGTTTTAGAGCTAGCTCAAAAGATTCGCTGAGAGATCCAGCTAGACCTGATCGATTTGAGTCATCATAGCTGCGAGTACCGAAGAAATTTCTCGAATTAATTTCCGATTACAAGACCATCGTTTTTAGGAACAGAGTTTCTAGTCAGGTGAAGTGTTGGATTAGCTTCGTATTGACGGTGGGCAAATCTCCAATTCATTTGTTCTCCAAGTGAGCCGAAGATGGGAATGAGAACACTGAACCACAACACCACGCACAGGCATTTAAAAGATAGTTCGTTGACAGATTAGAGATATGTTTACGTCTTGAATATCTGTCAACAAAGAAAGGTTGTTTTCCAAAAGCACATAGCAAAAATAACAGCACCTGAATATGTACTACGTAATACAAAAGTTTTTAAGGATTTATTTCTACGTATTATCTGTTTTCAGGAATGTAGTGTACGTGAAGGGGAGCAGGGCATTGGTTAGTTACTTGAGTAAGTATTTGGAACATGTAATTATGTTCATTGATTTTGTTTTTGTTTTCTTTCATGTATTTTATGAATTCAAGGTGTTCATAGTTTGTGATGGATGTGTATCGATAAAACAATCGGAATTAGTATTTTATTAAAAAACTGTAAAATATAAGTTTAAGAATTAATTATAAATTGAAGTGTATGTGTACTGCCAACGCCAATTCTGTTCTTCCTCCATTCTCAGGCTATTTGATTTTCATTCTCTGCGCTTCAGTAACTGTGCCTGTGGATGTCAAATGATGTCATTTAGTCTTGAGGATATTTCCAAACTTGCTGATTTTAGTAATCTTCGGTGACTAGGTATACTTGAAAACTTTGAATATTCAAAAGGATTTCTGTTGGTCACCGTGATTACTTTCGACTTTGATTTTAATTGCGATTTTATAGAGTTGACGTAAATCCAATTATACTTCGGGGATAGTTTAGTATCTGCAGCAATCAATACTCATCAGTACGGCTATTTGCTACCCGCCGTAGACCGCTGAAAGAAAATGCCAAGTTCACGTTATGTATGATCTCAGTTAAAGTTATAAATATGAATGAAATGAGGCGGAATATGGCAGGTAGGCAGGCACTAACCGAGTATTTCTCATGAAGGATTTTATTATTTATTTATCTATTTCATTGGCACAAGAATTTCGATGATTTCCTTATGGGCTCAAAAATTATAATACCAAAACAAAACGTGTGTTCGGGGTACAGCCAGAGAACAGCGATTGTAGCTAAAAAGAAATCTTCATGTCATGTTCTGAAAAATCGCAATTATCCGTGATATCAGCTGATGCCAACTGCCGAATTTGAAATGCATAAAAAAGCACTTAATTGTACTCACTGGATTATCGAAATTCGAGCAACAAAGCCTGAAAATTTGGGGTGATGTCTTCCTCACATGATAAAGAAACAATGCCCGGAGTAAGCGTGAACAAAAAGGATATTATTGTAGTTGGTCACCAGTGTCCAACTCAATTGCGTGCTGCCACATAATATAATCGAAATCTTGTTGAGCTTTAAAAATGCTTCCAATGCAAATAGAGTAACTGGCGAAGAATCAGGACAGTTCTGACGTTGGAGAAAAAATGATGTGAGGCGGTAAAAGGTTTGCAACCACTATAATACTAGAAATTGAATAATATTTTAAATAAATGTGCAACATAAGAATTATCAACTCCAATAAATTTCACCTCCTCAGAAGTCCGAGACTACCCCCCAGTTTACCAATAAGTGAAAAATGTGTTGCTAAGTGGACCAAAAAGGTATCACAAATATTTCCTGTACTAAGCCATATTGTCGCAGAGTGTAGTAAGCCAAGTGATGGCTTACACAAGACTTAAGTACATTCACGACGAATATAGCAGAAGAGGGCCGACGGCCATTACAGATTCCCATTTAATACGAGATTCGTAAAATGTTTTTAAATAAATTGTTCTTATGACTGTAATTGTTGTAGGTCGACGGCCACTCTCGTCATCTCAACTGTGTTTTTGTATGACTTTCATAAATACAAAAGTCATCGTAATACACATCCAGCAGAAGTATGAATCTGGAAAAAATTAAAATGAATATTAAAAAATGAATGCTGGTATTTTTCGTCTGTAATGTTACCTGTGCTACATCAGCCACCACTTGGAGGTGCACGAGAGTAGTTATCTTTTCTTCTTAAATACTTAACAATAATAATATATATTTCCTGGTAGACGACACTAGAAGATTTACAATCTTTTAAATTAGTATCTATTCTATAGGTGGGCAAATCAAAACTCAAAGCATAAAATCAAAATCAAAATCGAACCCAACATAAAAATTAAAACTTCAATCTAAATTAACATTAAAAATAAAATTAAAATAAAAAACAAAATCAAAATTAAATTAACAAATTAACTTTAAAAACGAAATCAAAAAGTCAAAAACCAGATCAGAATTAAATTAAAAGATAAATTAAGACCAAATATTAACAAACTAAAATTAAAACTAAGGAACAAAATCAAAAATTCATTTAAACCAAGTAAATATGTTTTGATACGCGTACTTAAAATCCCCTGCACACACATGCGTAATTTTTAGACAGGGAAGCCTACCAATAAAAAAACAAGGAAGGAAATGTTTAAGAATAAAAGATTGATTTGAAATCCTTAAGATCCTACTTGCCTTGAATTATTTTTTTTTCTATTGTTTACAGATACCTTGACGCTTTCATTTTATATTAACCTTTGTATCATAACGTTGCGATTATAACCGAAGATTTAAGGTAACACGACAAGTGAAAATTTGACCGATTTCCATAATTTGGGCATTTTTGAAAACTTCAAACGGTCATATTTCAGAAAATAGCAGACATGGAACACAAATAAAATACGAAATTTTATTTAAATTGTAGAGGAAGTATTCCGAAATTGATTAAATTTTGAACAATTTTTTATCGAATGACCCAGTGTAAAAGTGCACAATTTGCAAAATGGGAAGGGGCGTTAAGATTTTTGAATAAATCGCAAATCGATCAATGTAATATTTATTAAAACACCCAAGGCAACAAAACATCGTTTTCTGATTTTTAAATTTGTCCCCCAATTTTTATTAAAAATGATTTAAAAATGAAAATTCAATGATTATTTTTTAATTTCTCTGGTTTGCGGAGCGGGGCTGCCACAAATTTGAACTAAATTAAATAAATTTTTAACATAAGCTTTTTGAAGTTAATAGGCGGAAAATAAAGTTTTGCGATTTTTAAAATTCTATTTATTTTTATGAAAATTTGATGCAATAGATTGCTTTCTTAATGGGTAAAGCAGGTAAAGTATTCTATCGCGTCAAATTGTCGTAGATATAAGTAGAAATTCAAAAATCGGAAAACGTAATTTTCTGCTCAGTAACTGCATAAAGCTTACGATAAAAATTCATTTAATTTAGTTCAAATTTGTGGCAGCCCCGCTCCACAAACCAGAGAAATTAAAAAAATAATCATTGAATTTTCATTTTTAAATCATTTTCAATAAATATTGGGAGACAATTTTAAAAATTAGAAAACGTTATTTTGTTGCCTTGGGTGTTTTAATAAATATTACATTGATCGATTTGCGATTTATTCAAAAATCTGAACGCCCCGCCCCATCTTGCTAACTGTGCACCTAGTTGTTCCAATTATGACATAGACCCAACCTTAATCCCCGTCCTTTGTTTTTATATTCTTTAACGTTTTAATTTTACTTAGGCCTGCATTTAATTCTACAATCCAAAGTCACTGGGAAATAAAATTCAATCAACACGTTTTTTTCAGTTTAAATACTTCCATTTTATACCAATGATTTTTTCAGAGTTCACGACACCAAATTGTCTGTCAGCCCTAATTAATAAAGGAGTAAGCTACTAGTGATGACTAGGACTAAAGATCACGGCTTTCTTTAGTATCAACTTAGATCTTATTTGGATCTACCCATACAGCACAAAATTACCCAGGAATATCCCATTCTTGTCCCACAGATCCCATAACTTTTCCGGGATAAATAGAAAGTATTCAGTGTGTACTAAGGACCTTATTTCTAGGAGTTACTAGAAATTTTCCATAATTTATTACCTTTGATATCCCACAACTACTTCCTGCGGGAAAATTCTCAGTATTTTACAGACAAATACATACAATGCAGGATAATTTTGAGACAAGTAGGGGAAAATTGTTCCCCCCCCCTTCCAGAATTTATTTCGATATGGTTTCTGATTCTCGTGATTCGCGTAGTGCTCTAGGGAAAGCGCTAATTTGTTGCTTGGTATGCTTTTGTCTTGAAAGAAGCCATGAGAACCGTGTCGATTAAGCCAGCTAAATGCGTGTACCAATATTAGAATTTTATTCGCTTTTGTAATTTCTGCTTGCTTTGGGGCAAAGTTTGTTAGCTGCAAATTTCAGTACGTGATTTTTTAGAAATTTTGCCTGTGTTAAAAATATTGGATCTATGTTTTGTGCAAGTGCATATACATCTAGCTATATACCTTCTAGTCATTATTATTATTATAATTGTTTTTTTTTTGTTTTAAAATGCCTAACCATAAAAAATCGATCAAACAATATCGTCAGGTATTACCCCGTACATTCTTGCAACAAACTAGGAGATACAAAAGACGTCATAGGTACGCTTGCCGCTGGAATTTCACATTTTTGAATGCATTATGTGTGCCTGAGTACAAACACAGGGAATTTCGTGGGAATGGCATGGAATCTAACCGGGGGCAAGAGAAATCCCAATCCTGAACATTCATCACTCCCAAGGATGTCCGAAGATGTTAACTGGGACCGGAAGGGATTTCCCACGGACAATTTATATGTCCTAGCAGAATTTCGCAGTAACATACCACGGACACATTTTTTCTGTGTGAATAAGGTTAGTGCGACACTCCCAGATATATTTTTCTTTTACACTTTCCACAATTTCGGTTTCATGTAAGCCTAAAAGGCATCATATCTCACAAGATAGAGTCTCACTGTTACAGACGATCAAAACTAATAGCACAAGTAGAGTACAATTTCCGAATTTGTGATTCAATGATACTCAACAAGTTGATAACATGAATCCCATTTGGGCATCTGTTTTCGTTTATTTTTTTTTTTTTATAGTCGCTACAAATATCTAAGAAATTGTTTTATATACCGACATTATGCGTCTAACAAAAAAAAACCAAATCACCTCCCAGCTATAATTTAAATCAAAACTAAAGTTGTTTGTCTTCAGAGAATCTTGAAACGAAATTCATGCACGTGTGCGATATCTTCTAGCATCGCATGAATTAATACGAAAAATTCAAACTTCCGGAAACGAAAGAAACTTCCAATTTAAAACGTTTTATTGAAACCGGCAACTTTACTTCCTGCCTCACCCGCATAGATATATCAAGGGAAATCGCTGTTCAAGCCAAGCTAAGTCCCAATGTTCCTGGATGAGGATGGGTTTCCTTTCATTTCACTTTTTATGCGTTTTTTTGAATAATAGAGCTTCCTTCATTCCCATGTTCATTGAAAAGTCCAATGTCATTCAACTGTGTTTGATAATAACAATAGACATTTTTTATTTATGTATGCAAGCGTGGGTGCAGGGTTACGAAAGTGTATAGAAGGTAAGTTAACTTCAAGGAAATGATATTTCATAGAGTTGCTTTTTGTGGAAAACTTAATACTGTCCCTGTATCTGTTCAACTCTGAGGGCAATTAAGACAGATACTATTTCGTTTGAGATGAGACTTTTTCCCCCATTAAGGCAACAATAAATTATTTATTGAATCACCTCCATCCTGTCAGAGTAGGTACAACTAGTCTGTTGTTCGGTAGTCAACGGAACGAACACAAGCGTAAAATTAGGAAAAATATTTTTAAAGTAAAAGCCACTTGACACCCACTCACCCTCTCTTAAAACTTTCTTTTTCCTTAAGTATTGGACAAAAGTAGAAGTTTCACACAAAGGGACATAACTTTTCTCCGGTCTGGCAATTAGAAATCGAAAAGATAATTTTAGCCCATAAAATTTTAATTACCTGTTGTCGACTGGCGCAAGATTATATTCTCGTTTTAGGAGAATTTAGATATCTCGCTTCGCCACCCTTTAATTCACTTCCATCGATTTTCTTTCCTTCCCCAATAAGTAAAACAGGATTAAGGGTGCATTGGCTTATTCTCGGTATCCTTTAAGGAATTTTAATGGTATTTGGTTGAATCACGCTAAAATTGTTTACTGGCTTAATCCTTGTTCACCAGTGAAAACGTGAATTTTAAAATTTTTGCGCTTTAATTAAAGATTTCTTTTGCATTTATTTGTTATTATAATTTTTTTGTAAGGGGTGCTTTAGTATAAGTGTTGCAAAATGGATGTATGTTATAATTACAGAAAAACTTACTTTCATAGCCATATCGCTTAACCCTGTATGAAATAAGGGTGCAGACAAATCACGGCAATTTTATTTAATTGGTGTACTGGGTGAACGCTGAAATAAATGTTGGTGTAAAATGCAAGTATTTAAACAAAAAAAATAGGTCGAATTTCATTTCCTAGTGACTCTGGATGGAAAACAGGTCTAAGTAGAATTAAAATTTTAAAGAATATAAAAAATGCTTCGCCTCTACACAAGTTATTGGGTCATTCCATAAAAACTCGTTCAAAATTTAGTCAATTTCGGAATACATCATTGATTTTAATAAATTTTCGCAGAATTGTAGGGCATTATGATAATACGTAGTAAAGGTAATTTATTTTTATTCCAGCTGTTATTTTCTGAAATACATTCAGTTGAAATTTTCGAAGACGCCCAAATTTTCTACAATGGCCAAATTTTCACCTGCCGTATTACCTTCAAAAATTCATATCTCCGGTTAGAGTCGCTGCCTTATGAAACAAAAGTTAATATAAAATGAAAGCCTCAAGTTTAACTGTAAAAAATAGAAAAAAACTAAATTCCAGGAAAGTAGGATCTTAAGGATTTGAAAGCAATGCTTTATTCATAAGCATTGCCAAATGCTTACCTTTGGTATCCTTTCGTTTTTTCTAGTGGTAGGCTTCTCTGCTTAAATGTTGATAAGATTTTATGATGAAGAAATAACGCGTTTGTGTGCAGTGAACTTTGGTGGTGTGGTTTTATATATCAACGACTGGTTTTGTTTGTGCAAAAGTCATACAAAAAAATCATAAATTACAGGAAAAATGTATTGTACATATGGACACGTACAGTTGCTTTCAATTAACAAAAAAAAACAAAAACAAAAAAAAAACAAAGAAACCTACGCATCAATCACAATAACTTGATTACATCCTTTGACAACCACTTGGTGCATGAAATATAAAACACTCCTCTGTGACAAGATTTTTGAAGGACATTCTAAAGTACTTTCCAATATTTTCAAGTGATTGGAGTAATGAGCACATTCAAGCTAGCTATTAAAAAAGAGATGAAAGCTTTGTATTGATTCGCTCGAAATTCATCCGAGCCTTTCGCGAGCTTAGGTTCTACCAGGAGTTTTACAGAAAATTTCTTGATGCAGCTGTAAACTAAATTTCACACTATCTAGCCCATGAGAATAATTTCACTAAATTACCTTCTTCTCCCTGTTGAATTGAGGAAATTTGCGCACGATGTTGTTGAAAATTGAAGGGAATATTTTCAGAAAGTTCATATTTCTGTGAAAAGGGTATGGGTTAAGGTAACTACAAGTGTCTCTACCTGTTGTACTAAACTGAATAGAAAAAAGTGAAAAAACAATGCAGCAAGTGAAAGATGCTTTGTTGATGTCTGCAAATATGCATTTTCCATATACAAAAGATCCAAAAAATATAAAAGAAAAGAAGAGACACTTGCGGCCTTGACCGCACCTGACCTAAATCCTGATTTGGCTGGCGCACCAGGCTCTTCACTTTAGGTGTTCATGTATCACTTTGGTTGCCCAAACGACGAGAATGCTTTTTGCCCATTTATACATATTTCCATCTATACGTAGGTACATAGGAATGTACATATGTTTTAGCAGGTAGCATCTACATGCATGTTCCACATACCCGGCAGGACATAAATAGATTAGGACCAGAAGTCCCTGAAGTTGTTGTATTGTAATGGATGCGAGCTGCTTTTGTAAATGTAAATTGAACTCAATATGGAAATTAGTAGATACAATGCAGGCACACAATAGTGTCCTTCCATTAGAAGGATATCATCGATATAAAAAGTATGAGCTTTGTGGATCTATGTTAGTTGTATCTTGGAAATATGGCAAAGTATACGTTTTTGAAAAGATAAAAGGAAAAGTTAATCAATGTCGGTTTTATACTGAATACTGGTGGGATTATGAACATTTTGTATAACTAAGTTTTAAAGTGGTAATAAGGTCGCGCTGGGATAACAGAAATGTTTTGTGTCTTTACTAAACTTCTTTCATTAGAGTTCCTTACTTCAACTCTTGCGTCCATCCGTCTGTCTGTGGCAGAAGTTTTTTATCAAAAACGAAATGATATAGGGATTCTAAATTTGCCACGCGCACTTACTCGCAAAATGTTTTGATTTGAATTGTGTAAGATATCGTTTAAAAGAGCCTGTTTCAAGATCCCAAAAAAATATTTTCAAAATTTTTGGAAAATTGTGTATACAGATATAGGCCAAAACAAACGAAAGAAATACTATTCCCTTCCCACTGTTCTAGGTTTCTTAAGCTAAAATTTTAATATTATCAGGATTAGTACGTAATGCATCATATATAACAAGAAAACTGCAGGTTTTTACGTCACTCTCATAGTTGCTGAAAAAAAAATGTTTCTTGTATTAACTTACAGCAACTGTTACTAAGAAGACTAACGCTTATAAAAATGCTCCTATGTTCGCCTGTTTCAATATTATTCAGTTGTCGTAGGCAAATTTGGATTAGATTTAAATATTCTTGAATTCCGTTCGTCGAATATTCGTTGATAATTTTTTGTTATGGAGCCATGATTGCGTGAGCTCGAATCGCTATTAACTGATTTTTGGTTTTTTATGATAAAGCATTCAAAATAGAACAAGTTCGGGAATTATTTAGTTTTTTTTTCAATTCCTAATATTTTCAAATAAATTTCATAAGAAAATGTTTATTCGATTTTAAATTCCATTCGAAAATTTTATAACGTTTTTGCCAATATGAATTACTTCCAAGACAAACCTCAAGTGGACCGAATGGCGACCAAATCTTAACTTATAAGTTAAAATTCTAAAAATTCAAATATTAATTTCGCATTTCACCTCCCCACTATTATCATTATTTTTAACTGTATTTTTTTGTAAATGATACGGGCAATTCGGAATCAAAATAAAAAGTTTAAAATTAAATTCAGAGGGTCACGACTGTCTGCAACTTGCTTCGTACGTACCATGTCGTCCATGGCTGCACTGGTGGTAATGCTTGATTTGTTGTCAATGGACCTCTACTGTAGAGTGTAAAGGAAAGGAAGTCTGTGACGCGCATTGCTGCCCAGGAGAACGATGTGCAATGGAAAAGGATATAGAAGGCAGCTATATGATTATTGCCTTTAATCTGTAGCGTCTCCAAACTCAAATGCGGGATCTTACCTGCTAATCGTTTCTGATGGAAGAGTATATTTATAAATGGCACCAGCAAGATTAAGCTTGTATGGAGTAACCGTTCCCATAAATAATTCTGCATGGTGAATATAGTGGGAGTAACCATGGCCTAATGACCTTGAATTACGAAGCTAAACCAATAAGGTTGACTATGTTATATGTCGAATTTGGTGCCACGAGGTCGGGTGTCCGTGGAAGATTTTCTACCCCGATTAGGCGACAGTCTAGCATGAGAAAGTAGGACATCCTTATAACAGCAGATGCTACTTTATATGCACCTGGGATGAGAAGGTATGATCGTCTACATAATAAGTGCTCAGATATTCGACTCTCAGCATGGAGTTCCGCTAAAACAACCTGCGGGCACTCTGAGAATGACAAAGATATAAAATAGGACCTATGTCTACCAGTAAGAACGCCAAGCATGCACTGGCACGACTGGAAGCCAACGTCTATTGAAGGCGCTGATTTTCGCTGAAAGAGCTAATCCATACCTGAAGAGCGCCTTAGGATCAAGTCATACTTGGCAGGTGCTCACGAAAAACCGCAGGGGCTTTATTTGCAAAGTGTGGGGGTATAGCGGCTGCGAACGCAGTTAGGCCGAAAAAAATGGATTGATTGAAGGATAAGGAGTGTGGACATCCTAATTTCCTTCGTACAATAAACATCATTGGTTCCAACGTAGTAACAGACTCCCAAGATGTAGTTTTGTGGTTTCAAAGTATTGTTACCTACTATGTAGAAGCGACTGGAAGGGTAATGAGAGATTTATAACAGATATCTTTATTTTTACAGATGATTCGAAGGCAAGTACAGTTGCGGGAGTGTTCTCCTGCGAATGGCACTGGAACGAGTCATGCAGATCACGTGTCAAATGTAACGTTTTTCATGCAAAATTGGTAGCACTAAGGCATTGGAATGAGTAGTTATAATTTGTCGACAACTGAGGCTATCAAATAACACACGAAAAGAACTTTCATTAGCTGATGGAAATTGATGGGAGAAGCGAAAATGGGAGAAGCGAAAATGGAAGGTTATGCTGGAAATTGAAAAGTTTTGGGGAGATTTGGGGAGTTATGAAAGGGTGCGGGTCTTGGTGAGGGGGAAGGGGTATGTAAAACAAAGACAGGATGGAGATAAAAGATTAGATAATAAAGAAGGAAGAGATTAGAATGAAAACGTGAGGTGAATGAGAGATATGTTGAAGATGGGAAGATAGGATGGGATAGAAGCAGGGATCGGAAGCAAAGAGGAGCGGTCATCACTTATGTTTGGGCTTATCAGTTTTCGCAAGAAAAATCCTTCTGCAAAAAATAAATTAAAAGTTATGTAGAGTATAATTGATGAAGTACTGTACTGAAGTCGTTTCCAGCGGTTCAATAAAATGATTTTCCAATCTTATGTTCCGGTATCATTATGTACCATATATAAATATCTTTATACGCAATAACATTCACATTAATCTGAAATATGGAAAATCTTTTGCAGAATCAACCTTTTACGTGGCTAAGAAATGAGGGAAAGCATGTTCAGGATTTTCTCGCTTTCAAAGTGTGGGGTTGGGTCTAAGTAATTGATAATTCCTTTCCAAGTTACATCAGTATTCACCCGTAACAATACCTCATTATTTGTATTTACGCTTTTGCATATTTATGAAAACATGCCGGTACAAATTTTCATATAACTTTTCAATAGAACTGTTTTTATTAAAATTGTGAAGTAAATCTCTGGAAATTTTTAGCATATTAAATTGCCCACAACAATAAAATTGTTTTTGTCAAAATATAAACTTTAATGCAGCAAAATTCAACCGGAAATTAATTTCTCTTCTAATAACTCATTTCGAGATGATTATTTGATTTTATTATTGTGTCGTTTGTCCATTCTGGCACGTATGCACACACTTGCTTATGTCGAAATAAATTGACACAACTCAACAATATTAGAAACAGACGATTTACGACAAGTCAAACAATGTCGACAGCGAATTCCAATAAATGTCAATTTATTATGATGTCGTTCCACCACATCAAGACAGAGAAAAATTAATGGCAACTTAGTAGGAGAATATTAATTCCTAACGAGGATATAAATGAAGCGCAATACTGAACAAGGTGAAAGCTGTATAAGAGGAAAGCATGCATACTTGATAGATGAAACTTGTTGGTTTGTTGTTTATGGTGGTATGATTTTAAGGGTGTTTTGAGCATTGGCATATCCTTCTGGAAAATAGTGTGAGCACGTGGAACGGTATAATGCATGAAGCCATTATATTTGGAATGATGTGCACGCATTGTTGGGTATAGCCCACAAGGAGGATACTATTTATAAATAGGCACATTCTTCTGCGAGAAAATAATTGGAAATTTTTGACTGTGTGGGTATTGTAGTAATGCTAGGCAGCTGGCCGACGATGCAATGAATTTATGTGCTCATGTAAGTCAGAATAATAAAATCTCAGACATAAGATGTGAGAGTAGAAAGACAGACATAGCCATGCCAGGGGCGAAAGGATGTCTTAGTTGATGAATGAATAAGTTGACAAAAAACGGCAATCAGGTATGTATGTTAGTATTGCTTATATGGTTAGTATGCATAGTCAGCTATAAGATCCAATAAGATCCAAATGGTGAATCTCGAAGCCTATCCAGACTGAATTGGGCACATCTTAACCATTACGTGGTTCCCCTGACAGCGCCCATAAGGGTTGTATTACCTGTATAGGCCATAGTTACCAGTACCGTTTAAAAAACTATATCTTGCATGAAGATATGAAACTGGGAGTATTCATGGTCCATTGATCATGGCTATGTGGGTACTGTAGTAGGGTATAAATGGCGAAGAGGTCATTATACAAAGAAGTTAAGTGCTCAAAAAAATTAATAAAATCTCAGATAGTCGCAATGTTACGCGGCGAAAAACCAAGAAACGAACTTATGAAGGTTGGTGAATATTGAAAATCGAGTATGTATGTTAGTAGCGCTAATATGCTTAGTATTCATGGCCTGCTATAAGATTACTGATGTTAATCTCTTAGCCTCACCAGTCTTGAATACTGGCATATCTTAACCTGACAACGCGTGTTAAGTTTGTGTTTTGCCTGTATAGGATAGATGCAATCTTTTTAGACGTTCCAAATAAGATCTTAGCCCAGAATGGAGTATCCAGTCCCATTACTACAAGGATACCAACATGCAAAGATACCACTGTGAGTACTTATTACCTTTTGGTCATGTTATAACAGATAACAATAGAATTAATGAAAACATGTTTTCTGATTTTGCACCCGATAAAAGTAGTAATTTTGCACACCCAGACAGAAACTCTTCAGAAATTCATCTTCTTTTCGACACCGTACATAATAACTGGCTAAAAAGAGAAGATGTAGATAAAACTTTTAAGTGTCCAAGCTTTGATTGCACAACAATAAAGAAGGCTTGTTTCTCACATATTCGAGCATTACATATTAATGAAAAAAAAAAACGGTTTGCATGTATCCCCCCAATACAGTTTGACAGAATGCTCAGGCAGTAGTAAATATTTTGCAAGATACTTCTATCGTATCCTGAAATGCTGCTTAACAAAAAATATAAAGGGTCTAAAGGTTTTTTAATTATAATGCTAATGTGAACAAAAAATCGCTAATAAAACGATAATAAATGAAATAAAATGGCGCCCATATAGAATAGGAGATGATAGTGTAAACTTCTTCCACGATTTTCTAATTTCGGCAAAATAAATGGCATTCAATAGAAAATACAAAATGATGCTTTAACTAAAGACACTTCAGCTGAGACTATTTACGGTACTAACTCAATCGACAGAAAATTAATTAAAATTTCATAAAATTAACTTCTTTGTTCCAGGAAAATTCCAGACTGACAAATTGAAGCGAAGATTGGTCAGAATAGAAAATTATCCGATTGCAATTATCACGGTTCATATAAAGAATTTGTTGAATCTGAGAAGGAAGCTAAGAATAAGAAATCTTTTAAAAATAATTCAATATCAAAAGAGCGATTTAAAACGACAGACAATGAACTCATTTGGGAAAAGGAAATATTAAGAACTTTTAAGAAATTTTGTCTACTAACTATTAGCGTAAAATGCAAAACTGATGACTCAACTAACGCATGTAATTCAGACTACTCTGCCTCTGCAATTCAATTCAGTTCAATTTGGCTGTGAAAATTCCATTTTTATTTCAAGTAAAGGAGGTTGAATGCAAAACGATTATTTTGTTTTTTTGAAACACCGCAAAGGAGAGGCATTATATTACCTACCGAGGAAGTTATAGACATTTTACATCATATACGAATTCCATTTTTGGCAAAAGTTCGATCTTATAAAAAACACCAATTTTTGTCATGCACTAACCATGAAGAAATATTATGCAAATTAACTCTCGTGTATGGCAATTGCATTGCTAAGGTACACGATATTATTTTCTCTTTCTAAATTTATTACTTGTACATAAAAATACTTACAATCAGAGAACCTATCTTTTAGGTCGAATAAAAACCAACAACCAGTTTTTCAGTATTGGCTTCAATCTACAAACAGTCTACAATTGGCACAGGATCAATACGTACTAAGGAAATTCCAGAAATTATGGCACGAATAATTATATGTACGGCAACAGCACCAAGAGCATTGACTGCTGCAACTCGATCGGAAAGTTGTATGAATAATGGAACACAAATTTATTATAACAGCTCAGAAGTAGATCTTCAGAGACATGCTTTTTGCCAAACCGACGGATTAATAGATTCACTTTTTTCCCAATTCCACAGGCAATAGAAAACACAATATACTTTTTATTTTAGACAAGGACTCTCCCTGCAATTTTCAAATTTATATTATGTATATATTATATGTATTTATATATTTATATATTTATGTATATATTATATATTATTATATTATATTTATGTAAAAATTTATGTCCTATTGTGAGCGCATTATTTTAGCAAAATTCTGTTAAGTGCCTATTTTCTAATTAATAAGGAAAACTTACCAAACAAAATTTAAAACACAACACTGGGTTACAACAACAAACAAAATTGAATTGTCATTTTCAATTGAATTTTTCATCAGTCAGTACCTACTATGATTGATGTCAGTGACTAGCCTCCTGTAGAGTGTAGAGTACTTTTACCTTAGATTATATAGTAAAAAAATATGTAATGTGAATGACACCAAGATGAACAAGTATGGCTGAATTTTTTGCCAATTGGGAGGTTACGTCATGTGGGGACAAATGTCATTATGTGAATTCATTGTCTTTAGAGATTATTTCAGAAAGATTATTCCACAAAAATTAGCGATACATAAGCAAAATTAAAAAGTCTCCAGTGACTAAGGAATAGCGCTGCTGATGTTGCAACCTAATCCCGAAAAAGGCCAACAATCGGACAACATTTTAATTTTGAGTTTATCAACAGTAGCCCGCTCCCTAAAAGCTTACCGGCATCCTGTTTGCCAATGGCATCACGTCTTGATCTGTTGGAGAATCTTAACAGCAAGAAGCCTAGGATTAATTACGGGTACAGGTAAAATGTAGGAAATTAATTTATATGAGCACCTATCAAATCTTATAAACACTAATCTTGTTCAACTTGCCGGTAATCCACGTGGTGAGAAAGAACACCGATCCTGCAGCGCAGCCTGTTTTCTGGATATCCAAATGGGTTGATTATAGCGGCAAGTACAGCTTTGGATAACAACTGTGTGACGAAGAAATGGGTGCCATGTTCAATGATACTACAAAATTATTCATGCTGCCAAATGTCACAAATGTTCACTTCATTGATAAAGATGGAAAGGAAACATACATGATAACCGTTTAATATCCTTCAATATTGGAAATGAAAATGAAATTTCTGTCGTTTTATTTTAAATGTAATATTTGTAGCTTATTAGCATATTTATAGATGAGCTTCCAAACTAATATGAATAAAACATATCCTTTCACGCCGTTTTCTAGAATAATCGTTTTAACTATAAATGAGACATAGTTACTGTGCTGATATAATTCTTGTCTTCATGACATCTAGAAGTTTTGTTATTCCAGCTTATATGCCTCCAGCACATGCTCCGCAAATACCTCCACTAAAAGGAGTAAATTCAGTTCAAATAAATTTTGTCCAGTTCAATTTAAGTGTAAACTGTATCAGCAAAAAGGAATTTCCTGAAATATTTCCAAAATATATCCTATGTGAACTCGCTTTCGTATTCATTCAGTTTTATACGCTACATGAGTTTGTCTTCTTTAATTGACAAATTTACTGTTATAAATGTAGATGAAATTATATCACACAAATGATAGCAATCGGTCTTTGTAATCTATAAGTAGATTGATGTCTGAAACCGAACGCTGTAAACTTAACATCATACAATGTCTAAAATATAGCTCTAAAGCAGACTCAGTGTGTTTTGCTTCGTGATCAGTTAGTTACAAACCACTTTTGTCATTGGCAATAACATTTGCCTCCTCATGACGTTGCTGTAGAAAATGTTCCTCGCAAATCAGCCATAACATCTTATCTTTGAGTCATGGGCTTCCAGCAAACAGTGCGATTCGAGATCGAATTGAAAGCGATTCGTTTTAGCGAAGTTTGGCTTCGATCTCGATGTCGTTCTCGATTCGATTTTGATCCGACCAATACTAAAAGGAATATTCTATATCGAATGGATTCGTTAAAGATTCGTAATAACTATTCGATAACGATTCGTAATAATGATTCTATAACGATTCGTAATAACGATTCGATAACGATCCGTAATAAGAATTCGAGATTAATGCGATTTCTCAAATCAAAATCATTTAAAACATTTCAGTAACACCACAATTTAATGAAATCATGTTTGTCAAATAAGGAATAGGAGTAAATGGAAACGGTGCTCATACGTTGTAGAAAATTCTTTTCAAACCCGATAAATTTAATACTTTTCTGTGGAATTGAAAAATAAATATTGTCTAACAAATTTATCAAATTTGGAAGGAATTCTCTGCAATATATTCAAAATATTATAACTGATAATATTATTTGTTAAAAATTAATAAAAATAAAAATAATTCTTTAAACAAAAGTAAAATAAATCCTCTTCAGAAAACAATTAACAGAAGAAAAAAAAACGGAAAAAAATTTACACTTTAGGCTTATAATTTGTTTTTTGTGAGCCTGGCTTTCACGTAATGAAAATGACGCATTACCGTTTTCTCGAAGGATTCTTCGGGAACGCCAAGAAACTTTTCGTGAAATTCATCTACAGAAAATGAATAATTATAAATGCAATCTATTAGTGCATTGTGAACACCTATTTTTTCTTGCCGTAACTATCCTGAGCTCCCTCGCTGACTGTTTATCCTTTTTGCCAAGCCAACAGACCTCCTGAGCTATGTCATATGTGAATATCCGCAGGCGAAGTAGCATCAGACTACTTCCATTTAAAATCGAATTCATAATGGCTTCAGCTTCTTTTCGGATTTTTTTAGATCGATTCATTGGCCCAATCTATTAAACTTCTTTTCTATTTTATTTTATTTGTATAAAGCGTTGAGTACTTACGGAAATTATAAATAAAATGTTGAATACACGGACTGCTAACCACTTTTATAAAAAGACCACTTTACCGCACTTTTAGACTGCAAATGTAAATTTTCAACAAATCTCCAATAAAATTACAAGAAATCTACTTTAATTGCTTTTCAGAATTGAGGGTAAAAAAAAAAGGAAAATTTAAATGAGCGTAGCGACGACAGATACACATTGCTAAGCGAGGAATTCTCGAAGAAATCTCGAATTTCGGAATTCGAGAATATTTAGCTGAAAATGAAATTCGCTAAAATGTTTACTGGGCGGGAAGAAAAACGTAAGCATCTTTCTTCACTTAGTAAAACAGCATCGATGTGTTCGTTTAGTCATGGAAGTAGGAAACTACGATAGTTTCAGAGCGGGCACATAATTTAGTGGTTGCAAGTTTATTAAATATTGAATAAATTTTATAGATTTTGAAATTTTTAACAATTTGTAAAGAAACAGACAGGCATTGGAAAATGTTAAATTTTTGTCACGGTTGTTTCTTTTTATGACTATCTTACTCTTATTTTATTCAATTTATTATTGAAACCCTTAACCTTACCTAAAACCTTAAATTGTTACGTTGTCAATGACCTGCTTTCGATAACAAAAGTAATGTTCCGCATTTTCACATGATTGTTTTTCTACATTATATCACTAAAAATTTATTGGTATATGAACATCCCCAAGAACGGCTCTACGAGCCCCATAAAAATTCTCCTACGCCATCGAGTACTTTCATGTGTATCCTTTATTGAAGGCCTTATCGGTTGTTCTCAATTTATTATCAACATTGTAGAGATAGTCACGGTACATGTGAACAAGAATATCAGTTCCTTCCGTTCTATTATCCATCCATTCCATTTTTCCATATGAGCATAAGTATACCAAAATAAGACGCGGTACCTCCCCTTTATCCTCTAGCAACATCTATATTACTCTTATAAGTCTTAGGTTTAGTCGGATTGTACAATGGTTACAGGATTTTCATATGAATTTAATATGAAATTTATTTTATCCATTACTTCCCTCAAGGATAGCTCCTCATAATGCGAATTCATTCATTCTAGACTCTCGAGTATTATACTGAAGGTTCCGTCCAACTGGCCACCTGAAGAGGCACATAATACTCCGCTTGGTTCGAATCACATTAAATACCGCAGACAAGGAGCAGGTGAATGTAAACATCTATAATAAATCTCATTTTATCTATTGACACAGAAATAAACACTTGGGACTTATCCCAATAATGACTTCCGTCATCAGAACCATCCCTTTAGCTAACAGACATTACAGAGCCGCCCCACATTGCAGAAGCAGCACCCAACTTACATGCTAGAAGATGATACGAGCCCCATTTATCGAGGTACCAAAGGAGAATAACTCAAGCTGTAAACTTGTTCCTTTATCTAAAAAGGGGAACACACAAGGCAGCAAAATAAGAAGAAGAAAAAGTAAAATAATAGCAACGGCATGCAGCTATCGCGCCGGAAGGATTCATAAATAATTGAGCAGTTATGCTTCTGTGAAACGAGGATACGTCAGGTTGCATTCTTCGAAATTAAATCGAGATGCGGTGCACGTTTTTCGCTGTTGTGTCGTTTGTCAATCACAAGAAAGAAGTGACGCCACCTCTACTAAATCTCTATAGTCATCCATCGCCTTCCTAATGGATCTTTGTGTGCGGGAGCTACTACGTGTATTGGACTGAAGGTCTGTCTTCTGGAATGACAGCGGAAGGATGCCATGCAAAAACTGGGTCCTATCCGAGAGTTGAGTGTAATATTATTAAAATTCATAAAAACGTCTCATCAAGTCGTACCCATACAGAATAGAGTGGCAGACTTTTTGCATATATTTCACCCTCGCACTATGAGAGCCATGAAAATGGAATAAAAAACCATTTTTGTTTGTTTGTTCATTTTGTGTAATTCCCCACCAGGACCTAACATGTGTGCGAAAAATATGTCGATTTCAACCAAATGTTGTGGCTGGAAAGTGCACCACAGTCTGGCTCTTTTGTGGACAGCCCCAAGCCAATGGCGAAATTTGATTTTAGCTCTTTATTAGCTGCACCATGGTAGATGATGATGAAATTCAGTTGTTTGTGGTGATTTGATTAAATAGCCATCCATTGATTGGCTGGCTTCATGTTTAACTTCATTTTATGTAACCAAATATTTGGATAGCAATGTAACCATTCGGGTGCTTTCAGTCAACTTGGGGTGAACATAGTAGCTTTCAGCTGTTGCTGTTTTCATAAACTCAACATAATCAAAACGGTTTAATCAACGGCGACATATTAGGACACAATAATAGCTTGGGTAAATCACGGTAGTGTGTGAGCATAAGTCGCCGAGGAACAGTTTGTGGTTTGGGATTTCTAAATGAATTTCTGCGAATAATTAAATAGAGAAGGCTTGCTAATTTCACTCTAGGGATAGATAATGCCTTATTTTGTAAGGAAAATGTTCTGAGATATTTTATATGTTCCAACATAAAATTTCATCCAATACCGCTCTGCATTTTGCCTCTTTATTCGGTTTACAACAAAAGACGAGTGTTATCTTTTCAAGTACCTGCCAAAAGCACTGATATTAAAATTAGTTTTAGTCGAACCTTCAAAATTCTGGCAGCATAATCTGAAAGCTATTTTAGACAGAACCACTACAAACCAGAGTTATATTGATGATGATGGAAATCGTTGATGTTAATCTCATTAGCCTTTTGAGCTTATCACAATTTCAGCACTTGCATTGTTCCTCAGAAATTCAGGATTGATCCAGGGTTGTCTATAGAAGGATAGATTGACATGAATCTATGGGACACAAAGGGCCGGATAGTAATCCTATTGAGGCAGGATAATTTTTTCTTGGTGTTAGCGCTCTAACCTAACCGAACACATATAGTCGCGAACGTTAAGTTGAAGTGAATGGGCTTAAAAGCACCTATTGTTCATGAGCTCACAAAAGTGCAGCCATGATTTACCAGAAGTTTCTATAGCATGCAAGGAAGTTTCATTATCCTTCAGTCTGCAGGTAGAATCATTTCTCACACCAATGGCAAGAAGGTACTTCATCATTTGACATTGGTCCTACTGCTCTTCAAAACCTACATATCCATTCACAGAATCACTATGGAAATCTTGGAATGATACAAGTCTGGAGAGTTTCGTCCAATAGTATTACTTTTTCATGAATTTCCTTCCTCCTTCTCGAACTTAGTGGGGTATGATCTTTTCCAAGGTTCTCCTCAAGAAAACCCTCTCCACTTATTCTATATGATGTACTGGCTGCTCCACGGTTTTGATCCATATGCAGTGGTGTGAAATGCACCAGAGATGCTTGGGCTGGTCATGCTACGTAAGCAGGATTTAGCTACATTGAACTTGACCTTGTACTATTATATGCCTCTTATGAATGCTCTCTTTACAGAAATATTGATCATAAACATGATTGTGGATGGCAGATTCCATTTCACTTTGCCAATTTTACGGCAATCCCAGTACAGATTTCTCCACGCCGATGGACAGCTTCATATATAGCCTAAGATCCATCATTAATCCTAGATATTCCACGATATTCCACCTGATTGCTGAGGAAAATTATTGTCCGTAGGAGATAGGTTCCGGTAGTTGATCTATCAGCCAGTTCTTCGATCAAGGGTGCTACGATTGACATTTAGATCAACTTCTGTACACCACCCTAACTCTGATCACGTATCAATGGAAGGTAGATAGATCACCTGATCCCTCTGAATACTGCCGCTGATTACAGTACCCCGAATTTGAAGGAAGACAACCATATACTCGTCCGTAGTTTCTCTAACACAGTATTGTCCGATTTCTTGGGCGTTCCTTCTCCCAACACCTGCCGCTTTTCTCATAATAGATATAGAACTGAAGAGAAAAGCCAGCACTTGATAGCAGCCGATCAATTGTGCTTGGCATTATTTATAAAAAAAAAATCAGTTTTTTTTTTATTTTTTTATTTTCTATTATTCAATCGCTTATAACTGAAAAATTATAAGTCAGCACCGAAGAGCAATAAAATCGACTAATATGTTAAAGGAATCAGGGACACACACATATTCAAGATTCAATTTAACTCCGGCTATAGCCAAGTGACCTCCGATTTAGAGTTGAGCCTAGAAGAGGTAGAACTGCGCTGTAGCTGGCTTTAGGCAAAACGCTACGTAGACTCACCTGCAATACACAAGTAAAGAAGAAATATTTCAGCCCGTCAAATCTAGCTCTCCTCTATAAGTCCTACATTAGACCTAGATTGTAATATAACTCCCATATGTGGGCTGGAACTGGTCGCACAACCTTAGCTTCATTGGATATTGCTCAAAAGAGAGCCGTAATGTTGGTTGCCTTTCGCTCCTGTATCGCTACATGCATGTTCAATGTTCTGATGAAATATCTAGTTTAATCCCTTGTAGAATGATCCCTGCACGCAATTCTCGCGCTGCAAACCGTGCACATCCTTTAATCCTAAAATTCCGTGATGTTTTTTTATCCCGAACAGTGCGAATGTGGAACAGCTTACCATCTTCTGTTTTTCCTCCGGCATAAATCTGCAGAAGTTTATGGGCGACATACACCGGCACCTCCGCCACTCTCCTCATATCCCCTAATCCTTTCCCTATCTCCTTCCTGCCATACTGTGCTTTGCTTCATAGGGTATCCCCTGAGGTTGGCTTGATAATATAAAATAAAAAAACAAACAAAAAAACAAAATATCGGCATTGACATTTGCTAAATATTCAAGTCTGTCTATTTGTGAAACTGAGCGCCGTAGCTCAAAAACCTTTTTTTGTATTTATTATGCCCTGAGTGAAATCATAGGGTAAGACACCTTTCTTAATATGTTTGTAACGCGCAAAAATAATGATGGTAATGGTATCTACGAAAACAATAATTTAAACACGCATGCGTAGAATCATGAAATATTTTGCATGTCTGTCGGTCTGCCTGTCTGATTTAGCGCTCGTTTATCCTCACGATAATTTTGAGATATGTATACCATAAAGAGTCCACAAGCAGGGTTGAATCATGGTTCAACCCAAATTAAACTCCATGTATACACGGTTCGAGTTGAAACTGGGTTGACTGGACTCGACCACGTTTTACTGGCATAGTCCAGTCAAAAGGGTGTCCTATAAATGTAGATTGAGAGTTGACAGCTTACCGTTAAGTCTTATTTTGTGTGCTTGAAACTTTTATATTCTATCACACAAAACACCATAAAGGAGTTGTTATGGTTAGCAGCCATTTTAACTATATTTCAACCTGTTCTCAGCTGAATGTTTCAACCTTGCATATTCAAATAGAATAGTCGGAAACACAACTTAATGGAGTGAGCTGAAACTTGTTCACTGTACTTCCATAAAAACGGTAGGATTAAGAGTAAGAAAATTTGGCAACTCTTTTGTAGTATTGCCATACAAAAGTTTTAAATTTCAATAGCGTCTTTGTGGGATTACCATAAAAAATTTGCAAGATTTACCAAATCTTTCATACATATGCTGCCATAACGATCAATCTCCATGAAATTTGTTGGAAATGTAAAGTCTGATGAAATTGGTTGAACAAATTTTTGAAACCAGACAAACGGTTTTTATCTAAATTGTAGGGACTGTTCCCAACATTTTCATTAAAATGGGAATATACCCTAAAATGTAGGTTTTTTTGCTTAAATTTTAGGGAATAGTCCTAATATTTTTTACAGTGTATGTTGTGCAGGGACTTTAACCGTAAAAATCTAAATATAGGGAGCCATATGTCCGTGAAAGGAGTTGTTTGTTGATGTACCAAAAAGTATGCTGAAAGGCTATGAAATAGTTTCGAAATAAGATGCATTACTCACCTCATCCTTCACACGAAGCAACTTTCCATATATATTTGGCAGCTATTCATTCGAAACTCTGTCCTCACTTTTTTGTTTGTTTTTATTTATCAAAAGCTCAAACTTATAAAATGTCAAGTAGCTATGCTTCTACATTTAAAACGCGCATACATATAAATGACGACAACTCATATTGCTAACCCTCCAGAAAACTGCGGTTATTTAAAAATACTTCCGGAAAAACTTCCTTCCCCAAAATTCAAATGATCTCCCATAAGGAAAATATGAACATCATAAAAGAAAACACAGAAAACTTGGAAATTATTATGAAAATAGCTCGTCGGGGGTGGCCTATAAATGGCAGTTTTTAGGTTATCTTCATCCAAAGTTAATGTGGGAAAATACTTTTATTCCGTTACGAGCCGATTCTTTTTAAGAGGTTCTACATCTTCTCTCCGAAGTATCATTAGAGAGACATTTGCAAAATCCGCTGTGATTTAACGCAAAGCTTTCATGAAAGTGTCGCAATTTATTGCCATTAATATAAACGGCATTGAACAATTTGCCGACATCGTACAAAAGTTTGGCAACTGCGGAATGGGAGATTGTGGATGATTTGTTAGTTGGTGATTACAAAGCATTTGGAAATGGTTTTATGTTTGTTTTTTATAAATAAGGACCCACATTCACAAATAAGGACGCACATTCACTACTTACTGGACGTAGAAGTTTTTTTTTACATATAATATTTGTTATGTAAAATAGAATTACAGAAATACAAAGGACTCCCTTCAGATGCATTGTGGATGATAGGGCGAAAATGGAAAGTAGCTCTCCAATCCCAAAGGATTGTTTTCTCAGTTGATGCGGTTTCTGTCAAAATGTTATTTTTAATTATTTTTTTTCTTGAAATATTATTATTATTTCATATTAAGGATTCTGCTTCTGTTATGTTTCTGTGTTATTGTTAAGTAATTACTTTACGTTACATTTCCTGTTTTTCTCTAAATAACTTGTCTTCCTCTATTTTGTTTTGTTTTGTTTGGATAACTTAATACTGAAAATGGGCGAGTATAGCTACGGACGCTAAGGACGCCCAAATCTAGAGAGATTGAACAAATTGAAGAACAGTTTTTTTTTACTTCATGAAGCTCCAAATATGCAACAAAAATGTTCAGATCACTACACCTACTGGCTCACTTTCGGCTTAAATGGTTTAATTCAGATATAAAGGCCATAGAAGCAATGAAATTGCTGACAGCCTAGTTAAAAAAAGAAAATCGGGGACTTCCTTGGGGCAGATTACAAGAACTACTAGAGGCAAAACTTTCATTAAGACCTTTCGGGTGAAAATAATTCATTCCTTTTAAAACCTTAAAATAATCAGAGGGCTGTTCTCATAACACTACCCTTCATGGTATCATCTAACGGAGGACTGATTTTGATGACATTCCATCCTACCGCCTTTTTTAGGATGTTAACTGAACACTTGCTCTGTAATTGGGTAGCAATATCCAGATTGATATTGTTTCACCGAATTTTCACCACCAAACGGTGTAAGCAACCCGAAAACAAAATCAGTACTTAGAATGAAAAAAAAAATAACGGGCATTCATAATAGTTCCTCAAGGTAAATCAAGACTAATATCATAACACACCTCTACGAGTCTAATCAGTACCGTGGTAGATTCCTTAAAGTTAAGCTGCGGAATAGAATCTAATTTAAGTTTTTAATTCTAGCAACATATAGGTTTTGGACATACCTGGACGATGGGAGTAGAATACTTGAAGTGTATTGCTTCATTTACGGATCATGAAGTTAAGCATCCTTGGTTCCTGAACGAGTAGTATTTCTGACTTGTTAGTTAATAGGAGTTGTTCTAGGTTAACGATCGTCGCTTGGCTCAGGCTTTTATAAATATTACCTGTTTCTTCCAGTCTTCCTCCAAATAATGTCACCGGTAATATATTCATTATCCATCAAGGATGTGCCTTCGTGGTCTTTGTCCGACTTCATCCGAGTTAGTGTGACATTTTTCTCGAAAACCCCTGGCATGTTATGGCCAGGGGCCGTTGTCCCTTAAGAGGGCAGTTCATATATGGCATACGTTTCCAAGACTTCGCATACAGCTTGTTTTCGGATAATCGCTTTTTCATGCCAAGAATGTTTAGCCTAGTCTAGTTTAGCATAGGAGCCGCAGTTTAATTGTTCATTGATGGATGGTCTTGTTACTAGATCAGGTCGGAACCATCTACCTTCTTCTCCGAGGGCACAATTTCAGCCTGATCATTCAAAATTGAGGCAGTTTAATTAACTAAAAGTCAGAAGCAAGAATCAGGAATATACATACATATCTGTGCCGCCCTAGTGAGTGAACCTAAAATGTTTAAGGATTCTGCTAAAAGCTCTTATGGCGTCGAAACTCTGAATATCGCGTCGCCTTCCTTTATGGAAGTTGTCATTGTATTGCCCACAGATGATAAGGAATTGCGTGCAGGACCCTCCCAGATGTGATAATACTTAAATTCTAGTCTGACGAAGGTCTTATAAACGATCGCAAGATTTGAAGGAAACAATTATCTATGTACTTATGTATGTAAATCAGAAAAAAAATCATTTAATTTAATTGAAAGCTACTAATGAGTGCAGAAGTTGAAAATTCTAAGCAGCTAGCATGTCACCGCTTTTGAATGCGATTGAAAAGGCCGTCGCTAGTTATGCTATAGCAAAACAATTCAACAAGTAATGCACTGATAAAAGCAATCACCTAAACTGCTACACCTTAACTCTTATGCTGTGGGATGGATTGTAACAAAGAAAAGGGTTAACAAATTTATATTTTGCATCATGAATAAAATAAAAATCGAATATCAGATTTTTCATAAATTGTTAAACTATCTGCATGCTCTTCATATAAATATTCAACAGAAAGGAATATTCTTGAAGGAAATGTTAAAAATGTTGCAATCAGCCAATCTATCATCTACCATAACTGGAGCAATTGAAGCTTTATATAAGAAGAGATTTTAATTTAACCATAATCCATCACAGAAAACCACTCATAATTTTCCGCTGTTTATCAGCATAGCATAAAGGAAAAATCACAAAAAAAAAAACAACTTTTCCTTAACATTTACGAAAGTCTCAAGAAGTTTTTCCGAACAGACGAAAAAAAAGTGGAGAAACGTAGGAAGATAACAAAAAGACAATCATTTTGTTGGAGACTGACCTGGAAATGTCAATATTATTATTCATAGAAGGCGAAAATGATTTTTTTTAGATGGACCTTGAAATGGACCTGTATTACACCTTTTTAAGGTTCCGTACGCAAAGAGTAACAACGGGAGCCCTATTACTAAGACTTCACTGTCCGTCCGTCCGTCACTAGGCTGAATCCCATTAACCGTAACAGGTAGAAAGTTGAAATTTTCACAGACACTGGAAGCCTCGCTGTCATATCCAACAAGTACTGGATCTAAGAGATTTTTGTAGCACGTTTAAAACACTCTACTCTGGTCTGATATAGGAGCTCCTCGTGCTGCTCTCCAGCGGCGTGTAGTACATGAGCTATATTCAGACAGTCCTTACCTTGCAAACAGTCCCCACACTGACTACCATGCCTCCGTATATGCCCTGCAAGCAAGCCCCAGACTTCCCATGCCAAACAGGAATCAGATATCGTCTTCAAGACCCCAACTAATACGCTGGAATTGTTCCATAGAAGGTCACTCTTACCATGATTCTCGTTTTATTCTCATTCATTATAATTATTATCATAAGTAATTTTTTCAAATGACAGCATTATTTTTTCACGTGACGTCTACTCTCATTTTAAAAAAATAAATAAAAAGTACATAATGTTAAATTTTGTACGATGGTGCGGAGCCCTTCGTGCGCGAGTCCCACTCGCACTCTGCCGGTTATTTTATTTACTTTGCATATTTTATTTTAGACAAAATATTTTTACAATCTTTCTATGTGGTCCCCCTGCTAATCAATAATCACATCCCAATGTTTCGGAAGATTTCCTATTCCATTGCATATACCACTTTTTTCAGTTGTCGGATACCTCGTGCAACTTCTGCGCAAAGCTCCTCTAGGGAGGAAGGACAGCATTTGGGCTCCATCAATTTGGGAAATAAGTCGAAGATCTCCGGACTCATGTCTGGACTATATAATGTACAGTACATCATCAAATTAGTCACAAATTTTCCCAGGTTAGGATATGCATATGCATTACCATGAAAATTGAGTGTCCCACTCAGGAAAAATCAAGTCTATTTTAGTGTATTTTTCGGTGCCGCTTTCATGATAATACACTGCAGTCACACTTGGAACTCTACTTGTCATAGCAATTCTTCTGTGATCATAACCAGAAAGCTTTATTTGCTTACTCTACAAGTAAGGAAGGTACGGGCAAGTTTAATCTCCTATAGTGGACAATGAGGACATTTTAAGCAGCTTATAGAACAAGCGTGTTTGAAAGTAAGAAACAGATTGAGAGGAATTCATATACTTACCCCTAAGTGAAAGACATAGATTAAAAGTTTGTTCTTTAGCAAATGGGCGACATATTGAAAATATCGAAAATTTGTTGCGACCTAATAAATTTCTCAAAAATTTAGTAGCTAATTTGACTTAGTTACATTATTGCTGAGGTTTTTTTTTATATCATTATTATCTATACAAATAGGATATTCCTGGAAATCAAATGAGAAGTTTCGTATACTCTGGCAGATATACCGTTAATGGCAATGATCATTATCACAAAACTTATTTTGTATCACCATCATAGAAGCCCGTCAACTAAACGCTAACAGGAATAATTTTTTGTGGTATGGATCCCGTTTGAAGATTATTAAATATTATTTTCTGAAACCGTCTGGATACATCATTGAGTTAAATATCGTTAGAAAGGGAATCGCATTAGCTACCAAATAAATAAAAACAAAAAACAAAAAAAGTTTATTAGAAATTTTGAAAAAATCGCTACCAAATTAAGAAATTTGTAAAACAAAATACATAAATCTCACTTTGACCTTTCCTGCTTCGAAAGTAGTTATAGATGTTTTAATTGTCACTTAAACAAAATTTATTTCAGTTTTCTAAGATATTTACTTCCTGGATATATACATTAAAATTCAGTCTACACTTTTCGGTACACAAAACAGTTTGGCTAGCATAACTCGAAACAACGCAATGTAGGAGCCAACTCTATACGAGTTTTTTTCCAACTCAGTTTCAGCCTCCTAAATCTAGCGTATGTAACCATACTCTTGCAATACCCTGTATATACAAGGTAGCTTATAATTAGTGTTCATAAATGATACCAGATGAGAGGTTGAACTATCAGAAATTCAAATTTCCCGTGAATTCTAATAGACTTCGGAGCCGCATCCACCTAAAGTTTTTGTAAGTCAGACAAGAAATATCAAGGCGATAAGATTACAATTTTATTTTTATTTTTTCATTTTGTGGATTTTATTTTACATTTTCAGGCTTTCCTACTAAGACTGGGTTACTACGGCATCATAGGGTATCTCCTGAGCTTTGGTAAGTTAAGTTAGTATATTATTAAAATCAATTTCTACTATACGTTTTAAACGACTGTAAAAGATTAACTCAACACCATTGACAGAGTGCACAAGTCTTTTTTCCTATGAAACAATTTACTTAAAAACCTAAAGGTTAGTGCAGTTTTAAACTATGCTTTAAATGTGAAATTGCTTTTATTTTTCTTTAGAAGAAGAATGAATTTATTTTATGTATTACCTCGAAGAATATCAAATATGAGTGTCTTGCGCTTGCAACTTTAATATTGCAAATGACTTTTGAAAGCTAACCCTAAAGGGGGGGGGGGGGGGTGAAATAAACTAGCACTCACCAAATATCTCTGCATAACTCTTTCTTTTACTAGAGCTCTGATTATATTTCACAGGATTACTACTTAAAATGAGCTCGTGTTCCTTTATTGGCCATGTACATGCTGCCAACCTTTACTGTTCAAAATTGTTGGGTCCCTTTTATATCCGTTACGATATCTACAGATTTTTCATCATGTATTTATTTTTACTGTTTTATTAATTTAATTTTGCTTTATTTGTAATTTCCAGTGTACAGTGCTTACCACATATACAAAATCTATTTTGCAGTATCTTGAAAAAATCTGGCTCCGATCACTTTAACACAATTACATAAGGTAGACGAAAACATTAGCTTTAAAGCCGATCTACTGTCCCCTCATAAAGTCATATGCGCATAATTTTTTTATGGTGTATGAATTGCAGTGTTCACTAAAGTATAAATAATATATTCTATTCTTTTTAGGACCTTTAGATTTTATTTTTCACTTTACAAAAAGTTGAAAAATTGGTCTTAACGTCTAAAATTTAATAAAGTTGGAATCCTAAATGTGTTGTACAACTCCTTTTGAGTTGAAACTATCCCAAACAACATTTCCCCTCTTTTTCAGGCCGAATTTACGTCTGTTCGACGTAAATTAGGGCAGCGAATAATTGTGGTTAAGTTGAGCTTACCTATAATTTACGTCCGATTTAAGTAAGTGGAGAATGAGAGGACGTCATATCGACGTAAATATTAGGGGAATTAGGTAATACTTCCCTATAGTACACAGGACTTGATTTGGTAAATTTAACGTAAATTTCACATCGAATTTACGTAAATTTTCCTTAATCTCGACCTATTTTCTACCTAGTTTAACTCATGCTCACGTATGTGTTAACGTAAAAGGAATTTCATTTTATAAGAATTGTATGTGTATATTTTCCCTAGTATAGGTAATGTAAATATTATGAACAGCTACATAACTCCAACTTGAATGATTATGAGAAGTATTGCTTTGATCAAATATATAGATATTATGGCTTATTATAAATTAATTCTCGTAGCTTCTAAGCGTTCAATTTAAAACGAGAAAAATTTTATTAATAAATATGGAAATAGTTCTTCGAAAAAAAATATTTAAAAAATAATAATTAATTTTTTTTTTAAATAATTCGTTGATTTTCGATTTAGAGCCTTGAAATTAATTTAAATATTCTTTAATCGCATTTCGCCCTAAATTATGGAATTTCGTCTTCAATAGGTAAAAGAGATTTGATAATTGCAGGAATTGAAATGATTTATTGACATCTTAAAAATAGTAAACCATGTCATTAGTATCATCATTTAGATAACAGATTTATTAAAAATCGGGTGAATGCAAACATAGTTCAATATGTGTGTATTCCGAATTTTTGGTAAGCAAATAATCAGTGTATTGGCCCAAATTAAGTGTAGTAGCTTTGAGAAAAGATGCAAGTGGTATTCCAGAGCCTCACTGGTTTCGATATAAATTTGTCGTAAAAAGGAGTAACATTTGTAATTTGATGAAGCGATTCAATGGGAGGAGCATTTCATTAATTCCAGTGATTCTAAATCCAAACAAAAGTCAATGAACTTTAATTTTTGGTTGTATTCAGTGTTGGGCGTAATCAACTACATTTGTAATCAGATTAATAATCATGATTAAATCAATCATGATTACATCAATCATGATTACACATCAATCATGATTACATCAATCATTAATATGATTACATCGAGTAATCTTAGGAAAATATAACCGTAATCATGATTACACTATTACATTTTTTGTGATTACAAATAAAACTTTTCAAGAGATTTTAAAATTTAGTTCTAAGAAAACAAACAATCTGTGATCGTAAGAATTTTTATTGTAGAAAACTCCAAGGCACTGTTGAATTATGTATTAATTGAATTGTAAGTGCTTCTATTGATAGAGACTCACACATATCTGATCATCAGCTTAAATTCGAGGATCTTGATTATATGTGAAAAAAGATAGCGAAAAAGATTACATTTCTGGGGCGTATAAGAAAGTCGTTGAGCATGGAAAATGCAATAATGCCTTTTAACGCTTTGATTTTGCTAGACTTTTCATATTGCTCCACATTACTATATGCTAGTTCGAATGAATTCAAGGGCAGAATGCAGCTGTTGTAGAATAAGGCAATGCGAGTTATTCACTAACGACTTCGGGATAGAAATACAACAATGTTTGTTTTCTTTTAACTATAATTTTAAAGCTTTTGCAAATTTGTAATCAAAAAATGTAATCATGTAATCATGATTACGGTTACGATTGATCAATCATTAATCGCCATAAATGATTACTTTTCTGATTAATATTATCAATCTGTAATCATGATTACAGAATGTAATCGTAATCAATAATCAACAATCAGATTGAATTTTGCCCAACACTGGTTGTATTATTACGTAATTTCAACTACGAGGGATTTCGCTAAACGTCCCCATTTAGTCCAATTTACCTTGAGGTTAACTTTTTTGGGAATTCGGTCTTTAAGGGCGAACACAATCGAATAGGGAATTATTTAAAGTGGAAAAAAATCTTTATGCAAACGAAAAATCTTTGAGAAAATAAATTTCATTGCAAAAAAAGGGCGTTTCATATAAGCAGGAACCGTAAAATCGTCAGTACGGCTTGGTTCCTACCTGTTGTATACGCCAAAGCAAACAGCCAAGCTGGGAATATTTACGTTATCTTGCCTTGAACTTGGGAATAGATATAACTCCAAAGTCCATACATTTCCTTAAATTTGACCTCAAAGTTAAGTAAAATTTTGGTAGAAAGTAAGGAAATTTTCCTTCTTTATTTCCCAATTTTTCCTAATTCCTATGAGATAAATTAAAAAGCAATTATTACGTTATTTTTCCCTAATAATTAACTATAAAGTCAAGATTACTTTGAAGGCCTAATTTAAAGAATTATTAAGTAAAATTTCGTTCTTAATTAACCTGAAAGGAGAGTGGGGTTAATTTACGTAATTTTAACCAAAATATGTCGATCGGCCTTCAAAGATAGGAAATTCAACGTTTAATGAAGTGGCCGAGCAGGTTGGTGAAAAGATAAAATATTCCGTATTAATTTTCATTGAATTTATTCCAATACGATTAGTGTGGAAAAATAACACAAATAACAAGAAAATGCTTTGTGGAAAATTCAGAGCATAAAATTACAAAGGATTTTTTCTCCTTAGAAAAATTGATTCGTTTGAATTTCTTTAATCTTCGAAATCAAACTTGAACGGTATATTACGATCTCCAATCAATAGGCAACGAAAATCATTGCCGAATTCAATTCAACAATTTAATCAATCGATTGTGTGTTATAGATAGCCCTTGAGGCTAATAACCGAAAATGCGGGCACATAAATATAAAGACTATCCAGTTTTGCATATTTCCATCTCTGCTCGGAGGAAGATGGACCTGGTGTCATATTATTTGAGCACATTTCAATGTTGTGATAAAACAAAGGACCTCAAATTCGGTGGCAGTTACACTGACCCGATCGCCGGTGAAAATTTTTCCAGGTTACCCAAGCTATTGAAATCCTGGATGGACTTAATTAATCATTCTCCCAGATAAATTATTTACCCTGCGATTACTGTACAAGAAAATAATTGTATGCGGCTACTGGTTCTCTCCTAAATGTCTTCATGCCAAGTGATTAATTGCTTTTAGTTTGTATAGCCGCAGCGGAAGTAGCATCCTAGAAACAATATAGAAACAAGGACGTTTACGTGAGATCATTCCGCCGGTTTATGTAAGAATACGGCAGCTGACTTAATAATGTACACCAGAAAATAGGCATGTCATAGCAATTTATTATTTCCGACTATGATTGAGTTCAACGAAATCCTAAATTTGTTTCGACTTTCTGGAGGAAACTGTGGTCAACAGGCGAGTGAAAGTGGTCACTTTGTTCCAAAAAGGCCAAATTTTACTCATATGAGGTTTCTTCAATCCGTTTGGCGGTGGGGCGGTGGGGCGGTGAGAATGGAAAATCCCAGTACTCTCTTCAACCATTTAAGGAAATGAAAGTGTGGAAAATTTTGTGGCTAGGACTATTGTTGAAATTAATAATGAAACATTTAGGGATAGACAGTGCTCTTGTGTTGTTCGTAAGCTTATAACTTGTACAAGGAGCGGTATTAGTTCGCATGGAGCCTAACGTGATTAATATTCAGCAATTGAGATAATTCTAGATTGTTTTCGGAGAAGTAATTTTTTAATGTTGAGGAATTTTTTATCTATAAATCACAAGTTTATAAATAACTAATTCAAGCACTTTACGATACAAAAAGCGCTCCACGCTAATGTAGCAAAGTCACAATTGGGCAAAATGGTGTGACCAGAGGTACTAGCAGCTAGCTCCACTGGCACTTACCGATATTGAATCTTGTTCGTGCTCTTTTTTGCCTTCACTTTTAACAATAAATTTATTCTTCAAATTTCTATTTTACATTTTAACTGATATTCAGTCTCAGATTGCACTTTACATAGGTGGTACAATCCCAAAAAGTTGCTATAAAAAAATAGTCAAAGACATTTGGGGCATGTCGTTTTAGAACGAAAATATTGGAGCTTGTATCATTATACTACAGTTGAGGAACATTAGAAAAAACCATCTGGCAACTCGGATTTGATACTTTACTTGGAAGAATGATTGAAGATTCGCCTAGTTGTTATAGAAAGCTCTATGTATACATATAAAGATAGTTTGATGATATTTAAACATTCGCTGTAAGTCATCACATTAGAAATAGGATATATGGTAGAATTATCAAAACAAGATGCATGCATGGATATGCTAGGATAGGAGGCAGCTGGTCGGAAAGGGTTCCACTATAAATAATCCATAGAACGAATCCTAGAGTCAGCGAAGAGGATTCTAGATTTAAAGGCCGGAAAGGTAGTAAATCACGGGGAAAACTGACCATATGCGCGATTTCAAGACAGCTGTACCTCAAGGTATGTTCTAGGAAGACTGAATCTCTACTGAGCACAAACAGGTATGATTTGCGAAGTCTTATTGCAGATATCACAAGACACTGCCTCTACGACAAAAATGCAGAGAGCATGCAAGCTCCATACAAAGACTTCTGCAGAAGCTTTATGGACGAGGAGGAGGTTGAGAGCGTTCAGCCCTGCTGTGTGAATGCCCTAACCTTGATAAGCGTAGGAAAAATACACTTGGTAGCTACTTTTTCTATGAATTGATGGAAATTGAAGAAACTGGTAAGGTGGCTCTTGTGGTTGATCTGAACGCACCCCCTAAGTTTGAGAAATCTTCTCCAGGTAGGGTCTCAATAAAGTGGGATCACAAATAACCATAGATGGTCTAAATATGGCTGATCGATGGCTACCACTTTTAGCTAACTTATCCTTATCTCTAGAAGTAATTAAAAAATTTTCATAAAATATTCTCTGGAGTACCCCCACAACTAGATTAAATGGAAAGATTTGTAAAATTTGCAAAAGCTTAACCAGAATGAAATATTCTCAGCATTTTACAGACAAATACTTACAGGACAATTTTGGGACAAACATAGGAAAGTAATTTTTTATCCGTTTTAAAGCGTCTAAAATACGAATTTATTTCAGCATGTTCTCTGCTTCTCATGGTTCTGCGGTGAAGGTGCTTTCTGTGACACAAGCCTGCATAGCCTCCTTTCAAATCAGATATAATATTGAAGTAAATGGCTTTGTAGTTCAATCTTTTTTTTTTATACCTACCTATAGAAAAAAATATCTAGAGTCCCAGAAAATTCCAACCAATATGCTCAGATGTATCCGCGAACATTCCAAAAACAAACTACAAAATCCGTAAGACGTCCAACGATAATTGAACATTATTGAATGTTTTAACTACAATCAGACGAAATCTTGTGGGAAGCGCATTGTGTGTACCAAAGTTGTGCTAAGTTATTAAGTGAGACAGGACAAGAATTCCCACGGACAATTCATACACCCTAACAGGATTTCCCATTAACATACCTGATCTTGCAGTTAGCCATAAATAACTTAAGACCAAATCAAATATATTTGCAGGGGAACCTTAAAGAATTCAATAAGAGGTTCAAAGCATAGCGTTACAAATGTGGATCTAAAACGCTGTACGTAACTGAACATTTACTGTACTTTTTTGTACTTTTGTCTGTACTTTGATCGTGCATTTTTGCACCAAAATTAATAGAAAGTATCTACTGAGCAATATCAACATTTCCAAATTTATTTAACCCATAACTGCAAAATCAACTAAACGTAGTCTAAAATTTGTTATGTCGCGGAGACCTGGCTACTAACAAAAGAACGTTGAGGTTAAGTCCTTTTGAAGTCCTGCTGCCTTATAAAATTGTCGACAAAGAATTAGTAATGAAGTATATGACCTTCGTCATGGTGGCCCTGGGAAGAAATCACGACTATTCCAGAGTTCATATAAATTTGCTGATGATGTTGCTGGGTTGAATATTACTAAATGGCGGAATTTTGGGTATAGTTTAGATGTATATGAAAAACATGCAACATTTGTTTTCTTCTATGATTTTCATCAAGCTTAGAAATATATGTAGATCTCCATCCGACCTTAAGCTTGCCAAGAAACTTAATTTGATCCGTTTTAATTACGATAGATTTTGCCATGGAAGTTCACATATCTAAAATTGTAGTTTCATGAAATGGAAGGAAAGGAAATTGCATTTTCCCAATTGTAAAATCCGCTCTCTATTTCTGAGCACTTATAAAAAATTCCTTATCGTGCAACTATACTACCTTCAGTTTCATCCAATTTCCAACATAGAACCCAACTTTCCTTTAAATACTTTTGCTACGTTTGTGATATTCGATACACAAATTAATTTTAAGACCTATTTAATCACAACCTTTTATAGAAAATAAGCAATTGCCAAAATGCAAAAGCCCCAAATATCCCTTTTTCCAGTTGTCAGTTGTAAATATTTGAGTTAGATTAAGTAATAAACGGTGAAACCGTTACATAATGTACTGAGTCAATAAAAGTTTGAAACTATTCCAAATAGTCACCATTACTACCAGCACATTTTGTAAATTACCAACTTTCTACAGAGACTTTTGTTAGCCACTGTACACAGGATTGTAGTACCACAAAATTTATTCATTCAGAACCTCTTCCTGCATTTGATTTCATGTTGTGCCCAAGCTTTCCTAAAATGTGCGTCAGCATACAGAATATCTAGTGTGGTTGGCCCAAATGAACGAACCACCCCTAACCACAGTCAACCTACCTATTTCTGGGGAATGCAATGCAAGTATTGCACAAGCGAAAGTGGAGTCCAAACATTCCATTACAGAAAGCACCCGTCGCCGTTGCCATTGGCAACCTCCTCTTCGGAAAGCTTTCATCAAGTCTGGAACGTTTGAACTGAAGTTATCGCTGTACATTTGCAATTTCGCTTTTAAAACCTCGTCCGTCGTCTACGCAAAAGCGATTTCCCAATGCACACCGGGTGGATGTCGAAGAACCTCAACAACCCTCATCTAAATGCAGTTAGAACCTACCTGAAGAGCTTCGGTTAGTTCTACCATCGTCGGACGGAGGGGGTGGATGATGTGAACTGCACATGGTGGTTTTGTTGATTTCACAGGCAACCGGTAGTCAGTCAGTCAGTTAGTCCGCTGAACTCGAGCAGTTTGCAAGCTTTCCAGATCTTAAGATTTCTCATATTCCGTGATGTTCTGGTGGGAGGTTTTTCCAAGTCCATAAAGCACCTTGCCGAGGGATTCTTTAAGAAGTATAATGCAGCTCTTTCTGCCTTGGGCTCGTCGAGAGTAGTTATATAACTCAATTCAAACTTCCTGTTCTCTTTACTTAGGAAAAATCATTCTGTGCATTTCTAGCTAATTGCTCCTGCCGAGAAAAGGATGTGATGCTCCAGCGAATTGCAGTGAATGTTCATAAGATATCTGCATATATCCCGTGAGAACGGCAACTATTCGAACGAAAGTGCGGAAACATGCATAGAATTTTTTCTTAAGTGAATCAACGTCATTCGCAGTGAAAGTGATATAAAAAGTTCAGAGGAGTGGTAAAATTCTACCTTCTGACGAGCGCAATCATAATTTAAATTCTACCAAGCCCTGGCTACGGGTTACAACAGATTGAAAATTGGGTCACCATTGGATTGAGGGAGGCAAATTTTTCACTGGTGCGTTCATTGTCTGTTTATTGTCCTTTTTTATAATAAGTCTTATCGCTCCGAAACTAAGCTGCTCGGAATTTCAAAAGAACCGTCTCCTCGGTGGTTTATCTTGTACCTACAGAACAGGCACTGTGAAAGAGGTAGAAATCTTTAAAGGCCTAAAGGGTTTTCTGCGTAGGTATAACGTTTAATTATCTTTTTCTGTTCTCCTTGAACACAGCAGGAGATACCCTAATTAATAAGAGGATATTTACCTTTTTCTTGAGCCGTGGGACAAAATAGATATTTTATGAATATATTTCAAAAATGGTCCAATATGGAACATTCACGTACTTAATGTACGCAATACAGCTGGGCTATGTATTACATTACCATTGATATCTAATAATCTACATATTTAGATAAATAATTAAATAGGCAACAATCAATAGATGCGGGGAGGCATAATTGCTTCCATTTTACACAGGTCAGACTCATTAGGTTTGTACTGCACCTAGAATTGGTCATACGTGAATAAATAATTTAATGCTTGAACCAATGGTAATGTAATTTCCATCAAGACCTCAGCGAATATTTGTTGCTAATTAATGAATGTGGTTTTGTTTTGCATAAATTTTCAAACTCATTTCTCCGGAAATACATTTAAATTTAATTATTGCAATTCATGTCGGATTTATATGAAATTATGAAATAATCTTGTAACCACATTGACTCCCCCCCCCCCCCCCCCCCCCCCATTATAGGTATACAAGTAATTTGCAAATTTAATTACGAAAGCGTGAAATTCAATGAGGAGCTAAGTTTGTGGTAATTTTGAGGTGTTTCTGGCTAAAGTTTTGCAAATGCATTTCGGTCTTGGGCTCTATGTAGAAATGTTTCGTTTTATGAATTTAGTTATAATAATTTTAGTTTTTTTTGTGATTTTGACAATCAGTGCGAGTTAGTAGAAAATTTAAATTTTTCAGGACTCCAACAAACAAAGATCGGACGAATTATTGGGGAAAATGATGTTATTTCTTGAGAGAAAATTATATTTATACCCAAACGAAAAATGTTCAAAACATTTGAAAAAATATTTAGACTACGTTGTCGATCACTTTAGTTCATAAGAAAATGATAAAATGATTTCCTGTAAATTGATAAGAAAAAAATGAATACTTATCTCCATTTAAAAAAATTGTTGAGTCCAGGCAGTATGCAGGTAGCAACATTTTTTCATTTATATTATAAAACTAAACTAAATAGCAAAAATATAGACAGATCTAGCTGGTAGTAGATCTGGCGACCAATATACTTACGTCATTTCATAATCAAAATTTTCTAACTTGTCATATTCTCCTAACATCTTTGATAACTTATTCGGGAGCCCGCCTTGCCTCAAATAGAGAACGCTACGGGACGGTCCCGAAGGATTAAAAAATCGGTTAAGTTATGTGATATCATAAAGGCTGATTTTTGTTGTGACAGCATGATTACTGGTAAAAATTGTTGGTGGAAAAGTGGTAGCAGATGACAACAAGGATGCGGAAAAATGTGCATAACTTACGTTATACTACGATAGTTCGAAAATGGAACCAATCGGGTAACTCATTCGTAGGGTTGCCCGATACAGAAAACTTTCGGCTGAACATTTGGTGCGTATAAATCCGAGGGTAGTTAGTTCCATGTTCATTCGTTTCTTTTTCTTTGCATCAGTCGGGCAGGTAAGTTAGAGTTTTTAATATACTGATGGCAAGTTTTTAAGGTTGGAATGCCTGCGTATCAAAAAATCAATGCGTTCCATGACAAATCTCACGCATACGGCACTACTTAAATGCATACAGTGTCACCTTTACGCATGGGCCCACTGGGCCTCCAGGGGCCACCATAAACCTTGCGATAGTAGACCAACCAATGACCAAATATACAACTAGTAGGATGGCCTATTATAAGTTAGCTTGGCTGTTGGAATTTGGCTCCTGAAAGTAGATCGGGGGATTCATTCGAACTTCTATATAAGTAACGCATAGCGACTATATTTGCAGCCAAACTCATTGTACTTGGTAATCAGCAACATTTTTCAAACTGTTGGTTTATTTTAGGCGTACTGGAAAGTTTTTGGTCACTGTCGCCATCCTCTCGTTGTGAGTTGGTTTAGCATGCACGCAGTGAGAAACTATCACCCCCAAAAACTCATGTTTTATATCATCATGCAACAATATTAATTTTGAGGAGGCAGATGTATTTGTCATAAGGATATAGAAAATATCAACGCTATTAAATCCTTCCAATTTGAAGCGAAAGGCTGCTTAAAGGAAAATTTCACTTAACGTTTGATTATGAGACCTCCTATAATTTCTCCCCAGATTTTTATCTCCAAATTGCTATCAGAGTATTCCTTAAAAAAATCTTTTTTTATATATATCTTCTTTTCACACTATCGTTGCAGCACCAATTTTTCGAAAAAGATGCGTAAGTAACTCCCAAGCTCTACAACGTCTCCCAAAACAATAGCAGTCAAGCGGCGACAAAAATGTTACCAGTGCGTGCACATCCATATAAACGTGAAGGTGTGGTGATAGTGTCGTCACGCATAAGGGGCAAGCCGGAGGAACCAAAAATTCATCTTATTGTCACGTCACTTCATTCGTTCACTTACATTAGAGCCAAATGGAATTGACGATGGTGACAAAACAGTTACGTGACTAAAATTCTCCACTGCGCGATAGTCCTTAACGTACTTTACGTTATTATTCCTGTTGATAACCCAAAGTATTTTAGAAAATAATTGTTGTTAAGGGGCCTCGATATCCTAAAGTTCCCGGGGCTCCACCTGGCTAAAGACGGCCATGGGTTGTAATCCAAGTATTTTGTTTGTTGGATGCTATGAATACGCATGCTACAGTACTCTGGTAGTTATGGACCTCGATTCTAGTACCATTATTGTCGCTTCTCCGTATTATTTTTAATTTTTATGGAAAATTTCTAGAAGTACTTGATCGAGATTACATCAACAGCCTTCAATTGGTCTAGATATCTATAGCCAAACACTCAATTGCCAGATGAAAGTAACATTTACTATGAGTAATATTAGGACAGTGGTCATCATCATCGCAGATCACAGCTTCCGTCACGCACCTAAACCTACCAGATATAACTCAGACTTTCTCAATGAATGTTTGACTTTGCAAGATAACCCGTGGTTTATTTGGACGCAGATCAGCTAAAAATTTTACCCACAAAAAATAGGTAGACCCTCTGCTCTGCTCTGAAGGTAATAAAATTCATAATTTCGTGGTATGTACTTTTTTCAAACGTAAGCTTATAACCTACTTTTTTTTCATAATGATTATACATTATTGCGTTACAATAGCCCAAATTAAGGCTACCATGATCTGAAAATAAATTCAAATAAATTTTTGATACTTTCCCAGTCTCTAATGTCCTTTTTGAGGAAACTGTTCGAGCACGTAATACTTTCCTACCGAAAAATTTATAAATAGATTAGAAATTACCGTGCTTGCTGCAAAAATAGAAACAGGTAACCACAAAGAAACCTTCACACGACTTGTCCTATATCAATTTTTAAAAATTCCTTGATTGCATGTGGTTCCTCCTCCCACCTAACTAACCGAAAATTATTATTCTACTCGCATTATGTCACTTTTTCGGAGGCGTTTTATAGCTGAATATTAGTCCTTTCATATACACTAAACAGCAACAGCTCCTTGTTACACACACACACATACATGTTCTATGGCTGTGTCAATAGATGGGAGATTATGTTGCGAAACACGTTCCTGAAAATTGGTCTCCGTATATTTCCAGTATATTTTGCTCGTTTTCCATGGTAAAATTACACTTCCGGTTTCCTGATTTCATTAAAAACGCCGTAGAGTCAAATTTAATTTTTATCATTGCTGAAAATATCACTAACCAGTGCGGCACATAGTATGACTATACCTGTGCAGTCCCGACCCCCAGATACGGTTTGGTTGGTTCCTCCACCGACTTTTGTGATTATTTATTGGAAGGTATATGGCATTCCTCTTGTTTTTTTTCTCTCTCACCAATAAGGAATTACAGGCACGTAATTGAAGAGCAAATGATTTCCCAATCTTATCTCATTTTACCGGTTACGAGCAAGCCATATTTATTGGGCCGGATAAGATGAGTTCAGGTAAGGTATGAACATTTCGCATCCTGGGAAGCTGCAATTACTCTGATAGAAAAAAGTGAAAAACTAGCATGCTGAGCTGACGTCAAAAGCTGCATGCATTGATGTTGACTAAACATTATTGAGGAAAATCTTCTGGATTATAGTTAGTGTCCTGTAAAGTTAGAAATATTTTATTACAATCTATCACGCACATTGAACCAATAGTTCTGAGGATCTTCTGCGCTCTAAAACCATGTCAATCCATAAATAAACGTGATGGCGCACGGATTTCTAGTCGAATAGCTTTAGCAGTAATGCATATTTGTTAAAATCCAGTCAGAAGCAGATAGGTATTACGTGAAGATACTTTTTCACTTTATGGTGATAACCTATCTCCTTAGTTACTACTCATTTTTATCTTCGCGTAAAATGGCCGGAAAGCAAAATTTTCCATCTACAGATGTGAGCTTTATTCATTCAAGTGGTTCAGGAATGAAAGCACCTAAGTTAGTAACGGTTCGTATTGGGCCTATTAAGAATTGGGTAAATTTCGTAATCGTATATAGTTCAGATGGCACTGGAATTTGAAATCTTGGAAAGTTGAGATATGATATACCTTCCCAGGCATTCGATAGTTATTTTTATTATTTTGCCTGAATTCAGTATCGAAGCCACTAGGCTACTTTTTACAGCACGACTTTTTAACATGGTGTGATTTAATCTCCTACCATATACTAGATCTTAACAGATTCTACCTACCATATTAATGGATCCCGTCTGTCTATATGTCATGAAATGGGGACCAACCTATACATATAAATGAAGTATTGTGATTCCGCTAGGCTTAGGAAGGATCCATCGAACGATCCTGGTGTTCTCACCCAAACTTTAGAGCACTGTCCACAAGTACTTACATCGAGTATCGAGTATCAAGGAATGAGCTATCCAACCTCTTGCATTATATGGATGGCCAGTTATAGACTTATTATGCTGATCATGGGGATATGGGAAATTGTTATTATTTGACTACTGGTAATATATATTGCATATTTTGCGTATATCACTCTTACGTCCCTCGTGCTTGTAATCGGATCAAAGCGATTTTTATTACCAACGTATGCAGAAGCTGACATGTAGTTTCTCAGATTTTCAACAGATGGCTTTTAAAGAAGGTACTTGCGAGGATCTTGGGGATTTACTCAAAGGAATGAACATTTTTTGGACCACAGCATTTTGATCTTAAAAACCATCAAATAAACGCCGAATTGGATATTAGGAAGGATACTGAGAGCGTTTGTAGAAAAACTTGGTAACTGGTATGCTTTCTCGACTATGGATATTTGGTAATGTAAAATCCCACACCAGCTACAGGTACAGTGTTAATAAAATTCTTATCTATACTATAAAGAGGGTTATTCAAAGCTGTAGGATATGCGGATGCGACTTAGTTAATCTTGCAAAGGGTTCTGAGTTAGGTAGTAACTTGTGATCTAGTGTTCTATAACATTTCAAAAGCACAGTTAGTGAGATTGGTAACATCACCTTCGAACTAAAAGGCGAAGAAGTTCTATTAGTCGATAAACATAGATAAATCCGTTAAAATAGTGCCGATAGCTTTTTATGTCTGCAGAAAATTATATGTGACTGAATGTACCTCTATTGTTAGACATATCCTCACATACGCCATCTAAATGTAGTGAACTGTCTCATCTCATGAGTCTTACCAGATCACAAAGAGCTTCTGCCTTGGCTACCATAAGAGCTCTGTTCACTACTCATTTTTTTCCAGATTTAATTACATTCTTTCATCAGGAAAATGCTAGCCAAACAAAAAAACATCCCTTCGCAACTACTATAATTATACTTTTGAATACCCGGGAATCAATACTTTTCAGCAGTATAGAATGCTAAAAAAATTGAAAATCTTGGTTAGGTTTACAAAGACTAAAATCGACTAAGTGAACCGATCTAGCTTTGACGATTTCTCAGTGCGCAATGGCTACGAAGAGGTTGTTCGATTTTGTCCATTTATGAAATAATTTCAAATTCGATAATTTTTTGCAGGAATTTCGTGTCGGTCTTTACGACAAATCATTCCAAATATGAATGTATATGTAGTAAAAGCTGATATTTATTTTAGGTGTAATTTTGGGCAGAATTGGAGTATATATTAAAAACATAGAAAAGTATTAAAAAAATAAACAATAAATATAAAACTGAAAAGAAAAAGTTAAAAAAAAAAATTAAAAAATTAAATTAAATAATAAAAGAAAATTAAAAATGTTAAAATAAATTAAAAAAAGAGATAGTACCGTTCTAAGAACGGGCAACTTTAGCTAGTACATCATAAAAGGAATGTGTTCGTGTCATCTGTAACTATCTTCTTACATACTGAACACTGCATAAATAACAAAACAGTTTAGTACATCTAGCCAAAACTAGATGACAGTAGTAAATCATTTTGAAATTAATTTTTATACCATAGATTTCATTATAGGGTATACTAAGTTTGTCATTCCGTTTGTAACACCTCGAAATAATGATGGTAGAGCAAAATGGATTGGACATCCACGCATAATATTAAAAGTTATTTTGATTTTTATATGTCCGTCCGTCTATCCGTCTGTCCATGCGCAGGATAACTCAAAAGCGCGTATACTTAGAAATCTGAAATTTTGAAACGAGCTTTAAAAATAGAAGTAAAATTAAGTTCGAAAATGAGACAAATCGGACAACTCCTTCGTGGGGTTGCCATATAAAACTTTCGTTCTCCACTATATATATTTGGGCACTGCCTGAGAACGCATCAATATAGAGTGCTGCAATTTGATACATGGTGTTTATATTGTACTAGCAAATAAAATTTAAAAAATGAGACAAATCGGGCAACTCCTTCGTGGGGTTGCAACACAAAACTTTCGTTTTCCACTATATATTTGGACACTGCCTTAGAAGGCATCGACATAGAGAGCTGAAAATTGGTACATGGACCTTTTATAGTAGTAGCAAATAAATTGGGCAGCCCCTTCTTGGTGTTGCCATATAAAATTTTAGGATTTTTACATATACTGTGATAAGGATCAGTTCTAGACATTTTTATTGTACTAAAAACCTCTTCGGAATACAAAATTCTAAAAATTTGGTTGTTATCATTTTTTCTGACCGACGAACCCTTCTAGTAATATATGCCAGAAACCCACTTAAAAAATCAAACTTGTCTAGATCGGTGTCCATACAAAATTTTATACGGACATTCATCTAGGGTATCATAAGAATTCGTCGTCTAGATAAGACCAATAAAATTGCCAGTATGCTCGCATTGTCGGAACACAGAGCAAACTTATTTTACCATCACATGAAATTGTTTGAATGGTTTTTGCTCCACTATGAAAAAGCACCACCACACCACAGCACCAAATTGCTGCAAAAAGTTTAATTCAGGTGACGACACTGACAGCGTAAACCCTTATTCCTTTGGACATTGATAAAGCGAATTTTGCCTGTGTCACGTCCCATTTTTCTGAATTCATCTCCTGTTGTTCGTCAGGATTAGTTCATTTTTTCCCGATAACTCTATGAAGTCCCATTGGGGAATGGGTGAACAGACAAGTGGTCGACTTGAGCACGTACAATGAAAATCGATTAAATACGTTAGATAAAAGCCACCGAGCTCTATATCGATTTAAGCAGGATGGCAGGCGTTGCTCTAGTTAATGTTTATTCTAATGTGACACCTTTGTGGCACCTGTTTTTGTTTTTTTTTTTTTAGAACTTGTCCACGTGAAGAGGTCAAATTGCTATACATACGAAAAAATAAAAAGATGTTCTCATGATGGTCATTCATGAATACTTTTAGCTAGTTAATATGTGAGAGTCAAGATAAAATTTTATTGAAGGTTCTTCTGGTGAATATTTTCTTTTATTTTTTTACGATCGACAAAACGGTCTCTGATACCCAGAATCGAACCAGGACTATGGATATAAATTTCGCGCAAATAAATATAATCCGCTTCTACCATCTAAATGTCGACTATTTTTGCGATTCGTGCATTTTGCTATACGTCCGTCAGAATCAGCCGCTAGCAAGTATCTTCGCAGGCCTTACAGGTATCTACAGAACAATCGAAGTACTTGCATAGACACGATTACATCAAGAAAAATATGAGGTCGGATTTCTCATTAAATTACTTGTGATCGATTACACATAGGCAGTCGATATGTCCTACTTTTTGAACTTCGAATATGTGTAGACATTTTTTGTTCTTTTATACTTAGCATTTCCGGAATTAAATTAACTCTTCTAGAGAGAAAAAAATTATTTTTTGATTTTTTGGAGGAATTCGTAAAATGGAGTTAATCAAATCTCTCTTTTTATTCTTTTTAGCAGACAAACAACTTGATGTGATATCTATCGAGATACATAGTTACTTCAGCCCGAAAAAATCCCTAACAATCTAAATGATATTTGCTCTGGCCACCAGAAGAGAGTTTAGTTTGCAAAGCTCAAATGCCTTATTTAGAGAAGCATGATGGCCACATCAACAGCTTGCCTGTAGCATTAGCATTTCTTTTATATACAATGTTGGGTGGCAGGCGCGGATCTAGCATTGAAATTAGGGGGGGGTCATTTTACAAATAAAATCATCGAGCAAAAAAAAAACAAAAAAAACATCCAACGCCGGTTCGCGGTCCATGGAGCAAAAAAAAAAAAAAAAAAACAACATCCAACGCCGGTTCGCACCGCAGTACCTACTGCAGTACTTGCTATACTGCTATACTTGGAACTAGGAAATCCGGAAATCCGCATTATTCAGGCGGTGCGGATGATGTGTATACTTTCTTTTTTAAAAACTAATATTTTTAATAGAATAGGGTGCAAACTGCAGGAGTCATTCAAGCCCAACTTTTCTCAGTTTTACACACTGGTATATATAAAATGGACTGCTCGATATGCTATTTCATGCGGGTACAATTTTTTGTGTCAAAAATAGTTCATACGTCGGTGCCAACATTGAAAAATCCATTGGCGGAAAGTTGAAAAGCGAAACCTCTCGAATTTCTATTAACCCAAATAATTAATTTAAAAACATTTATTTCGACAAACTCACTTATTTATTTATTGTTTACAGCCCTTTCTCAGTTCGCACGTTACATAGGAAAGTGACCAACTCAAAAAATGCAACTTTTCAGGAGAGCGAAAAAACGAAAAGCTGTACATAGAATTAATTCTAGCTTAACGTAGTAATTGTTTGCTAAAAATAGTCTGAACTCTTAAATTTGTTAGTAAATATATTTCTGAAGATTTATATAAAAGAAATTTTAAGATTTTGTTACCGCAGTTGGCGAGGTTAGCTGTTAATCCCGCATCCACTTAAATTGTGTCGCTTTTCTTTGTTGCGAAATAAATATTTTTACAAGTTTTTTTAAGTGGCACAACTCAAAATACGATTTTTAAGAATTAAATTCCGTACTTTGAACTTTGTGGAAAAATGTCATAACTCATAATATAATTTGTAAGAAATAAATGCTGTTTTGTGGAAAAGTGACACAATTTAAAATAATACCTACTGTTAAAATGTCGAAAACATATTTACGTTTGTTATGAAGATCGTCACAACTCAAAAAGTGATAGTGGGCACGCTTAGGCGGAGACCAAACCAGTTTGGAATAATTGGAAGCCTTTGGTCACAGCCATGTAAAATTACCAACCACTTCGGTATGGTTTGTAATTACGCGGAGGAAAAACCAGAAATTTTGACCGGTTTGGTCCCCGCCTACACGCGCCCACTGACACACTGTTCTATGAAGAATATCTCTGTTCTTCAGTAACAGAAAAGTGACACTACCGCTATCTAGCGGCAAAAACAATCAGATAGAAATATGCCAATTTCATGGTGTAATTAACTCAAAAACGAAAAATTTTGAGCTAGGTCACATTTCTATGTGACGTGCGAATTAGTAGTTGGTGGTTAGATCGAAAGAGAACGCTATATAGAAATGAGCCCACTTTCTGCAGTGTATTTCTATGGACGTAGTCAGTCCATATTTTAAATGTCAGTGGTTTTACATAAGAACGCTGCAAATATTTTAGAATGTTAGGAGTGTTAGAGTGTGTGAAATTGCCATCAGCAATTGATTCAAATTCCTCAGTTAAAAACAAAAAGTATTTCCCATAGAACGACTTGGGACAAATAAAAGTTTTAAATTTCAACCCAAGTCGTTTCAATAGAAAAAAGCCCCACGACAAATCTTACCTTCAGTAAGATTTGTCGAAAATAAAAATACGATATGTATGTACATATATACCTACATACTTATCGGGCGCAGAAAATTTACTCGGTGAAGATTTAAACGATCAAGTCTTCACCAAAAAGCCTCCTTTCAGCAAATTGTCGCGAGCGGAATACATTCTGGGTGCAACAATGTATGCACGATAGCAAGACGATGGTTTGATATTTATGAAAATATCAAATTTCATTTCAACCATCGTCCGCCGCGGTAGGCTGAACACTAATTGTAAACAGGAAAAGAAAATAGAAGTTGCGATAAGAAAAACAAAATAAACGTTTTGTGAAAATAACCATAAGAGGAAGTTTGTGAAAGAAAAAGTTTGTGAACAAAGCAAAAGTAAAAAAAATATATATATAAATAAAATAAAAGTGTGCGAGTTGTCTTAATCATAGCTTTCTGAAACGGCGTAGAGTGATTGGCTTCGGCTAAGGTAAGCCCCGAAATATAACAGAAGTTAGGACTAAGTTAAGTTAGGGCTCTGATGTGGTAGCGAGGGAGTCTGTTTTGTGGCTTGGGAAGTGTTTCTCTGAGGTCCGAAACCAAAATTTCGAGAAAAACCTATACACATACATCACATGCATACAATAGCATTCATTAAAATACATTTTTATTTTTTTAAGTTTCGGAATGAAGTTTTTTTTTTAAGTTGAATTATATAAATAAAAAAAGTATAAAATAAAAAAAAATTATTTTTTCAAATAACTCAATGAATTAAAGATTTTTTCTCAAATTTAGGGGGGGGGGGTCATGACCCCCACGACCCCCCCCCTGGATCCGCCACTGTTGGGTGGAGATTTTTCTTTTTTCACTGCTGGACCAGCACTGAACAAATTCATGGGCTCCGCATAATGGCAAGTAGACGCCACTGTTACCACATTATTATCGTTTTTTATTCACAAAAACGGGTCATGAATTAGGGTTTTTTTCATTACTTGAGGCAACAAATTATGCATATTCCATAATGTCTTTCCAATGATACAAGTATATAAAAGGAGGTAAAGAGTTATCCATATAGATCCTGATTGGAAATCCTCCTATCAATTTGGAAATTAAGTTCATCACAACTGATCTGCCAATACCTAGATCCTAAAGTTCCTAGAGTTCTGCAAAATACCCCAAACGTGCACGCATACACCAACTTTTGGAGCCGATTCATATCGCCTTACCATGTATGTTGTATGTGTTCTTTGATGATGCTATGCTGACCAAAATATGGAATCATAGATCCACCGCTGTTTAATTGGAGAAAGTTAGAGAAATACATTTCATGCACTTTTCATTTAAATTCTGCCACAAAAGTCGCACTATAGTAAATTTGACTTGGGATCTAATAAGGACTTGTTGCTACCATGCATGTTTCTCAATACTTCTAGGTAAAGATTTTGCTTCGATATTACATATGATAACAGCATCCTCTTAATTTACGAAAAGTTTAGTTAGGTTGGTATACAATTGATACAACAGGATTTACTTGAACAAATTTTAATTGATAATAAGGAAACATTAGAAATAAGTTTTATGACAATGCGAATTAATTTATGGAGATAGTATGCATATGATGTGTATGAACAGTATGGGCAAGTTCAAAATATCATCAGTAAATAATAAACAAGTGCATATCCTTGTATCTTAACCAGCAATACCAGCTGTCAGGATCAGTCTTAAACTTAATGTAAAAATATACAGTTTCAATTGAATTGATAAAGTATGAAGGCTCTACAGGACAATGTTATGACTTAGATAGAAGTACAGCTAAATTGTATTCTGTAGAATTAAAACTAGCTATCAGACAATTTGCAGTTTCAAAGCTGTAAAAGCTAAGAAAAGTCGTTTATCGTATAACCATTTCCGTATCGCGCAAACATATTTTCTGTAAACCACCAAAATCTTCACACCAAAATATGTTTAAACCCTTACAAGTGCCAACTAACAACGTTCCGTCGTTCAAAATATTTAAAGTGCCTCAAAAATAGCAAAACATGAATATAAAGAGATTCTTGACAAATATTCAAAACAGAAATTTACGAAAATATTTTTCGTATCTCTTAATGGAATTATTTACGATTTACGGTGACGTTGTAAGCAGACGCTACCAAGAGCAAGTCATGAAGTCTTTCCATCAACATCACCGTACCAATCTTGAGCGGCAGTCAATTGAAGCAACCTCCGCTGTGAGTTAGGAAAGTTAAACGAAATTTAAAATTTCAATTTAAACTTTAAAAGCGGTTTACTTTCGAAGGAAAGTATTTTGTAAGACACCCCTCACCACTTTTACACTATTTTCAAATGAAAAACACTTTTCACATACCTCCCCTGCATCAACAACCCCCATGCATTAAGGGTAGGTACATAGACTACCACCAAGATTCAAGATTTAAGATCCTATAGGAAGGCAACAACGCTGTTGGGGGGTTCAGGCACATTATGGAGACGCGCAACCTGCCCGTTCGTTAATAGTTGAGATGTGTTTATGGGAGACATTCTAGGTATATCCACTATGTGAAATTTCTCTAGAAAACTAACTGCTGTAATGGATCTGATGTGCTCCGCAAGTACGGAAACTTGCTTGAATTTATGCATGAGGTCCTCATCAACTTCACACTTATCATGTTCCAGGCGGCTATTTATATCATCTCCATTTACTATTTAATGGAAGCCTTTTTACGTCTACTAGAGTCAGAGGCATTTGTACAGACTGCCAACCTATAAGGGGCATGTTTACACTGTCTTAAAAGGACACCCTATATAGCCGCCACAGAAAGCAACTCTCAAGGAGTATTTATTTCATTCGTGCGGTCGTAAATGGCTAACAACGACTCCTGGGATATTTTTGCATTTGTTTGCTATTTTCCTTACAAGTAATTACACAAGGTTTGGACTGTTTCTAATTAAATCGTGAAAATGGAATTAATTGTCTGAATTACCCGGTTTCGGCTCCTTTAACGTCAGTTATTTGCTTGTCGAGAGGCAGCAGATGCGCAAATTGATTTCTTCTGAAAGACCTTCATCAGGTCATTGTTCGGATGAAAAGTTCGGATAAACATTTCTCCCGGATGATACTTCAATGTTTTGATTTTACTTTAATAATGTTTGATCGTACAACAAATGGTGAAGGTTTGAGATTTAAAAACTCAGGGGAAAGATAAACGAAAAATGAAAATAAAAATAATTTAGACATAAATCTCATCTCTGTAAATAAGAACGGCTTCAGTTTAACACCATTTCCTGTATTTTTTGAGAATTTAAAATTTCGATTAGGGTTTTCGATGCTAAATATAATAATGATTCAGAAAAGGTTATCGTTTCGAACAGAAATGTGAACAGCAGTAACTGTATATAGTTCTTGAAATTTATGCTGTTCTGCAACTGCATTTTCCCCATCAATACTTCTACATTTTCCATAATTTCCAAAGTACAATGTAAAATTTTCTTCTGAAAATAATGAAAATAGAGATTTACTCTTTAGGATTTTTTACCGGGGCGAACTTGTATTTGTTCAAGAAGGAATACATTTTGAATTGATAATCCTGACTAATTTCAGCTCCTAGAAATTATTCTTGATGGATATCCTGTGTTCAATAGGCTGTGCTTGAATTTTGTAGCGAATCAAGTTTCTTAATCCGTAGGAATGATCCCAGCACTTAGGGACTGATTGACTATGATTGAATATGGCCAGCACTTAGGTATTCAAATTATAAGAAAACTTTTTATTCACTCATATAAAATATATTTCCGACACAACTGATCTGGTTGAGCACTTGTACAAGAAGACAAAAAAAGGGTGAACAAATTCTAATCTGCTGATAATTCAAGAGGCCTGTTGCCTGGGCTTAACGGATTCTATTGTTATACAATATTAAATAAGCTATATGCTATTACAACTACTATGACAGACAAGTAATGCAAGAGAAAAGTATTTTGATAGTGTCATACAAAACTAACATAAATAATTCTGCTAGATTTAATTTACAAGTTTAAACTATACAAATGTTACAATCGTGTAAAGAATTCAAAGTCGTCTAAACACATTTGGATTCTCCGGTATATAGCAAAATTTAAAATTTTTTTTTTATATTTCTTATTCATCACACAACCCATTTTATTTTTGGTGACAAGTTGGTTTTGACTCATCAACAGGTCGCAAAATTTTTTCTTTTTTTTTAGCCCACTGTGGGCGTACAAAGGTTCGATTCGTTTCGAATGAATCTGGTTTTTTTCAATTTCTTTCTAATAAAAATTTTTTTTCAATTTTTCACAATTTTGTTGGTTTTTTTCATTTTTCATTTCTTTTTCTTTATTCTATTTTTTCATTTGTTGTTCAACTCACTCAATTTCGCAATTTGGGACCTGTTGTTGAGTCAAAATAAAGACATGAAACTTGTCACCAAAGATAGAATGGGTTGTGTGATGAAATAAAAAATACAAAAAAAAATTATTTAGCTTTTGCTACATACCGGAGAGTTCAACTAAATTCCTTCTTGAACAAATATGTGAAAATAATGGACTATTGAACTGTCAGTGATGATTTGCGCTAAATTTAATTACCAAATAAATAGAAACTGGTAATGAGATTTTTAATCTTTCGAGACCCGGGCAATATTTGATTCAACAGGATACTCTCAACCTATTGCATATGAGCAGAGAAAATTAAAAGACAAGTACCGAAGTGCTGTCAGTTTCTGGCCTAAAGCCGAAGATTCAAAAACTCAATAAAGAATTTTTTTTAGAGTATAGGTACTGTATGTAGTATGTTTCGATCAGTAGTAATAGGGCGATCTCATCAGGACAGCAATAATATCCTGGAACTGCCTGTTGTCTACACTACAGTCAGCTCAGATGCCAATAAGTTGCTAGTAGATTCATATAGATTTATTTAAAAATCTAAATATGAATCCTTTAAAGAAAAATGGGCTGTCTTCACAATTAAAATGATTTTTGGTCATCCCATTTCTAACTAATCAATACAAAGCGGTAATGAGCTCTTTACTTTCCGCCAGCAACTTATTGGCATCTGAGTTCACTGTAGTGTAGACAGCAGGCAAATTCAGACTGTCCTGATGAGCTCTCCCTATTACTGCTGAACGAAACACATTACCCGCAGTACCTATACTTTCAAAAAAAAAATCTTTATTGAATTTTTTGATCTTCGGCTGTAATTACCAATTTACCAATTACATGTAAATTTCAATTTCTAAGCATGATCAAATTTCTAATTTTAATGATAATATTGGTAATTTGTTCGGAGGATTTGCACCGTGTAAGGCACTATGGAAGCGTCATGATATTGCACAGTTTCCACATCATATTACTCGATTTATGGCGATGTGGCAATACAATACATGAAAAAATCACAGAACTATAGCCAATGGACAGAAGTATTGACAAGAAGGGTAGTACAGAACTCTACTCAAACGTAGGCTAGGATCCAAACGGCTTTGGAAGAATCTCCGTAATTTTTGTGTGGTTAATACTTAAGTTGTAATTTGTCTAATGCATCTTCTTTGTCTCATTCTGGCAATATTACTCTGTTTGAAACGGTTTGGGAATTAGTATTTTCTGGTGACAACCAATGCTTGACACTTTCTAGTATGTCAGTCAATGATATGCAATTTGCTATTTATTTCATCAGATCTAGTTCGATTTACACTGATGGTCTAAATATTCTGAAAATTTATTTTACCTTTGGTGTCACAACCGCTGTTAGAAGTCAAAATGAATTTTCCCCTTTTAAAACATCAATACCTAATGACTAAGTTCCTAAATTTGTATAGCATTTGAAAATCATATTTAATACGGATTATCTGAGAATGATTTTTGATTTTTGTTGTGCAACAAGACTGAAAGATGTGGTAACCAGAAAATTTAATTCGACACTAATAAATAAATAAAATAAATTAAGTAATAATAAAAAAAGATTATTCGAATTAATAAACAATTAACAAAACAAAAATAGTAAAATAAAAAGAAGACTAACAAACTAAAAATCCAGCTCTATACAAACTGATCACTTTGGAACAAATGCCCAAGTTTGATCCCACGATTTCTCATAAACGACTCTTGAGCATTTAAATGACTACACTCCTTTTGTTGCCGAATGAGTGATTTTAGTGGGCGGAATGGAAGGTCTAGAGCAAAAGTGTGACTCCATTGCCAGACTCCATTCTACTTCTCTTTATTTCAATAAGGCTATATAAAATGTGAGGCATCACGTTATAAAATCACTCAATCTTTTCGAAAGTAATCTCTACGAAAGATTGGTTAGGACCTTTTTCCCCCTTTATCCCTTCAATTTTTCTTATTCTACCCTTAATTATATCCTGCGAATTGGGTTGGAGTATACCTCATTGTCAACAATATATGTACCACCTGAAATTCTATAGCTGGGCTATTTATAATTAAATCACTTCGGCAACTCATTATTTGTTCGAAACTATCAGTTCAGCCAAGAATTTCTGGGCTACTTCTTCCATTTATCAGTACTAATCAGCTTTGGGAAAATATAAAAATATTTTACAATCTTTTAAGAACCTGTGGTAATCTGTTTTGTTGTTTTTTTTTTTCTATTAGGGTGTCATTTTTATACTAAGTATCAGAACAATTATTTTTCATATCAATTTAATGCCTCTTATATTAATGACGATCCCACTAATGCAAAAAGTTATGGCAAGGGAGTATGTGTTATTCGATTACGTTAGCTTTAACCTACTCAAAGGCTCAAGGTAAAACGTTCCGATAATTTGCGTATTTACAAATAACAATCGATGAACGAGGTCGTTTAAATCTCCTTAATTATTTAGAACTGCCTATTTTCTGTGACCTCAATTTATATAATTGCCTTAGAGTGAGGACTTTTATAGAATACATATAGAGGATAAGCCAGGAAAACAGTTAACAACTAATGGTAGAAAATGGGTTTAGATAAATTGCAATATTGTTATGGTCAAGGTAATTAGCGACGCTATTTTTAACGTATGTAATTTGTTTTTTTCAGTCATCGGCAATAAACAGTAATATCAGAAAATAAATTGTGTCAAGGGTAAAGGCATGCTCATTTGTTGTTCATTTTCGAAAGGATTGAGGCTTGGGAAAAGTAAAGTTCCGAGCATAGATTCCTTTTGTGTTCGAATTGTTTCTCATTTTTAATAAATTTGAATTATTTCCACCTTAACCCTTACACACCATCCATCATAACCTCCCCAAAAATCTCAAGCTACCCATTTCATCAGATTTAAATGATTTTTGCGGTATCTGTACACTAAGTCAAACACGTAGATTTCGAACGGCGGAGAAAACTTAGTTAATAACTTCTAACAGATCCAATATGTCTCCACAGACCTACACATAATAGCAAGTATTTGTTATGCCATATGCTGTAAGAGGAAAAGAAGAACCTCTCGAAAGAAACGAATATAACGACAAAAAAATGACCATTCGAAGTAATCAATTTTCCATACAAATTGTATTACAAAATATTTGGTCTGGTCTAAACTGACATTTTCGACGGTTAGACAAGTAATACCTCTTATGGCCGCTTCCACTGGGGGAGGAAAAGAATATCAAAATTCCGACTGCTTTCAATTGCAGACATATCAGTTGAGGATATCATAAAGGTTCAGCTGGATGCATTAACTCTTTCGTCGAACTTATTTATTGTTGAGTTTTCGGAACAGAGTTCATGTCAAAATTATTTCGAAAATGATATTGAGAGATTGGCAAACTTCGACAAGATGTATTGAGAAATTTCGTCTCGCATTTCTGTTACACGATAAATTTGTAACGAGCCTGTACTGTATATAGCGATACATTGTAGAAATATTTGTGAGATTTTCTTATGAAATTTTCCGTCGCTTTATGATTCATAGTTACTTTTTGAACCTTCAACTTTCAACCTTACCATCTGATCCTAATTGTTCGAGTTGAACTGGCATATGAAAAACGAAAACCTCTTGGCTGTACGTATGTGTCCTTTAGTCGGGACGTGGGCAACGGAAAGTTATTCTGCTTTCGCTGGTACATGAAAGACGGAAAACTGGTGGTGGTATCTGAACAGCCGAATACACTCGTCAGTATGTGTGCGATGGGAAACTATTCGGTCATAATTTTCAGCTAGGTTTAGTTATTATAGGCCTTAAAATAAACTTTGTTTATTTATATTAATTAAAATCGGCACAACGTCATTTAGATTTAACTAATTATTGTATATTACAATCATTTATTAATATCATTATCATTTTCACTTAATAGACCCACAGTAACCGAGTTCTACGCGTGCTATATGTCAATGGCAGTTTTCATTCCCAAACTGTTCAATGCCATTCATCTACTTCGCTCAAAACTCTTTGCATTTCCTGAAACCAGACATAGACCACACATGGAATGTGTCTAAAGGAGCCCTTAATATAAGCATCGGAGGAGAGCATAAGCTAACCCAAAAATTACTAGTAGAAATTAATTAGTGATAAGACTATCAAGTAGGTGTTGAAGTCCTCAAGAAATATAATTAACTTCATACAAAAGTTAATTATTGTGTTCTGTAAAAATGGGAAGCTCAGGAGCAAAATCAGATTAGTAGAATTCTGATCCAAATAAGTAAATAGTTATAAAGATGGTAAATTGCTGACCAACTGGAAAGAACAGCTCAACAGGTGGAAAATTCCCATCTAAACAGGACATATCTATACGTTTTGGATAATTTTAAGAACATAACCATGTAATTTACTCTAAAAATTAAATATTCGAATACCACCCAGATTGGATTGGATTACAATACTGCAGAAATAGATAAATTCCATCTGCGTTTTGAATCCAAGCATATCAGCCTTGAAACGGAACAAAAGACTGTAAAAATTTCAAAGAAGTGAAGTCAATTAATTGCATTAACTTTTCGGGATGAGATATATCAGGAATCCTGTGACAACAATGGCAACAAACTGGACCTAAGCAAAGACACTATTGCATAAACCTCTATAAAACTACGCGGGTAATCATGGAGTGCGCATCAAACATTATATGTTGTGTCAGAACACACTAGAGAGTTAGTGTCCGACACTTTTCTCAGCAAAAGGAATTATTAAGTCTCGACACATTAATTCGCTCAAATGAGAATACTTCATGAAACGTCTTTCAACAAGTGTCGAATAGAACCAGTTTAAACCGTCCGATTATATGGTGGTTGGTGGCAGAAAGTAAGCATCACCCTACCTACAGATTTCGTGCGGTAGAGGCATCATACTAACCCGTCTAAACTAAGTCATAGCAGTCTCAGTATTTGAGTGTACATAGTTCCCCTCTTCTGCAAAACTAGAAAATTCTGTAATGGGAATGTTTTCTAAATGTCTACCTACAGAAACGCCATGAAATTTAAAATGTATAGAAATAATTGTTGTCGGCAGAACAGAGCAGAACAAATCATACACAAAACAACGCTTCATACATCTTCATAAAAATATTTAAATGAAGCGAACAGTTTGCTTCAACCGACAGAACAATTTGTTCTCTCCAGTATATCGGAGATCTGGAACAAGGCACACAAAAGAACACAGCTAATGTTTCGAATACAATGGCATTCTTACATCTCTCCTGACAGAGTTTTGCTCTGTTAGAAAAATTGGAGTATGCAATGAAAAGGATTTTAAAACCGAACGAGTATATTGCGCCATACAAGCATTATGACAAATTGTTAGATTGAAACATAAACAATGCCCAAGTGCACTATTAGAAATTGCAATTTTGCACATTATGAAAACTCCGTCTAATTAGAAGAACGAAAAAAAACCTTAAATATCACTTTAACTTGGGTAAAAACTAGCTATGAAGAAGCCAAAATTAAACTCAGTTTTGACTAGTCCAATTTTGTAGTGCAAGTTAATTTTACGCCTTAGGAAACTGAATGTCTTTGAGCCTATAAAAGCTCTACCCACCACTCTTTTTGGGACAATCGATATTGTTTGCTGTTGTTGTGCTACCACAACAATTTTTGGTTAGTATCATTCCTCGAGGCCCAATTCCGTAATAATTTCGACTTGTGCCAAACTAGTTACATAAAACTTTCATGTACTTATTCCCTATGTACGAATCAAGATAATAATTTAAAGCTGCCACCGGACTCTTAATAGTATCACAGCAGTACCAAATCACCGGATTAGGTTCTAATTATATTTTACTGGCTTTGACAAGGTTTTGTATTGATTAAGGAATCACTTTCTTTAGAATGGGCTTTTCCGATAAATTTATAATGTTAGCCTGAGTTAAATTGAAAAGCTCAAAGCTTGGAGATAATTATATATTTCGCATACCTTGAGAATTCCCATTCCACACACCCCCAACTCCGCTCAAGAACAGTAATTGAAAATCGATAGGCGATTTCTTATGATCCTCTCACTTTCAAGGCCTCTTTGTTTCAAGGATTTAGAAGGTAATTAAAAATTAGAAGGACAGATTTTATGTCTTTCTCTACCTTTTCCTTACTTTGACCCTGAAGATTTTTTGTAGATAGTCTCTGGGGTTGCTGCTGAATGAGTTTTGGTGATATAATTCGTAACGCAACAGATTCGCTCTATCTTGAGTTGGAAAAATATTCTTAATTTAATTTACTTAATTAACTCAGTCAACTCGTCTTTCGCTTAGTATTCACTATATGAAGTTTTTTATTAAAAGCTACTTTTTTATGATTACGCGAAAAACAAACGTTACGTTTTAAGAAATAGGGTATTTCAAATAAAAACCAACATAATTATCTAATCACCCTATAAATTTTGAGGCATCAACAACATCAACAAGATAACAAAGAAGCAGGGACCTTTCGCTTTCCGGGCAACTCTCACCACTGAGCGCCCCCATCGTTACTGGTTAATGCCAGCTGAAAGAAAAATAAAATTAAGAAATACGATAGGAAAAGGCATCTGTCTCGTTTGTTTAGTGGTAAGAGCATTCACTCGGAAGGCGAAAGGTCTCTCCTTCAAAAACCGGACCAAGCGTTTCCGCTCTTCTTTTGTATTTAATAATTCAATTCACAATGGTAAAAATAAAAATATTAAAAAATTCTTCAATTCTGTCAATTTATTAGCCAGCATAATAAGTAACGAGATAAGATTTTAAAATGTTCGCTGAGCTAATTTAACAGGGAATTAGCTGATTTTAATACGCGGACATTTTCGAACAATGAGTATTCTGACGGTATTCAAGGCCTTTGAGAAGCTCATGTGTGAGCAATTCTTACTATACTTGGAATCGGGTCAAATGCTCACCCCTTTGAAATCAGGATTCAGAGCTGGACACAGCTTTTAAGCTGGGTTAGTGAAAGTAACGTCCGACATTGTCGATAGAAGTCACCTGACATCTCTGACATTCCTGAATTTTTCAAAAGCCTTTGACAGCGTCAACCATTCTAAGCTCCTTAACGTTCTATTAGATAAGTTAGGATTTCTTCATCCTTGGCTGCACTTATTGGGAGCTTTATTATTGGTTGATCTTAGCAAGTCAAATTATATGAGTTACCTTCGAGAAGCTCACGCCTCTCATGGGTGAGGTACCTCAGGGTACAATCATAGGCCTGTTTTTGCTCAGTATGTACATAAATGACTTGCCCAATGTCATAGAAGACTCTAAAATATACTTGGATGTGGATGACGTCCAGATATATTTGGATGGGCCGGTTGGTCTGACAGAGGATTGTGCGAAAGAATTTGCACAGACTTGAAGAGAATCTCTGAATGGTTCAAGGGCAGTATTTAATTCTGAATTACAATAAATCAAATTACATGATCTCTGTATATCTCACAATTTCCAACCGTAATTGTGATTAGCACAGTTGTGTTCAACATCTAAGTATGATTTTCAGCACTTCTATGACTTGCTGCGACAGCATTAAAACACTTGAGGCAACGATTCTGTCTGCTACTCTTCGTTTTAGGCTGGTCTGTCCTATTTCACAAGTGAAATCATTCTTCCCTCATTTAGATTTAATTTGTAGGAGAAGGACGAATGTCGCTTTCAATGACTGCATCCGTTTTATTTATGGATTGAGCAGATAGGACCACATTTCCTTTCACCGAAATACTCTACTTTGTGTAGTCTTTAGATGCTTATCGGACTGTGATAATTTTGCTCTTTCTTCATAAAGTCATCTACATTAAGTAATCTATTTTTTTTCTACCTTAGCTTTTTAAACTCATCATTTTAATGTTACGTATCCCTCGATATTTTCATGTGACTTGCGCTGGAACAGTTTCGCGAGGACATTGCAGCATACCAGCTCGATTTGTTCATACAGTTCAATTAGTTTAATATAAATTACGGATTTTCCTTCGTAAACTTATCAACAACTGATTTTTTATAATTAATTATTTTTCTGAGGTATTCGTAATCATTTACAAATATTTCGTACTTTTACCGTTCAAATTTATTCTGATGATATCAATTCATCTCAGAAATACAATTAATGTTAATCTCAACAACACAAACAAGAAGTCTCTATTCGGATATCAAAAATATTATCGTACTTTATACTGCTCCACACTGCGTATATACTCCAAAATGTTTATTTTCTCATCAAATACAATTTGCACATTCTGTAAGAAATAAGAATTTAATTAATCCTCATTTCCATAGGAATAAATTTTCCATTATGCCACACGATTCTGGAATAGATTGTGAGGTAATTTTCAAAACGCATATTCTCTCGACACGCTACCAAAAGATTCCCAAACAAGATTCCTTCCTTTCAGCCTACCAGATTTCAGTTCTAATTTTAAGCCTACAATCTTCCCTTAACTAATTCTCTCACAAAATACCTTGCATCCGTACGGAGTCCCTTCTAAATTTTTGACCTGAAGGCATAACATTTACAGTTTTCAATTTGTTATTAAAAAATCCTTGCATTGCTCCATTGCTGGTACATAGGTATGAACCCAAACTGTATGTATATATGTAAGATAATTTATATGGATAAAAGAGGGTTTTGCCAATTTTGATGTGCGACATAGAGATGATCCTGTATTAAGCAAACGAGGCCTAATATTATTGTCTTTCAGATATACGAGCCGAAGGCGTATCTATACAACCACAAAAGAATTTTAGGTTAAGCTCCTCTCATATAGTCGAAATTTTCCTAAAACAGCACGCGATTCTTAAAAGGGATAAAATCTTTCGAATGTCTTCGGATTTTGTTTTTATTGCCCAAAAGATTTTCTTATCCGCGAGGAAAATCTTCAAGATTTATGCGTATTGTTACAGCATTTTCATAAATTTCAAAGAGACTCATCAGGATGAACATTTTCGTAATAATAAAACAGAAATTGATATCCATGGATATCAAAATATTCCAGTTGAAGTAAGTACATAGAAAAGGTGGTACACATTGAAAGTGAAAAATATTTAATTTGATAACTTTTCGGGCATGCCAATATAATTCAATTCATGGAGAAGATTTGCTAAAGTAAGAAACAGCAGCCGCGAAAATACTGAAATAAGCCAAAAGTGTAATTCGGCAAGAAGTGCCTTATAAAGTATTCCCCGAACTCAGGAAACGGATCGATGGGAATTAAGTGGCGAACAACTCTGACGAATTGTGTTTGAATGTGAGAACTTTTAATATAAGAAGGAACGTATACGTTGTGTTCTGGACAATAGGGGAAGAATAAAGTTTTGCTCGAGTGCAGTGATTGAAAAGAAAAACATAAACATTGACTTATTCCGGAGTATATTAGGGGAGAGTTCTCGACCGTAGACAGTTTTCGACTTCCAGATTTATTGAGGTCTGTAGCCCCGTAAATTTTGTTGCTTTTGCTTTCAATATGTAAATAAGCGTATGTTTCTGTACTAAATAATTTTTTTTATAGCTCATTATGAACAAAGACACTATTTACAAGTTCCAGATTTCTATGGTATTTCAGCATGGTAATATACCTTAGACAGTGATAATGTACCTTGAACTATCGAATAAAAATTTGGAATATTTCTTATAATTTAAACTTACATTTTACTCATGCGCGAAATCCAAATAATAAATACCAGTTAAACAAGTGTATGATAAAAATTGTAAATAATAGAGATAAATCCAAACATAACGAGAGAAAAAAAAAGCAATTACAATATGAAAGAAAAGAAATAAAAAGGGACAAAATTACAGTTTTTATAAAGTAACAAAGTAAAGCACGGAAAATAAATTAAAAATCAAAATACTTAATACAAAATATTAAGGCAGTTATGACAATAAGGGAAGTTTTTAACTATATCTACATATTTAAAATGGGCCAGTAACTTCCTCTTGAAACGACTGGCAGATCGCAGATGTCGAAACTTAATTGGCAGGACATTCCATTCCTGTGTGCCGTAAACGAAAAAGCATTTTGTGCTCAAATTAGTTCAATGCCATGGTATCAAAGGAACACTTACACGATTAGAAGAGAAAGATCTTAAACAATTAGCTAGGACTATTAAAAGTGCAGCCAAAAATACTCTTTGAAAATCTAAGTAGGATAAAGTGAAGAAAGAAACGAGAACATTCAGAATTTTTGTATTTCGTAAAGTATAGATTGTTTTAAGAGAAATCTTCAAAAGGTCAAATTTTTAATTTCTGAAAAATTTCAGCTGTAATTAATGATGAGTCATATCATCGACAGTGTTCCCAATTTAGTGTTTTTGTCACATCAGATGATTTCAAATAGAATTTTAAATATCAAAATTGGGTTCAGACCTTAGACTCATGATCTGATGAATAATTAGCCTTTGTTATTCATTATGATCTCTTGTGTCAAACATACATAATATGGATCGAAAGTCATAATAATTATGTACACTAATGACGTGTTTTTTTTTTCTACTAAAACTGAATGAATTTTGTAATATAATATAAATCTGGAGCTCCGCTATGCATCTGCCAATCTTAAAAATAATAAGAATAAGAAGAAATGCAAAACACAAACCATATTATCAAAATAATTTTGAATTATATGTTTTATCATTTCCAAATCGGTAAATTGAAAAATAAAATAATGTTTCAGGCTATTTCGCTTCTTCACCATCGTAATTAGGTCAAAGTATGTCAGATTCACAGTTCAATTTAAATAAAGAAAGTGCTGTGTGTCAGCAGTTTCCCAACAAACCATTAGCGTCTAATGAGTCATTAGTTAATTATTCATTAGTAGTACTGCGCGTCTACGGTATTAGTCTACTGATTAGTGACAAATCGGGTTAGGTTAGGTTAGGTAAGAGGGATGCCGCCAGATAACTAGCCTGCATCACTTAGACCTCTAAACGATCTATTGTGCCCCTAGACCTCATGGGGTAACCTTATAAGCCTCAGATCTATTCTGCTTTCCTTAGGAAACTCAGGAATTTCCTGAGATATTTAACCTAGATTATCCTGCTTCTCTCAGAAAACTCAGGATACATCTAAATTCTACACTTTGCAGCTTCCCCAGATTTTAAAAGAAGTAGCTACCCAGTAGCCTACCACTTTTATTCATCAAAGTGGGGCACTCGCAAAGCACATGTTGGATGGATTCGATTTCTTCCGAGTCTTTACAGCTCCTGCAGAAATCGTTCGCCGCTATTCCCAGTCTTGCAATACGGCAGGTATACCTACTGGTCCACCGTAGGCTTGCTTTTGATAGGGACCTCTGATGATTTTCTCTTTTAAAGCTCCGATTAGGATCCTCATATAAGCTACTGTTGCGGAGCTATCCAATTCGGAGCCGTTTTTTAGCCAACTCATCAGCAATCTCGTTGCCTACGATATTATTATGGCAAGGTACCCAGCATAGGGTCAACTTGTGTCTTATAGTCAATTCCTCAAGACAGATCTTGCATAGCTGCACCAATTTTGATTTTACCAGTGCAGCATCCACCGCGTTAATAGCTGCGGGGCTCTTTATACATGGATACCAATATTGCCGTCTGGTAAATCGCTGCGAGCTCTGCCTGTACAAACTGCATTTATCAGGCAGTCTATAATACTCGTGCGACTGAAGATATCTACAGTACACTCCAGTCCCTGTGCCCGCACTAGTCTAGGATCCATCCATAAAAATAGAAATATCGGATGTTACGAACACCTCCTTATCCTACCAGTCACTCCTAGTGGGCATCATTGTATTGGCACCCCCACCAAAAATCAAGATGGGTACATGCTGCTCAGTTTCTTCCCTGCAATCACTACGGTCTATCTTCTGGAGTAATCGGAGTGGCCGAAACCCCTCCCCATCCACCAGCCCCCCGACCTCAGTCGGATAGCGCTGACTGCCGCCAAATCTCTACAATAAAGGTCCAGCGGCAATAAGTCAAGCATATCCTCCAGCGCCGCCGAAGGCGTAGTGCGCAGACACCCAGTTATGCCCACATAAGTGGCGCTCTGGATTTTTGACATCACGTCCAGGTTACATTTCCTCATAAGTGCCGTCCACCAGACCGTGGAGCCATAGCAGAGGATGGACCGAACTATGGCTGTGTCCATCCAACGTACCACCCTGGGTGTAAGTCCCCCTTTTCCGCCAAATATTCTCTTGCACATATAGAAGGCCACACTGGCATTCTTTATGTGTTCTTCTAGATTAGCCTTCCAGCTCAGCTTCGAATCGAGGACGATTTCCAAATAGTTTGCATCGCTGGAGAGTGTAAGTTCCTTTCCACTCAGCCCTGGAAGTCTGAAAACTTAGACCCGCCTCCTTCTTGTAAAGAGAGCCAGTTTCGTTTTCGAGGGGTTTACCCTCAATCTACTCTTATTGGCCCAGCTATCTCTAACTTGATGAGGATTTTGTCCATTACCAGTAGTGGTGATATCACCCCTCCCCTGCGGTGTACCTCTACAGACTGCTCTTCTCACAGTAGCTTCACCTGAGGCGAATCTCATCTTTCTACTGAGAAGCATTGAGTTGATCCAGTCACATAGACCTTTATCAACTCCCACCATTCTTAGTTGATTATATATAGCCTCCGTCCACACGTTATTGAAAGCCCCCTCAAATCCAGGAAAACACCCAAAGTATATTCCAGGAAAGCAACCAAAGTGTATTCCTAGGGATTTCTCAACAACGAACACCACTGCATATAGTACCGTCTCTACCGATTTCCCTTTTGTATAGGTATGCTGGCTACCACTGCCACCCTCCCATACACTTTTTACGTGTACCTCTATCAGTCTCTCCAAGACCTTCAGCATGAAGGAGGAGAAGGAGAGGTTGAATTAAAATATAAAAGATTTATTTAGGACATCTCTTGTTAGTATTTTTTTTTTTTTATTTATGCTCTCCTAACGTTTCGACTCTCAGTATTTTGAGTCCTCTTCTTGGGGCTGTAAGACAATATAAACATAATGCCCCGATCATTGCCAATGAAAACAACAGAATAAGAAGAGAAATCAAGGAAGCTCTTCGATTCCAATGAAAATTCTCGTGCTTGAAGTATAAAGTAATCCGTGATGAAAAATTCTTCAACGCGCATCATCGCCTTAGAATTTTTAGGGTGAAATACATATAATAACTTTTCTGGTATTATAAATGTTGACTTGCTATTTTCTTTTTACAGATCTGTCACATCCTCTAGAGTGTGCAGGTTGTATCCAGATGAAGTCACCATATACCAGCCGAAATTTGCAATTCCACAAGGTCCATCTGTCTCGGCGAATATATCACAATGTGACTATAATTGATAAGACAGCATTGAGTAAATTAAGTGCCAGCGACAGGAGGATTAATTATCACCTCATAAAACACCAATCAAATAAATATTAGTCACCGTAGTCCTACGGAATTTAGTCATTAGTCCGCTTTCCCTTCTGTGTATATTTTCCGCCGGTCGATCGTCTTCACGCGGCAACTTCCGTGAAACTTTTAATCACCTTTGCCCATGTAAAACAGAAAAACCAGATTTCTAGCGACAACTTGAGCAGAACAAGTTTGTTTGATGATTCCTTATCACATAATTAGACGAGGGAGCAGAAGTTATGATAACACAACTTTATCCCCCCGAGGTAGACCCCAATCTGTGCTTGAGTATATGGCGTGCAAATTTGTCCACAGCCGATAGAAACCAAGTGGATGGGGATGCAGGAAACTTGGTAAGTTAAGCTTAAAATATTTCCTAATGTTGTGTTTTCTGTATAGAAAAGGCAGATAGTAATTATTCCGTCATCAGTCTCTCCCGACCAATCGTTTTATATACATTCATTTTTTCGCCTCTTTACTCTTGGTGCACACCCTAATATACGGGCATCCTTTTACGAGAGCAGACACGTGAAGATCCTAGAACAGAAGCGATAATAGAACTGTCATATGGAATTATCCTTCCAGTGATTTGCGCTTTGGGTATTATTGGAAATGTCCTGACCAGAAGAAATATGCAGGGTACGGCATACATATATATGAGAGGTAAGGAAATTCAATTTATCCTGTCAAGATTTTCAGATTTCACTTCTTACCAATACACTACCAAATAGCATGTCGATCGATGGCTATATATGCCACTGTATGACAAAGCCCAACTTCCCATACCCAGTTTCAGATTTCTCCGGATCCGGTAAAGGATACACATATGTATGTATGCACATCTATTGGTGATACAATTTATACAGTTATTATACACGCTCATCCCTGATGTTACAAATTTGCATAATTGAATTGTCTATTGCGAAGCATTGAATAGTCGTCTGTTTGATTTGCGTAGGCGTGTATTGTACAGAGACAGATATTTTCATCTGAGGTTCGTGGTCGGAATAGAACGTAATAAAGAGGACTCTATGCAGCTTTTGTCAATGGGAAGTTTTCTGGATTTTCGCTGAGACAAAGGGAATTTACTTTTATGCGCATTTAAATGTCTTTCAGCAGAAATTTCATTTGCAGACAAAAACTGCTTTATATATTATAAGGATGCTCTTTGATTCTTTGATATTAAGACCCTGCATTTTTCTCAAATTCTGACATATAGAAAACGGGATACAGAGCTTTTTTGTGCTTATGATATCTGTCATTTTAAAGATTTAAATATCAAATCGCTTCGAAATGAGCATAATTTAAAAATGAATTCCAAAGTGGAGAAATATCATCGTCTTAGCGAAGAAATTTCATCATCCTTATAGCCTTCGTTTGAGGCTGAGCGAAGGTAACGTGTTAATAGTATCCTGCGAGCTATAAATTATTATAAGTCCAAATTTTCATTTATCTTTCAATCACATATTTTTACCAATCCGATTTGAGGTCGACTAGTATGTCAGAAAAATTGACAACGATAGATTGACTTGAAAAATAAAATCAGTATTCCTCAAATCTTACCACTACAAGGAGGAATAGATCCCCAGTATCCATTCAACTTTAAATATTGGTTTCTTAGGTTTCTTAGTGCTAATGCGCAGATGGATATTAGAAATTTTTGATCAGCACTACACCATCCGCACAGATATCTATATACGCATACAGCCCTTCATTTAAATTGAAGCTATTTTCACAATTGCTCCAAACCGACCGTATTTCCGCCATTATACATAGTCAGTTTCCTGTAAATATCATGAGACTTGTTAATGCAAGGCTAAGTTTCATTTCAACTTCTACAGGTTCAATCCCCTGTGAGCCCCAAAAATGTCAATGCTCTTATAATCAGTGTGTGTGTGAATCTTTCAAAAGTATTGTGATTGGTGGTAATTCTGAATGGATCTATCTTGTCTGGAAGGAGCGCTTCAGGTGCAATTACTTTACGAAGCAAAAGTTTTCTCTACATCAAATACAGAATGGACCTTTTGACTACATGAGGATTAGATGAAATCCATTCCTCATCAGGGTAGTTTAGCCAAATAGATTAGCCTGGCATCACTCATACATATGTTTGGAATGGTAGAAATCATGACGAGTTGCAACGTAATTGAAAAGAAAAAAGAATATTCTTAAAAAGTGTAGGAGAGTTGAAGATTCATAGATTCTAGCGCCTCTTTAAAAATTTCTTACGCAATTTACTATCGAATAAAATTTAAATTCCAGATTGCCACCAAAAGTCTCTCCATCCAGAGATCTCTCGAGATTTCCGCTTATGTTGTCAAAAAATTTCTCCCTTAGGCAGGTGTCCTCAATTGAATTTGCAGAGAGTTCAAGATAAATATCAAAACGTAAAAGATTCATAGATTCTAGCTCCGCTTTAAAATTTTTTTACGTAATTTACTATGGAATTAAAAATGAATTCCAGATTGCCACCAAAAGTCTCTACATGCAAAAATCTCTTGACATTTCTACTAATGTTGTCAAAATTTCTCTCATAAGCAGATGTCCTCAATTGAATTTGCATATATCCTTAAGCCGTGGCCAAAAAATTTATTCTGTTAACCTTCAAGCCCCATTATTCTTGCAAACAGCTTCAAGAGAATTTCCATTCGTAACCCTTTCAACATGAAAGAGCCGAAGTCATGAACTTATTAACTCCAGCCTGAGCGTATTACATCCTTAGGTACTCGGCTGGAAGTCAAAGGCCTTATGCTGCCACCTCCGTCCTTTTTACTGCCAAAGTTTATATCCTTCTGAGATTTTCTTTCAATTAATTACATGGTCGGCAACGTACAATGCCTTTTATCCATGTTTCGGGGTTGTATTACACCGCAAATAAACGTCTTTAAAGATAATCGCAGCCTTGGGGTATCATCGCTTCAAGTCAGTCGCTTTAACCCTTTTCGATGTATTCTTCGGTTGACTTTCGCCGGTTTTCGCTTGTTCGTCATTCTGGGAGCAATCGCTTTAAATTGGGAAAAATGTCTCCTTTATTCTGGTAAGCTGACTTGAGTTCAAAAAATCTGTGCAGATGGGAGGATGAGCGACGACAGACATATGTTCACACTTCTTCTTGCAGAACTTTTCTAACCCATGTGCGTTATTGTTGGATTTATTATTAAATTTTTTTGACGTGCGAGTGTTTGCGTTTAATACTTTTTTTTTCAAATATTTATTCAAGTGAATGGATTTCTCGTTTGTAGCCATGTCACACTTGAGACCTTACTTGACATGATATGAATTTACGAGTATATGCATGTATGAAACATTGTGTCCATTTAATATTTTTTTTATCCAAACACTTGCTATTGACAGATATATCCTACCAATTTGACGCTGCATGTCGAAAATATTGATTGGACTTGCCTCCCTTGGACAGTATCATTGAGGACGTATTCAAATGCCAAACTAAATGGAAAGTATAGCTACCCACCTCTTTCGGGTGTATGTGTAACGACAGTTTTTCACACGAAGTGGAAATTGTTTTGCTTGTTTTTATTATTTCAAGGATTATGAAAATAAAATGAAATTCAGGTGTGTTCATCAAGGCTAAAAGCAATATTTGAGTGTGATATTCAGTTTGAACCTAATTGAGTGAATGTTTTTTTTAAATTCATTTAAGTGTTTCGATCAAAAGGAATTCAAAGTAAAGATGGAGGTAGCTAATTTATAACCATTGCATAATTTTTATCGTGTAGGGTCCTCGCATTGTTACCTCATTCGTTCTGCTTTCGAGCCACTTCCATCTCTCACCCATCTCTTCCAGGATTTCGTACGTTACCCGTTTCACAATAAGTTTACGTTTAAGTTTATTCACACCTAATTCTTTTACAATTTTCTATTTCACTCAAACGTTATTCCCTTAAAGGAGTTGTCTAAAAGTTAATAGTCAACTACAGTTTTTCAATGATAGTGTCCCAATTTATTCCAATCAAATAATATAAAAGCAAATTTAAGTGTGAATGGATAAATAGCGAAATGTATTCATGAATACTTCGACGTAATCACGCACATAATCCGTGGAATTGTCATAAATGAATATCTCTTCGTGAAAACTTGATTAGGGTGTGCAATAATCTCAAACCCATAGGTTCAGATCGAACGCACTTCTACTCAATAAAACGCGATACATCTGCATTCTCAATTATCCCCTACATTATAACCTCACTAAGTTCAATCAAAACAGTTGTGACCTTGACCCAGATAGTTTGAATGATTATTTCTTCAGTGCTAAAACAAACATGTGAAACAGTCTCCATAATTCAGATTTACAAGTTCCTCATGTTGAGCCAATTTTCTCTTTCCAGAATGTTACTAAAACTGAAGTTATATTGGCATTTATCTTTATTAAGGGTGTTACCTACTGGGACAAATAGCATTAGCTCTTAAGAGGGCAGAGCTAGGAGCGCAGCTAGACTGTCTGAAGAGGTGTAGATGTTGGAGCTCTTGCAGCCTCTGTTTAGGCATACCTGAGCTCCAACCTCTATAGAATAGATTTCCACCTGAAAAATGGTCAGGTCAGGTACCAAGCGGAATGGACAATTCCAGTATACCAGACATGGGCTATAATATCTGTTGGAGCATATTGGTTTTTATGTTGTCCTGTTCGAGGCTGTTGAGGTGTCCCGCACCGGAAAAAGTGTGATCATCAGACGTTTTCATCATCAGACGTTTTCTTTCGAAGCATACCAGCCGCTGCTTCTTTCTAGATAAATAGGTAGATGGTTGTAAGCCAAAAATGGTTTCAAGTGTTCGTTGAGAATAGGATGTGAAGGCGCCTGTGGCGCCTAAACATGTCATTCTTTGCACTTTATTAAGGGTTCTCTTAGTGACTCTCTGCATCATTTTAATCCACCAGCCGCTTGCCTCGAACAATGGTATGGGTCTGATTATGCCAAAGATCCATGAGGTCATTTTGGGGTTCAGACCAAAGTTTTTATGAAAAGCCTTTAAGCATTTGGTTTTGTGCTATCTCTTCTTTAAACGAGGAGTCTAATTAGAATATTCTCGGAGCGCGCACCTTAAAATTTTCAGAGCAATTTAATCAAAGTATGTAAAGATAGACTAATTCTATTTTAAATAATACAAAAATTACTGTTGATTGTCCGGGTAAATATATATTGGGAAGACTAACCGTTAAGTGTGTAACGAACCTATACATAGCTAGATATTTATAGAACTATGTCTATAGTTTTTCTGTAGGAAATTTTCACTCGTATAATTCACACTTCTTTTTTGAATTTGTATTATTAGTAGTCCAATATAGATTCACTAGGCACCTTTACCTTCCCACCCGAATATCCTATCCAAATTTCTAGAAAGTTGAACTAGCTTGCCCGGGAATCCTAGAAAATCTTCCTCTGCTTCCAAGTGCTGCCTAAAAGCAACGGAAGACTATTTGTTGTACGTGTATCAAACGGAAACCTTTATTTGGTACGTGTACAGTGGAGAGCCGTGCTATAAGTCATGAAAAACGGAGAGCGGTGAACAACGGAATCCACTTGTCAGTACCTGTACAACACAAAGCCCTCGCAACCGCTCAAGTAGACAAAAATTCACAATCATATACTCATTTTACATTTATAACTAGGCGGAGGCCGCCGGCGATGCCCGGCGTCAGTGTATGATATATAGATGGCTAGGTGGGTTACAGCAGTAAATCCTTTACTGAAATGGCTAATATTCAGCTATCATCTGACTCGATCGCGCGTAGTTAAGTTGTTCTGCGGATTGTGTGTGTGTGTGTGTGTGTGTGTGTTTTCATACCTGCGGGAGAGTGCAGCTCTCAACTTCGACGCGTTCTCAGGCAGTGCCCAAATTTATAGTAATCGAAATGCTTGTATGGCAACCCCACGAAGAATCTACCCGATAACGTCCCATTTTCGAACTTAAATTGACTGTTTTTCTAAAAGCCTGTATACAAAATTGCAGTTATGTACTCACCGAGACCTTTCCAAAAAGTACCCACATGCCCAAGTACGGAAGAAATTCCGAGCCAGGAAACTAATGGATTGTATATAAAATATGTGTATGTGAACGTAACCCAAGTTATTCCCATTACGAATCATTTTCCACCATTCGGTGACGTAATATCGTGAAATGTATAGGAAAGTATGGCACAGAGAACACAATACCCTCTCTGCTCTTTCTGTCTTTCCTATAAACCAAAGTTAACCTAATGAAAAGTTATGAAGCAGGCGACAAGCGACGTCACAATTGAAACAACATTTTGGAGATCATATCAATTCTGTGAATTTGAATAAACCTACCTTTGGCTTAGCAAAATATTTAATTAACATAGGGCACTACTAGAATGTAGAAAGTTTAGGGTTAATGCATAGATTTCGCCTCGGATGATTATTGATAAATACGCTATTTACGCAATTAAAAATCCTATGTTAATGGCTGGATCGTGCAGAATATGACCAGATAGATTTTATTAATAAAAGTTTACTTATTCTCCTAGATTTGTTGTAATTGAAATTGTGATTGTGATTTTGTTTTTTATTTATTTATTTTTAAAACTAATTCGTTTCTTGGGATATATGTACATTTGTTACGGTAGTTCATGCAGTTGGTACCTATGTATTTCTCTTTTATAGTTTGCACGCAGATTAGTTTAGTTAGTAGCTCTGATGCTACCCTAAATAAGCGAAACGCGTCAGCATTATTTATAGTAACAAACTGATAATATTTATAAATTTTTCTGGAACTAGCAGGAAGTGATTCATTTGAAAATTGTTACAAAGTAGTTATTAAAATAAAAAGTGATGAAAGTACTTTTATAAAATTAATCTCTTTCCTTTTATTCAGAAAACCTCGTCGGTGTAAATTTTGTGTTTTGTAACATCTTCTTGGAAATGCTTATACCACTTCCAAATACTTGTTTTGTCCATAGAAAGCGGGCTGAAATCAACAATGAACATTTCCAAGGACAAGCGCACCAACACAAATAAAAAAAAAAAACATTGTGGCACTTGGACTTATTCAGTCCGCAAAATTCCGCGTATTTTTTTAACACACTTCCTATCTAAGGATGGTTTTTGCAAAACTATCACCAATGCGCTTTATCTTATTTTAGCTATATTTAATTTATCTACAAAAGTTCCGCTTATACTGTAATACAGCTGTTTTATGTGATCTATGACCCTATGAACATTAACAGCAAATGTATTCATTTCCCCACCAAATTACTCATTTAATTATGGCATATTTCCCATTTCTCATATGAATTACCCTCGTTCCTTTTTAATATTAAAAAACAAACTAGAAATTTTCGCTTAATTTAAGCCACCGAGATTTCGCTCGGAATCGAGATATTCTTAGCTGAAAATAAACCAGTGCCCCACCTCAAAATTGCTGAAAATGCTATTTTTAGGCTCAACATTCAAAATTAACGAGGAGTCGGAAATGTTGTTCGGAGGTGCGGAAACAGAAGAACCCAAATTAATAGGTTAAGGACCTTCCGAAATTCCAACATCGAAATCAACTCTTTGTAGCGAGACTTCAATTAACTGTTTTTCTCGTCTTTTTTTTTATTGAAGCCTCCATCGGAAATGAAAGGCGTACGTCACATACTTGTTAACTTGATGAATATCCGCTGACGAAAGGCGTTCTGTATTTCATGGCAATTGTTGGAATCAATGTTGTACTCTGTTTGGAGTAGGTGTGTACGTTTGTAAGTATACCGTTGGAGCTGTTAACTGAACTCTATAGGCTTATTCTGTTCAGGGTCGGGTGATTTTGAATGGAACTGCCATGTATTTGTCACGCTTTTCTGCGCTTTTGTTTTGATATTGAAACGATGCCTATGTGATGGCGTCTGACATTTCATCTATGTGTTTTGTGTATGTAGTATTGCAAGGCATCAAATGACTCCTCTTGACTATGTGGATTATCTTAAGAGATACACACAAACAATGTAATACTATATGTACCCTCTGTTCTATATACATCTTACTGATGAAAATATAGAAATTTTATTTCAGCTCTCTACGCCGCAATAGCAAACTCCATTATCCATGCCAACTGAGTTTTTATTTTCTCTCTCCTGAAATAAAAGTAACAGTCCTGAAAGGGAACAATGTAAACCGGACCTTTCCGCAAGTTTCTTCCACAATAAAATTCAATAAAAGAGATTCCGGCGGATTTACACACTCAGCAAGCGGATGAAGATGATTCCGGGGCAAACGGTAGTGAGTTACTAGCAATACTGTAGCTCTGTCAGGAAAATATCTCTGTGTCACACATAAAATTAGCAACAATTTTGTTACAGAACTTTTCACAATGCCACCGGATCCATTGTGTATGAGATGATTAAGCCGATTTACTGGAGCAATGCAAATTTAGTTGAACAAATTTATTTAAGTTGGCGCCACTCTTTGTATTTGTTACGAGTTTCAGGGAATTCATGTGGGAATTTGGGTGACTAAGCTTCGTGGTTTTTGGCACTGACATCAAAAAGAAAACGCAAAAATTTAGAAGCTTAACCATGGGTACTCCATAAATGCCTGCATATTTCCTACCATTTTAATTGGATTCATGAAGGAAATGGTAATTTCACCTCACTGAATCAGGGACAGATGTACTTTTCTATAATGAACAAGACCTTAATTATGCCTAGAACGGAACATGTTGGCTCGTTAGTTAAATCTGTATTGTTGAAGGGTTCAGTGGTTTGGAAAGGTTTTTCTTTTTTTTTAATAGTATGCTTTGGTTTACAAATATGAAGCCTGTAGTTACAAAGCATGTGAAGTCTTGTATTGTAGGGGTATATAAACGTGAGCGAGATGAAACAAACTATTTCTCAAACTCCCCAGTGAACCTAGCAGTACAATTTCACACTACTCATATTGACCACTTAAGAGCCCCTAAGGGGAAAGAGAGGGAATTGTTCACAAAGTTTGCTAATGTCATTTCCTTAAGTGACAGCGGTAGTGCCTTTACTTTAAAGAAATTCGGAAAATATTGCATACAGAATGCCATAAACCAGATTTTAAAGGGCGTGAAAATACCTCGAACAAATGGCCAACTGTATAGATCTTTTGAAATGTTAAGGGCTAATATAGCTTAATCGACCGCACAGGAAATGGGTCGAGATTGGGATGATAATATCGCTAACATTCATTAGGCCCTTAACAGTTCGAAGTATTCAGTTATCCGAGCTTCAACTCTAGAATTAATGATGAGACTCAAATCTGGCAGTATATTAGAAATAAGTTAATTCTAGCCCTACAGGAGTGAATGAAGGATGAAGAAAACGAAAGAACTTTCAGCGTTACGGGGAAAAGTTTAGTAGCGAATGGCAGAATACAATGTATTGAGATCGGAACGTTTAATAAAAGGCCAGGTGTCACCCAAAACTTATTCGGAAGGTGCTAATTTGACAGGAACCAGCAGCAATAGACTACCGCCGGAAGGTACCTCCTCGATGTGTATAGATGTGCATATCAAGTATAAACGATACTTCCTAATGATAGATATGCAGATGCACCAAATTATCAAATCACGCAGAATCGCTTTAAATCAGTTCTTTCAGCAGATCGGCTGAAGCAATGGTGTGATCTAATTGATTTTGCTTCGATGTTGACAAAGGGCAAGAAGAAGAAGACGATAATAAAGATGAAATGGAGACTGTTTTATAACACAAACCTATGGATAAAGATAAGGAAACAAAAAATTTCCAAGGACATTATTATCAACTAAAAAGATTAATTAGCACTTACAAGAAATATTTGAGGTGACTGAGGTGAGCAAAAGAGATTAATTCATAACTGGGGCCCCCTACTTAACAACAGTAAAAAAAGGGGCTTTCCATCAAGTGCGTTTCGAATTAAGTTAAAAGTAAAAGATATGCTTGTTGTGTAACAGAAACTGAAGGTTGAAAAATAACTTCAGAGCTGCAAGGATAGTGGCACAGAACCTAAGGTTTAACAGAAAACTTCAGAGTTTCTAGGTCAGTGGCGGCGGAGAAGATGAAGTTGAAAGAGAACTTCCTGTTTGCAAGGGCATTGGCAGAGAAGGTGACTTTTAAGAGAATTTCAAGTATAAAACAAAATTAACGAATAACAAAAAGAGGAAGATAGATAGAGATAATGGCTACACTGCTTCTATGTTAGGTAAGAGAAGTACTTAGAAACAGGGCAAAGAGTACAAATACATAAGTGCATCTAGTGGAATATAATTTTGTTAGGGAAAACTAGGTAATTAGCATGCCGCCTGGAATTTTAGAGTTTATCGGTAGTGAGGATTAGTTGAGGAGACTAGCTTAACGTGAAGTTCAGAGATTACCTCCGGGCTTGGAAACGAGTTGATGTCATAGTGATTCCTAAAATGTAATTAATTTTTTTTTAAAGCCTGTTATAATAAGCACACGTAAGATTTAATTTTCTTAGAAATATACCCATTTTTCTTCAGAATATTTATCCACTGTTTGTGACCGAAATCAATCTTAAGGAGTTATTTTCTAATGAAGAGAAGGACCAGAGTTATTATTTGGCAACCTAACCAACTAATATACCAATAAATACTGAACTGAAAGATTGCAATAAATGGATCGATTTTATCATTTTCATACCTTAAATGAAATCACACAAATGAAGCCAATTATTTTGTACCACCTGCCATAAAAATTCCGAAGAAAATGTTTTAGTAAATTTCCAAAGAAAAATATTAAAAGAATTTTTAGAGGAACAAGCATCCATCCAAATATGTTTGGACAATTTGTGCTCTCTAAAATACAATAATGCAAAATTCTAGAAAAAATCTGCAGCAAATGGTGAAGATTTTTACATGATATACTCGTACGTCCGCATTTAATTACTTACACATAAATTGAGAATACCAAAAATATGAACATTTCACGATAAAGTGAAGTTTAAAAGCAAATCTTAATCTACAGATTGCATTAAGATAATAAATTGGCCGAGCCAGTTCAGCCAAAGAAAATTTTTAAAATCGTTTTCAATATCGAATCAGTATCCAAGCAAAAGAAACGAAAAACATATTTCAAGAAAAGGAAACTTCTTCGTCCAACTTTTATCTAAAATCTCTTTGGAAATTGAAACTGATATTCACATAGGCACCTACAGGACCTTGTCCTTATTTTTATTAATTATTTTCAAAGTTACTTTTTAATGTACATATATGTATTTCGCTTTGTGGTTGTTATATTCCATAGGTTTGCTTTTGATTAATAAACATTAAACATACATACATACATGTAAACGGTTAGCAATTTAATTTAAATCGGAAAATCCTTGCATACTTACAAACAAACTCTCTGTGATGGAACTAATTTAACTACATCCAAACAATGCACGTGTAATTAAATTAAAATTTGACGTGTATGCATTTAAAATTGCATGGCTTTTAAAGGTAACATTTTAAATGATGAGCTCTTCTGAAACGAATTATGACCACCCATTATGCATAATGTTTCAAAAGTGTGTACTTTACGTGATTGCTGTAAAATTCACATGGAAAATTTGAATATTCTGACAAAACCTATGGGCGCAATTTTAACCAGAAAAGTGGGTACTGGTGGGTACCATGATGGAACTGCTTCGAAAATCAAGTAACATTGATTTTTGCTTCTATGAATGTGTCATGAATTCATTTTATAATGACAATCAATAGAGAGGGCTTCCTCAAAACTTGTATGAGGCAAATACGAAAGTTCGTATTGTTTCTTTAAGAAATGCTGCAATTGCGCCTACATTTTGTGTCGACCCGTACCACAGAATGAATTTCTCTCGCGTATTACTGCATCTCAATGCCTTTAGAGTATGTAAGCTGTTGTTGACTTGAGTCCAATATAGTTCGTCAAAAAACCCCATAGTACTTACTTAAATACTTAAAAATTTCATTACAATCTTTTCTCTCCTTGGGACAACAGGTATATATAAAAAACAGAAAAAAATATCTATGTATATCTTGAAGTCGTCGTAACAGGGAGATTGTCTGGGCGTCCTTGAATAAACGTAGAAAGTGAGAAATTAGCTGTTTTTCAAAACATAATCTCCAATCCCTCGTGTTGAGGAGTTCATTAATTTTTTTTATTTATTATCTGACGAAATTAATTCTAGTTAAATTAAAAAAAGAAATGATAAAAGAAAACAATGCTGGGATTTTTTTTTAATGTGTAGAAAGTTTTACGCATTTGAGTCTGTTGTGAGTCCTGCAGCTTATTTTGACTTTTTCGGTCACAACTTCAACAGGTTATTCTTCACATCCGTTATAGATCTCTACAAAGTCAATTATAGTATCGTGTTCTAGCTAAGAAGAACCTTCCAATCCAGTTTTATCGTTGTGTCTAAAATTTTCTTTCTTCGAAGAACTTCAGGAACTGCACGGGTTTCGCTTCTTTCCTGTTATTCTTCTGTCTATTATCCAAGCCCAAATTTTTTCTTCGATCGCTCGTCCTTCGCAGTTTTGTGTATTTTCAATTAAATTTTATCATCTTCTGATTTTCCTATGATCTGAAAACTTTCTTTAGTGGTACGTCTGGAAAACAAGCAGCCAGCATTCAACCCGTATTTTGTGCCTTTTATTCAAGGTTCTTATGATCGCGTACTAGAAGATCATGAAGACACCAACAAAATACTCTTCCTGTTCAAATTTGGTTTTCGTAGCTATCATGCCGCCTTTATATTTCTCAAAATCATTTCATAGTATCAATGACGTGAGTCTTGTGGTCAGTGGCGGATCCAGGGGGGGGGTCGTGGGGGTCATGACCCCCCCCCTAAATTTGAGAAAAAATATTTAATTAATTGAGTTATTTGAAAAAATATTTTTTTTTTATTTTATACTTTTTTTATTTATATAATTCAACTTAAAAAAAAATTTATTCCAAAACTTAAAAACATAAGAATGCTATTGTATGCATGTGATGTATGTGTATAGGTTTTTCTCGGAATTTGGGTTTCGGACCTCAGAGAAACACTTCCCAAGCCACGAAACAGACTCCCTCGCTACCACATCAGAGCCCTAACTTAACTTAGTCCTAACTCCTGTTATATTTCGAGGCTTACCTTAGGCGAAGGCAATCACTCTACGCCGTTTCAGGAAGCTATGATTAAAACAACTCGCACACTTTTATTTTATTTATATATATTTTTTTTTACTTTTGCTTTGTTCACAAACTTTTTCTTTCACAAACTTCCTCTTATGGTTATTTTCACAAAACGTTTATTTTTTTTCTTATCGCAACTTCTATTTTCTTTACCTGTTTACAATTAGTGTTCAGCCTACCGCGGCGGACGAGGGTTGAAATAAAATTTGATATTTTTATAAATATCAAACCATCGCATCGTCTTGCTATCGTGCATACATTGTTGCACCCAGAATGTATTCCGCTCGCGACAATTTGCTGAAAGGAGGCTTTTTGGTGAAGACTTGATCGTTTAAATCTTCACCGAGTAAATTTTATGCGCCCGATATGTATGTAGGTATGTATATGTACATACATATCGTATTTTTATTTTCGACAAATCTTACTGAAGGTAAGATTTGTCGTGGGGCTTTTTTCTATTGAAATGACTTGGGTTGAAATTTAAAACTTTTATTTGTCCCAAGTCGTTCTATGGGAAATACTTTTTGTTTTTAACTGAGGAATTTGAATCAATTGCTGATGGCAATTTCACACACTCTAACACTCCTAACATTCTAAAATATTTGCAGCGTTCTTATGTAAAACCACTGACATTTAAAATATGGACTGACCTACGTCCATAGAAATACACTGCAGAAAGTGGGCTCATTTCTATATAGCGTTCTCTTTCGATCTAAGCACCAACTACTAATTCGCACGTCACATAAAAATGTGACCTAACTCAAAATTTGTCGTTTTTGAGTTAATTACACCATGAAATTGGCATATTTCTATCTGATTGTTTTTGCCGCTAGATAGAGATAGTATCACTTTTCTGTTACTTAAGAACAGAGATATTCTTCATAGAACAGTGTGTCAGTGTCACTTTTTGACTTGTGACTATCTTCATAACAAACGTAAATATGTTTTCGATATTTTAACAGTATTATTTTAAATTGTGTCACTTTTCCACAAAACAGCATTTATTTCTTACAAATTATATTATGAGTTATGACATTTTTCCACAAAGTTCAAAGTACGGAATTTAATTCTTAAAAATCGTGAGTTGTGCCACTTAAAAAAACTTGTAAAAATATTTATTTCGCAACAAAGAAAAGCGACACAACTTAAGAGGATGCGGGATTAACAGCTAACCTCGCCAACTGCGGTAACAAAATCTTAAAATTTCCTTTATATAAATCATCGGAAATATATTTACTAACAAATTTAAGAGTTCAGACTATTTTTAGCAAACAATTACTACGTTAAGCTAGAATTAATTCTATGTACAGCTTTTCGTTTTTTCGCTCTCCTGAAAGGTTGCATTTTTTGAGTTGGTTACTTTCCTATGTAACGTGCGAACTGAGAAAGGGCTGTAAACAATAAATAAATAAGTGGGTTTGTCGAAATAAATGTTTTTAAATTAATTATTTGGGTTAATAGAAATTCGAGAGGTTTCACTTTTCAACTTTCCGCCAATGGATTTTTCAATGTTGGCACCGAAGTATGAACTATTTTTGACACAAAAAATTGTACCCGTATGAAATAGCATATCAGCAGTCCATATTATATATACCAGTGTGTAAAACTGAGAAAAGTTGGGCTTGAATGACTCCTGCAGTTTGCACCCTATTCTATTAAAAAAATTAGTTTTTGTAAAACAAAAGTATACTAAAAAAGACACATCATCCGCACCGCTTAATGCGGATTTCCTAGTTCTAAGTACTGTAGTAGGTACTGCGGTGGCCATGCGAACCGGCGTTGGATGTTTTTTTTTTTTTTTTTGCTCGATGATTTCATTTGTCAAATGACCCCCCCCTAATTTCAATGCTAGATCCGCGCCTGCTTGTGGTTCAACTTACTAGATATAAGGATCAGGCTTTCAAGTTTCAATATCATTGAGTATGCTAGTTAGAGCCTTTCTTGTGACCATTATCGGAATCGGTAATAACGTTTCGCTTTTATTTCGCTGGATATGCTTAAGAAAAAATGCAAAAACGCAGAAAGGGTTAAATTTTTAGTACAGAGTATGGATCATTTTGATACCTAGGGACAACCTCGAAGTTGACAGGATTTACGCTAAGTCAAGTTTTTGCTTTGCATAGTAGTACCACCTCGAAGAAAACTAACCAAGTCTACAGCATCCGAAGCAAGATGAGTTTAGGGGTATCAAAGAAATTTATCGAAGTCTAAGTAATTCCATTGGAGATTTGAAGCCAGAGTCTTTTACATGATGAAAATTATCTTGACCTCTAATAACAGCCAAATGGAAACCTTCCTTAACACATATCACTGGCGGCATTTATAAAATTATTGTCTACACAGCTTCCGGGAAACTATGATTGTCAAAATACCTATACAATTTACCGCGACGGTTCATTAAGTTCTTTCAGGTTGCACACCTTTTTTGCCACCATTAAGATCGTAAGATGATAAATTTTTGTACACCCTCTGCTTGCAAATTTTTTTAAGTGTATATCGCGGTGAGAAAAGTTGGGGTTCATGTTTTATGTTTAGAGGTAATTCGGACGTTTTTATGAGTAGCCCTGTCGGTAGAGCCTACTTCTGAAATTGCCGCATTTTATTTTATTTTTTCTTTTTAAATAGGCCTAAGCCCGTATTTATATGCAATTTTATTTCCATTAGTAAAATTACCAACACTATGTCTGCCATGACTAGGGTATGAGAGAAATTAGCATAACCAAGATGATTTCAATAAGTTCGACCTTAGCGGTATCTGCTGTTGAGTTAAATATTTAAGGAATTTGTAGCCATCCTCCTTCATATATCTACTGCCTGTGTCTGTATTAAAACTGTCCAGGAAAAGTAAGTGGGGTTGATTGCTGATGTCTACAATGTTTTGCATACAAATCGTATGGAGTCTCTCAGCTTGACTAACCATCAGATGACGTGACTTTACTTTGGTATGCACAGATGAAGCTTGTTTAGTTTCAAGTTACAATGTCACCAAATCCAATGCAGTTTGAACATTTGAAAGCATGCAACAGGAAAATTCCATTAAATTATTTATTCCGTTCGAGTGCTAGGAATTTTCCAGGCTATGAGCATATGAAAAATATTACGAGACCTGATACCGTCAAGAGCTGTAGCGTTTCTATAACAAGCAAGAACAAGCTGTCGTTCTCCATAAATTCCATGAATAACTTTTACGCAAGATTAGAGTGCAAATAAAAATTCTTGACAAAATTTAATTGATCAATGGATTCCTGGGGATTGTTATTGATTTTTCTCTCTCTATGGTAGTTGCAGTAGTATCAGTCGAGGTAGTAGTACTAGTCATATCATTTCAGCCAAAAGATATATAATAGTAGAACATTTTGTGGATTTTATGCGGAAAGGCGGCTGGGCTGTGTAAATTCGATCATCATCGTGTGTCAAAGTTGATACGGTGTTCAATTAAGAATATAAATGTAAATATGAAGTGTAGTGCATTATGAAACAACAACTTTAAGTAAAATTCTGCGAGGGTATTGTCTGTATTTTTTCTTAATTTAAAAACCCTATTTTTATCGCTACTCACTAATATAAAGTCTGACTTACACTACAATTTGATGCTAAATTTCCTATTGAATTCTATCATATACGAAATATTAGCCTGTAATGAACGGCGATGTAAGTATATAGATTTCTGGATGCAGAAGCTCTCCTCTCTAAGCTCTTCCAAAAATCATCAGCGATCCTTGCTCTTTACCCAAAAAAGTTTCATGTTTGCTGTACCATTTCTTGTCGAAGGTCTACTTGAAAACCTATTTAGCGTATTTTTCATTGCTCTGCTTTCCGTATTGTCCACAGATTGAAAATATCCTTAATTGTGGCTATGCTGGAACATGCCTAAATTAGAAAAACACGCTCTAAAAGCACCCGTCTGAGATACTTTTTCATTAGGTTCTGAATTTGACCATTTGATTTTATTTGAATTTTTCTTTAGATGTATAAATTATGTCTTAAATATTTTGTAAATTCTGTATAAATTTTGAATAAGTATTCACACGCGATGACAATTTACGGTGGTTCATAACAGAATAGTCTTTCAAAGAATGGGAAAAACTTTAAACTTTTCCTCACAAAACAACGAATTGTCGTAGTGCTTTTGTTAAATTTTAGGGCTTTGAATTCCAAATTCGACATTGATGGAAAAAGTTTTAAGAGCAATTTATTAAAATTCGTCCACAATTTTCTCGATGTTCATGTTCCTTTTGTTTCGAAACGAGATGAAATCGAATTTGAATTTGAAAACTTTGCCGTCGTAGGTCGTGCGTATTTCGTGGACATTTTTTTTTCCAGAAAAATCTTTAGTTCTATTTGGAAAGTGTAATGTTGACAGTGAAACAAATAATGGGGAGGGTTGTTATGCCAACTTTCCAAATTTCCTTTTATGAGCTTCATATCTTATTGTACGTTATATATTCATAAATATATATTGTTAATAGTAATGGTTTATAGATGAATCAAAATAAAACAGTTTAAAAAACAATTTTAAAAAATCCAGATGAAATTCACGGACCTCTTGAAAAGCTTTTTAACTTTTTTATTATTTTCTCACGACGACGTTGAAAAATCGTAGGTCCGGGTGAAAATGCGATAAAGTTTTTATGTAGGACGATTGCATGAAAAGGAGATAACCGGATATGCCTGTTGCTGTCGTCTTAAAATAATAATTTTAAGACGGCAAGAACAATTATACGTTATATCTCGTAGAACAGAGAACTACTCCAACGGTATTTTAAAGGTACTAATTTTGAACGCCGGTACGGAAACCTGCAGGGTATTTTCAAACATTTACAGATATTTAATAATCTTGTTAAAATCCCTCGTAACTCTAAAAATCGGCTATTATAACCTGCAAAAATGCTCGTGGAATGTCCACTTTAATTCGTAATAAGTACCTTAGATATTATCGGTGGGCCACTCAGAGTCACCAAGGCTGCCTGACTAATCGAGATGATAGCAATATACTTTTACTTGATCTCCATATAAAGGACTATACTCGCTGCCATTGCGTTGACGAAAGATGCATTTCAAGTCAACTTTCCAGCCTAATATCAGGTACAAGGAAGTAAACACCAGCATCGTCTACCTCATTAGTGAGAAAGCAGTCGGTGATAATTTTTTGGACCGGGAGAGGCTCGATAAGGAACTTCCCTCAGTTCACGACATCCTCATGAGCACAATCTATACATAGATCTTTTGGCATTTACGTGAATGACAATATCCAGGGGTGGCAGATTAAGTAAGACCTCAAGGACAGCAGTAGCCGTAGGTCGTAAGAGCCTGTTGTTGCCAGACAAGCATGCCTTTGCAAGCCCTCCAGCTTCCCGATCGCAGTCCCCAGTTGCATCCTCGGGCAGCATGCATAAGAGGCATACGTGAACATGGGTCTTACAATTGATGAGTACATCCAGCGCATAGCAATCGGATTAATGCCCGAAATGCACTCAATGGCCCTGTTGCAATGTGCAATGAGGAAAGTTCTTCATAGCAACATATCCTTTCCTCTTTTTGAATTGCTTTCAATGGGTGCACCAATTTACTGGGTTCTGGGTCGTGAATCAAAACATAACTTCCGGTGAGCAAAAATGTAAGGGTCCTTCTCAGTCAACAAAGCTCTATATTGCCTCAAATTATCCAGATTTCTAAGATTATAACTGAAAAGGTCTAAATAAATGAAATTGAAAAAATATTAATGATGATTTATGTAAAATAATAACATGAAATATTACCTTTAACAGTACTTTTCAGATCTAATACAGTTTCCTTGAACCAAATTCAAATAAACTTTCATTGTCACATTTTTTTATTTGTTGATGCTATCCTCCGGCCTTAATCCACAATATCAGACGGTTTTCATTACAAATCGTTTTATCGCACGTGACACATCAACGTCCATTAAAGGAGCTCTTAACGCCCCATATCCGGAAATGACTTCCCATATTTAATTACTTCCATACCTCCAGCATACTAAAATTATATGGATTCTGTACGGGTCATTCGCAAGAGGTTAGTATCCTTTTAATTCGAAAAAAAAGAGAATTCAGAATGTTCCACTTTCTCATACTATTCTACTCTCGAGGATATTAAAAATGTTATAGTCCACATATCTTCATCTGAAATTTATGGATCATTTCTATATCCTTTTGCTAGCTAACGACATACATTAGACACAAAACAAGTCCGTCTATCACTGGAAGGATACTTTATATTTATCGAACTTGGACATCTTGCAAGGCTCTCTTCGGATTTATAACAAAAGCATAAAAACGGCGCCAAACTATCAATCCATAATGCGAAAAAATTGCCTCATTTAAACTTTCCGCAGTTAGACACATAACCCGTCCATGAACTTCCTGTGACCCGATTTGTTAATAGGTTCCCATGTATACGTATGGAGTAGCATTGAGAGCTACTTAAGCCGTTAGACGAATATCAGTGGGGTGACAAATATAAAGTGGAATCACAGATTTAAGCTCAACGGTGTCATCATTTCAGCTAACAGCAAATAGTCGACCACCATCGGGCACCATTTGCTTCAATGACAATGTTGCATTTTAATTAGCAACTTTGTGGAACATACATACAAATACATACAAACACAGAAACGGAATGCAATGTGCATTTAAATTTTCGAAATATTCGCACCGCTTTGCACAGAAGTGGAAATATGTATGCAGCTAGAAAGGCTAGTGATAAGCACCTTTGGCTCTTATCGCTGAAATTTGCTAATTTATTGTGGCATTTTGCCGATTAGAAAAAAAGTTGGATAATTCCGCAGATTTAAAGCCTTAACCTTTAGTAAGGTAGAAATATTATCGTCCCTTTCCTGTTTCTAATTGCACTTTCGCACACTCGAATATCACCCTTAAGCTACATATTATGTAAGTCCCTGCATTTATAAAATGCCAGCTATCAACTAATTGTGTCTATTAGAAACTAAGTTGGTTCTTACCAATTTCTTGAAATCAGGTTATAAAGGGTTTTCCAATAAGAGGTGTTATTTTAATTAGCCCGCTAGTTCGGTACATTTCACTTTTGGAGCTGTCATTTTTTGACATTTGAGTAGAAACTACGCCATTAATAAAAATGGAACGATACACTATTCAACAATGCATTGAAATTATTAAAATTCACTGGTGAAAATGTGGCAGAGACGGTTCGTAAAACTCGAACATTTTTGGGTCGTCGTGACGCACCTTGTCGGACCACAATACAGAAATTGGTAGAAAAATTCGAGCTGTCGGGACAAGTTAGTTATGTGAAGAATAAAACCCGTGCACGTCGCTCAAGAACAGCCGAGAATATTGCTACTGTAGACGAAAATGTTGAAGAAAACCCAGGTTTGTCCATTCCTCGTCGTTCTTTGGAATTAGGCATTCCACAAACGTCATTACACCGTATTTTGCATAAAGATTTGGGTCTTAAGGCTTATAAACTTCAGTTAAAACAAGAACTCAAGCCGGCCGATCATCAACAACGTCGAGTTTTTGCTGATTGGGTCCTTGAAATGCATGAAAATGATCCGGAATTCCATCGAAAAGTCATCTTGAGTGATGAGGCCCATTTCCACCTCGATGGCTTCGTCAACAAGCAAAATTGTCGCATCTGGGGCTCGAAAAACCCAAGAGTTATTGTGTTATTATAGAAAAGCCTCTCTATCCTCAACGTGTGACTGTTTGGTGCGGTTTATGGTCCCGCGGGGTCATTGGACCTTACTTTTTCGAAAATGAGGCTGAAGCAACAGTTACGGTGAATGGATTGCGCTATCGACAGATGATTAATGATTTTTTATGGCCGGAATTGGATGGTACTGATCTGGACAACGTTTACTTTCAACAAGATGGCGCTATACAAGCAACGAAACCATTGATCTTTTACGGGAAAAGTTTCCGGACCGTGTTATCTCTCGAAGAGGTGATCACAATTGGCCACCGAGATCTTGTGACTTAACACCTTGCGAATTCTTCCTTTGGGGCCACGTGAAAGAGAAGGTCTACGCCAATAGCCCAGCGTCGATTCAAGACCTCAAAGACGGAATTCGTGAGGCTATCGAGGACATAGGGCAGCCACTTGGTTATAGAAAATTTCATGAAAAGGATATGGTCCTGTAGGCGTGGTCGTGGTGGTCATTTGGCTGATGTTATTTTCCATTATTAACGGCATACCTTCCTCTTTATAATGAAATAAGGATCCGATCATTTGTCTCAAAAAATGGCATTTTTCTTTGCTTATCAAAATAACACCTCTTATTGGAAAACCCGTTACTTGCAAGAAGCAAGTAGAAGGCACTTTTTAATTTCCTTTCAAAATTCAATTAGGCTTTCAAATGTGAGTTTATCTCACCCATTTTGTTTGACAAACATGATTGTTCGGAGCAAAATCGATTAAATGCTTTGAAAAATTCACACGGAAATTAAACCACATCCCCTCGGATTTTTTCTCCGATGACGGTTAATTGCCAACAATTTAATAAATTAAATAAGCATTTCTTTATTATCTCTAATTAGAAGAGATGTGCGCATCTTGTACAAAGTAAGTGGAACTAAATATGAGAATACTTGATAACTTCGATTTCTTTTCGGAAAAATCTATTAAGAACTGAAATTATAAATTACGAAAACCATGAAAATTCTAGACAAATACACGTTGACAGACAAGTTGAATCAATGCCCACCAAACACCGGCGAAGTACGTATTCATTAGCACTTGACATCGGCCCATCTCAGGATTTATCAAATTTTCTACCAAATTGCTCACATATAACCTGAAAAAAACCGCCATAATCGTTTGGAATTGCATTTATTCTCTCCCCATGTTCTCTTCCGGAGATGATGCTTAACTCGCCAGAGTAATTTTATTATTGGCATTTGTTATCTTATTGTAGGAACATATAGAGTGGTCAGTATAAAATCGCGGCTCTAGATATTTAATTTTCATTTTTTATTTGCTTTCTCTTACCTTTAGTCTTATCTGTAGATTTGCCGATGACAGCATCCTTGATTTTGCTTACTCCTTTAACACTCTTGCGGATCCACAGCTGGAATGCCACATATATAACATGAGCTTGCATGCTGAGATCATTAAATAATGACCTTGACAATATCCTCGCTTGGTATAAAATAGATCCTGTCGAAGGCAGTGTGTATAAGACCCAAAGCTGCTTTTTTTTTTTTAAAAACAACATCGTTATCTTACTACTCCCATCTCTTTTTATGGAGCATTAATTTCTGATACACCATCACTAAGCATTGGATTTCGGAAAAGGTGAGAGTGATATTTTAGCCACTAAAATCTAGCGCCCCACTGCAATTCTTATATCAGACCTATAATGGAAATATAGTTACCATATCTGAGCCAGGGCTGGTCGCACAGTAATAAACTCATTGGATATTGTCTAAAAAATAGCCTTCTAGCAAATTAGAGAGCTGGCAATAACTTATCGACTGACTCGCGCGCCGCTGCAATGTTAGATACTTTTTGCACTTTAATCGCTACATGCATGCTCAATGCTCCGAGGAAATATGTCGTCTGATCAGATCTCTTGTAGATTGCTTTCTTCACGCAAAACTCGCACTGCATGGCGCGGATATCTACTGCTATTTTACCGTACAGTAAAATTCCATGATGCATTTTTATCCGAACTTTGCGAATAGAGAACATGCTGCCATCTTTTGTCTTTCCTCGGGCTTACAAATTACGAAAATTCAAGAGTGAGATGCATGAGTAACTCCGCCACTCTATGTCCGATAATCCTTCCCTTATCACCTTCTTGCCATGCTATGCTTCTCGTCATAAGTTATATATTAATATTAAAAAAAAAAAAAATCACACAAATACATCTGTCGCAGTGATGGGGTGGGACTCCGCGCGGGGCTTCATCAAGAGTTGAGCGAGGCGAGGTGAAGTTAAGGAAATAATTGTCTTCTGCTAATTGTTAGTAAATGCACAACTATGATTTTCGCTCGCAAAAGTTCCCCAATTCATTTCAATTATGTTGTAGAAAAAAGTTCATTTGGGCTCGGCAAAACCAAAGATTTCGGTGTAATTCTCAATTCTCGCCCTTTTTTGAGGATCACAGCGATTACATAATTAGTTCGATTTTGAGTTTTGGTAAGAGATGGTCTAAGAAATTATCAACCTGGCCTCACTCAGAAGCCATGACCTCCTGCATCTTCCATACCATCGAACCAACTACGGTAAGAACGATCGTTTAACCTTTAATTGTAATGTCTCCTATCTTTAATGAGCATTTGGACCGTATTAATTTGAATTTTTCTAGACTGCAATTGAAAACTCAGCTGAAATTAGAATCTCTGTTTTTGCCTTCTTTTTTCATTATTTTATGTTGCATATTTTGCATGGATTGTGTGTTCTTATAATGAATTTTTGATGTAATTAACTTGATGAATTTCGAATAAATAAAGCAATAACATTAATAAATAATAAAGCACGCTTGGCCATGTCTGAAATACATACATACATACAATATATCGGAGACATTTATAATTATCATAAATATTATTATCTTATTAGAGTGCTACTTTGCATCTGTGTAATTTCCTTTTAATAGGCTCTTGAGCCCAGAAAAACATTCATTTCAATCACCAATAAGCTGGTTATCTCTGAAAAGAAGGAGTGTGAGGTCCAATTTCATTGCCCGTCTCAATGTCTCCAGCAATTCTTCCGCCCTAATAAAGCATGGAATAATCTAAAAGATATTTCTAATAAAGAGCTAAGACATGTTATCATGTTATCCAGGCAAATCCAATAACATCAATTGTGTAAAAGTCTAACTTCCTAATATTCGCAAAAAACTCGTGCAATCATCTGACACATATCACATCTCGTAAAAATCTAATCTCATTGCGAAAAAAATCCATTTCTATCAACTGCCAAAAAAATATCATCCGCTTGGATTAAGGATAGTACGTACCTTGCCTTTATACATATGTATAACTGTGTACCTTGCCCTCCAAATTCAGCAAAATATTCCCCTTCGATACAAGGACAATAAGCTAACTGACAGTGTTCGTCACAGTCACAACAATACCATTTCCAGAGAGAAGACTACATGAAAACATGTCAGACAAAATTTACTTTGCCAATCTTGTCCATACCATACGGAGGACTTGCAAGAGCATCCTTATCGAAGGGGATGTTTAAAATGTATTTCCGATATTGATTAAGGATATTGACAAACTTGATGTACGGGAAAATAAGCTTACCCTGGCAGGAAGTTCTCCTTAACTATTCAGAATTTATGTGGATCTTGTAAATAAATGCAATAAAGCAGCAGAATTTCGTGATGTAAAAATGTACACTGTCAATTTATTATTGGAATTTTGTTTTTAACTTTTTTGTTTGTTTTTTAATTAAGCAATACTCAATGTTTGTTCAAAGTACAAAACCAATTAAAAAACCGGCCAAGTGCGAGTCGGACTCTTGCACTTGAAAAAAAAAAAATAATGCCGTCATTTGAGAAATTATGCTTACTTATGATAATAATAATGACAAAAAAAAACGCCGAAAGAATCACGTTTCTTGTATGGGGGCTCCCCAAAATTTCTAATTTTATTTTATTTATATTCGGCACTCTGTGCAAATTTCAACTGTCTACCTATTACGGTTCATGAGATACACCCCTGTGATAGACATACAGCATACGGACGGACAGACATACATCGGAGCTATAGTAATAGGGTTAACGTTTTTACCCTTTGGGTACGGAACCCTAAAAAAAAACAACACAGGTATTTCAAGCTAAGAAAAAATGTTCTCGAGGCCTAAATTTGAACGACGCTGCAGCTATCCAGCAACAACTGCATAGGCAGTACACGATATTCACACATAATATTTATTACTTTTAAAGTATAAAAATTTTAGTGTGCTTAAAATATTTATCATTTATTCTAAATTTATGATCACATTTAGTAGGTCTTCAATAATGCATAAAAATTCCAAAGAAAAAATTTGTAGTAAATTTCTAAGAAAAAATTGAGAACTACATCAGACCGAAGCATTGTTGATTTTATATTGGAGCGAGGCGTTACAGATTTTTGGTTGTAATAAAAAAGTTTTAAGCAAAATTAAGAGATGTACTTTTAATTAATAATAGATGAGACTACCGACCGACACGCTAGTGTCCTGCAATCTATTGTTCTACTACCACTACAATTAATTAGAAGTACTTTTCACATATATGGCAAATTCGTGGCAAATTTCTGTTGGACATTCTAGATTCATCAGTAGAAAGCATTTTTATCGCTGTCGCTGTTATTTTACAAAAATTTTAAATTTCGCTGATACAGATAAATAAATAAATGTGATGGTAAAACCCCCGAGATGTAGATGACGTCCCAACGACAACGAATACACAAGATGATGAAGACAGTTCACTGATGTCAGTGAGCACCCAGGATGGCCGGGTCTTGCAATCAACAAAAGCACGCGAGTTAGATCATGGTCTGACTAACAAAATAGATTTTGTTCAAGAAAGAATTTTTTGGGATATCTCCGGTATATAGCAAAAGCTAAAAAATTAACAAAATTAAGTTTAACCCGGTAAAAAGTCCAAAAGAGTAATCTTTTTATTTATTTTTCCTCCTGGGCTTGCATAGGAGTGTTTTTTCCTCATATAATTCACTCCCAGTATTTATTCTGACTTTATATGAGAAGAGATCAGTTTGATCTATTTTCAATCGTCTACAGCAGGCAGAAAACCAAGCTGCACCGATGAGTGTAAGGTTTTCTGCTGACACGAAACGCTTCTTCTTCTTCCTTTTTTTCTTTATTTTTCAGCCCACTGCGTGGCGTATATAGGTTCGATTCGCTTCGAATGAATCTGTTTCTTTAAAAAAAATTTTTAAATTTTTTTAATAAATAAAAAAATTGTTTTTTCTATTTTTCTCAAACTTTTCATTTCTTTCTTCTTTTTTCATTTTTCATTTGTTTTTCAAATCACCCAATTTCGCCATTTGTCACCTAAAATTAATGGGTTGTGTGATGAAATAACAAATTAGAACTTTTTTTAGCTTTTGCTATATACCGGAGATATCCCAAAAAATTCTTTCTTGAACAAAATTAAGTTTAACCCGGTAAAAAGTCCAAAAGAGTAATCTTTTTATTTAACAAAATAGAAGATACCAATTTTCCAAGAAATTCTAAAGAAATAAGTAGAATCAGCAAAAGCGGAACAAATTTTAAGCATTCCACTTTCCCACACTTAAATAATTTCAAACTTAAAACATTTATTTTCCCACATTATAACTACGATCTAATTACAGCTTTGCCCAAAATATTTCTTATGAATATTTCTTGCCTTGCCGTTCTTTTATTTATTTTTTGGTAATAATGTGACATAAATGATAAAAGATTAAAAACCAAATTCTCATGGAGATCCATTAAGTTTAACCAATTGCAACCCCTATAGCATTTGACCATTTGACTCTTTACATCCTACTAGGAAACAAATTTATTATGGTTATGTCACCTATCCATCTATCCATCCATCCAATAATGTAACATATGCCAATTCTCAATTTCATTCTACACCGAATTACGTAATGCTTTACGACTCCCGAAAATTTCACTTCACCCACATTAAAGACAATTTATACTTTTTTTTATGAACAGTGATGCCCTACTGAACGACATTTCGTTTAACGATACAATTTTATGGTCCATTTCGATATATAGGGGCGGCAGCACATGCATTTTACGATACAAATATTTCTGTATGATGAGGGATTATGAAATAATCAAAATATTTATATAAGGAGTTTGTCCTTCACAATAATTCAGGAGCATTTAAAGAAAATATTCAAGCATCAGAAATAGATACTTTTCCATGTACATAGAAGTAGTCCTGGGGAAGGGACACAAGTACATAATGCAGATATACTGCTCCTGCCTAGCACAAAATATTAAATGAAAACAGTCAAATGAAGAATTTTATTATGTAATTTGAATACTACAAGAATATGCACAATTTTTGGTGGCGAGAAATCTTGTCAGATAGGCCACAAAGTTGTTCACTTTGTTGAAGTGGTTCATTTACTCGAGCAACTATGTATACAACTAACATAGAAGCTCTAGGATACTAGAATACTTCCGCCTAAAGGTAGTTGCATTGTTGCTACTTAACTTTCATGCTGAAAATTAATGGTATGGATATATTTTGGGTGAAAAAGAAATAGAACAGAATGAACTTTTTAAATTAATTAATTCGTACCAGAGAAGTAAGCGCCTTTGGAAAGTATCTCTAAATCATAAAGGCGTACTAAAAGCTAAAATTGCGCATGGAAAAGCCTGCACAAATTCGTAGTGTTTTTTTTTCAATCGCTTTCTCGAAGAAAATCCTTCAGGAAAAATTTTTCCGTTTTAACAGGAAATATTTCAACCAGATTTTTCTTTTCTTTTAATTTATATTTTGCTATCTCCTCCACTTGTTTAGTTGTCAAAATTGATTCTATCTGAGTGACATAATAAAAAAGGAAATACAGGAAGAAGACTGGTTTTCCCTGAGCTTTATTTTGTTCCTCAAAGGACTTTTATTCGTCACGAAGCGAAAACCTTGTACTGAAAAATGGAATATGCCAATTTTTCAGCGCTCCTGTTAATTTATAGCAGAATTAATAAAAAAAAAATATAGTTTAGATTTCATATTCCAAAACAAGTAATGTGAGTACTTAGTACAATTTCAATACACATTTATATTAAGGTGTACATTATGTATTTAATCATCTAATTAAGAAAAAAATTAGTATTACTTTTTTGTTTTTACTTTCAGTTTTTGTTTTAGTTTTCTTCTGGGCAAAATTTTTTCTTCACACTTTTTGGAACGAAAAACAATCAGTATCAATATTTAGGAAAAAAATTCAATCTCTGCTCAAAATACCTCAACGGTAAATATACCTTTTTTAAATTCACTTCAACTAATTTTATTTCTTTCAACAGATTTCGACAATACTTCAACAGTATTCAGCAAAAAGTTAACAACTTGCACAAATCGATAAATGAAATTTAAATTAAATCAAGATAAAATTCAACGTAAATTCTTTTAAAAGAATTCACCAATATTATTAAGAAAATGGCCGACCTGTGGCTGCCTGCTTATATTCAACTTTTATGTCTTGTGGAGTATAAAATTCCGGAAATCAGTTTGAGTGATAACACAGTGGCAGTCGTTAATGATATCCACTAGTCTTGCTTGTAAAAATAACCGAACTTGAAATATCTTCAATTTAAAGGAAATATTAACTTTAATATCACTCAATCCCATTGCTGCAAGTTTTTACTCCACTTAACAAATTTAAATACAGCCATTGCAGGGTGCTTACTAACTTAACAATTCTTGGATTTCTTGAATTAATTTAAAACAAAATTAAATTTCTAATACCCTAGGCAGCCGGGCAAAATCAATGATCAAGGTTTTGTGAATTAAAACGAAAGTCCTGTGAATTTTTGTATGTAATTGACAGCACATTTTTAATATTTAAAATTCAAAGCTAAATCGATTTTTGAAAAATTCAATTACGAATGAATGATCACTGATTTTGCCCGTCTGCCTAGGGTTAAGTTTGTAATTGTTCGATTTATTTCTTAAAATACGTTAATTTTGTGATATTAGTGAATTATTTTAATAAAATAACAAATGCGCGTTGATCTAAATCTAGAAGAAATGTTAAATTAAATGTTGACTTAATTTGAAGAACGCGTTGAATTATATTTGAAATAAATGTTGAATCTATTTAAAAATTATTTGATTGATTTGTGTAAGTTGTTGACTTTTGTGGAATATTAGTGAAATATTTCTGAGACCTGTTGAAAAAAAATGAAATTAGTTAAATTAAATCTAAAATTCTTCATTCCATTTGCCTCTCCAATATTATCTTGCTGTGTTGTTCGGTTTGAGATGAAAAAAAGAATTCACCAAGTATTTGCCGTAAGTTGCAGGAAAAACTTAAAATACATTCTTCAAAAACTACTTACTTATCTAAGATGGATCCTGCTATAACATGACAAATGTTACTAAATATATTATATAAATTTTCCTGAGAAACTGAGAAGCAAAAAACATTGCCATACTAGGCATTGTTAATATAAGGAAAAAAAATCATTTCAAAGACTTCGGACTAATTCAGAGTTGATTTGTCATCTCCAAGACGTCACAGAATATTTTTGAAGAGGGCAGACTGAATGGATGAATTCTTTCATTCATAATCGAGACGTTAAAGTGATAACAGTGAATTCATTCTGAGGTTTGAGATCTAGATGTGAAAATAAGTTTGGCTAGAAACAGAATCGTAAAATAAGCCTTTTTTAATCCAATCTTGAAAAAGCAACGTTGTTTTTGCTGCTTCAAACCATTTACAATAAATTAACTACGTCTTTTATTATACCTATTATTAACTCTATTTCTACTCTTCATTAATGATCTGCTTTCCCTTACTTTCAATCCTATCCATAGCTTTGCTGGTGACAGTACCCTTTATTTCGCATACTCCTTTGACACCCTTGCGGATTCCAGAGGGAACGCCGCATGTGCTAAACGAGACTGCATGATTAGATCATTGAATAACGATCTTGATAATATTCTCGCTTGGGGCAAAGTGAATCGCGTCGAATTCAATGCATCTAAGACCCAAAGCTGTCTCATCTCATTAAAACAAGACCATCACTTAACCACTCCCGTTTCGTTTGATGGTGCATTAATTTCTGATTCACCGTCACTAAGCATTCTGGGCATTAATATTTCCAGTAAGTTAAGCTGGACAGATCACATCTTCTCGGTTGCCAAAGAGGCATCAAAATGTCTTGGTTTTTTGAAAAGGTGTAAGAAATATTTCAGCCCATCAAATATAGCGCTCCTTTCCCTATCTCCTTCCTGCCACGCTGTGCTTTGCATCATAGGGTATCCCCTGAGCTTGGCTTAATAATATATATATAAAAAAAAAAAAAAAATACCTAGATAAAATCTATAGGATATAAGAGGTATTTCATTCCATTTGTTATGCATAGATATAATCACGCTAGAGCAAGATGGATTGGACACCTACGCATAATATTAAAAGTTATTTTGATTTTTGCATGTCCGTCCGTCTGTCCGTCTGTGGACACGATAACTCAAGAACGCCTATACTTAGAGAGCTGAAATTTCGTACACAGACTTTAAAAAAAAAAAAGAGTAAAATTATGTTCGAAAATGAGACATATCGGGCAACTCCTTCGTGGGGTCGCAATACAAGACTTTCGTTTTCCACTATATATTTTGACACTCCCCGAGAAAGCGTCGACTTAGAGAGCTGAAATTTGTTATATGATGTTTTCATTGTACTAGCAAATAAAATTTCAAAAATGGACTAAATCTGGCAACTCCTTCTTAAAGTTGCCATATAAAAATTTAGGTTTTTTACGTATACTTTGAAAATGATCAGTCCAAGACATTTTATTGTACTAAAAACTTCTTTAGAATACGAAATCCTATAAAATTGCTTATATTGATTTTTCTGTCCGACGAACCGTTCTAAAAATATATGCGAAAAACCACTTCAAAAATCAAACTTGCACATAAGGGTGACAATACGAAATTTCATAAGGGCATTCATCTTGGGTATCATAAGAATTGGTCTTGAACCAATTCTAGCTGTTTTACTTGTTTAAATAATAAAGATATGATTGATCCAGCTAAGATTGGGCGAAATACAAATACTAAGGATGTTTATCGGTCCCTACACATTTCAATTTAATTTTTGTTTAACCACGTTCTCTTTTCAGCTTATTTGGACGGTTGAAGTGATCATACCGAAAATAAAGCTCAGCGACTTCGTTCTCGTATCTTCGACCTATCAGCATTCTTTCATTTTTGTTAAAAGTTGTTGAAAACTACTATTTACTCAGACTATCAAATTTTTGGAAATCAGCAATATGTTCACGCGATGGCAATCAGGATGTCGTAGCGACTACATATGTGGAACAGATTTATTAAAAGTTTCTTTTACTTTAACAAGTACCTATCTAGCATAGATGAATTGTTTTTTCACTGCGTTGATCTTTTCAGGCTTCTGAGAAAATTGCCTATACTTTCGGTTTTCAATATCGACGATTACAATAATCAGTAACTTATTGACTAGCAAATCACGGCGGGTTCTAGTCAATGATCGGGCCTAGATTCGCTACTTTTTAGCTTACTGTAAAAAACATTAACATTCATTTGTATTACAATAGATCTAGTGAATTTATTGAGGATTGATTGACTAGAATTAATGACGATTTATCTTGAATATATAATTGGTCGCTTCGTAACGGGGTCGTTCTTATTATTATTACTGAAAATAACTAGTCTGGAACATAAGTTCTAACAAAAGAATCGTTAGGCAGCGAAAGAAAACTCTTCTCAAGTTTGTGAAGCCTAATATGATGATAACCAGCAAGAAAAAAACATGAATCTCAAGAGAGATTAAGATTAAAATGGCAATGCTTGTGGGATCAATTGCAAAATACTCAGAGTGTAAATCTCTGGATTATACCAAGGTTGCTGAGTATCCACCGATGTAAAAAAATAAAAGACTTCATGATCTAACTGCAGCTCTGGTTATTACTTGGTGAAGCGTATTATTAACGTGTGAGATGTCTTGAAACTCATCTGCTCAAAGAAAAGCAGAATCAAGAATTCCCGTTATACATTAGGCAAGGGCAGGATAAACTCACAATACCTGTTCGATAGTCTCAGGAATTTTAACAAGATCGGCGTAGAGAATGCAATGATCAGTAATGACATCGACAATAAATCTGCATTATCTCGAACCCAAAATAAAAGGCCCCCGTGAATTCTCTCGGTTAAACGTATCTCTCATTCTAATAAAAGCAAGAACGTATTTACAGTCTGCAAAAATAACTCAATGCTTCTCCTTAATCTTGATGCATTATCAATCCTTCAAGCACTATTTGCACCGCCATTATTATAATGTAAAAATTATTGCCTAGACAATTATGCATTCTAAGGGTGTACATTATTTTGTAGTGATTGTTGCTGAGTTCGACAAAGTAAAACCCAAAACCTGTCCATTTAGCTATGAGAGAGTCCTTTGCAAAATCTTGTATAGCTAACTGGATGCATTTCGTGATAGAAACCAGAGGTTTCCCTCAAGAATTCTAGGAACACATCTTGAAATAATTTACAAGTCAGGCAATTGCGCTCTGTCAGCAAAACTGACAATCATAGGTAATATGAGTGTAAGACTAATTCCAAGCTTTTTACTAAGTATCGCCTTTTATAACAGAAGATAAATACAAGCATCTTCCCAGCAAACAAAGAACTCATTTTACATTTTACTTGAAGGCATATTAGGTACAGTAAATGCTATAAAACACATGGAGTTTAATGTTATGCTGATGTTTGTCAAGGACATCACCACAACTAAGTACGATGTAGAGAAGATATTTTATTCTATGCAAAACTTTGTACAAAGGAGTAGATCGATCTCCCCAGCAACTCTAAGTGAGGATAACAGATTGTCGTAGAATTAAAAAAAATTTCTGCTTAATTCGCATTCGAAGTATTGCGCCTGCCAAGTAAGCACCCTCGTTAAACATTTACCTTATCTACCGTACTTAGTTAATTAACTGCAAAATCTCTTTCATTCATATATATTCAAAGGCCCTAAATAAAATTTCAGAAAGTATAAATCAACTTTTCTGTGAAGGAAAGAAATTCACAAATCCGTTTGTCTACCTCTACCTTACCATTAAAACTCTATAACTCACTTTTTAGCAAAAAGTCTTGCTACAAAAAACTGGACCTTAATTTAAATAAAAACAGATTACAAAGATTAATGGTGAAAAATTTCACAGACTACAAAACACCCAAAGTTTGGTGCGCTAAGAAATTTTTACACAGTGCAGCCAAATAAAGTTTCTCACTCACAAGCCTTCCTTAATTCATCTCAGGTGAAAATCATCAGATTAACACGACGCTCCCACTCCTAAATCACGGTGCCCACTTTTTCCACTTTATTTTTTCACAAAAAGCACCTTTCTCAGGCAGAACTTTTTAACGAAATATCCTCCCACATAGACCCTTCCACATTTTGTAGGCAAGCACTTTTTTAGCAACCAACCAACTTGATCTCTATAAAAATCTCAGGGTTGCCCGACCCACTGTCAAATCAAAATGCAAATTGGAATGAAGATCCTGCATCTGGCTGAGTTTAACGAATTTTGTGAGCTGCCTCGTCAACATCGTTTGCATATCAAATAGAAAATTTATCACTGTCATACATAGAATGTCCCCTTTCCTGCCGTAAGTATATCGCTTTTACTCAGGATAACTTTGAAAAAAAAAATAATTTGAGGACTTTGGTAAATATAATTATGCGCCGGCAACTTTTTTTTTATAATTCTGGGATGGAATAAAATAGAATTGCTAGCTGCCGCTAAATGCGCTATGATTTTGCTTAATTGTGACTTTTGAAGTTGCGATAAATAGGCCATTGATTACAGGAAAGATTATCGGTAAGTGACCTGTGGCTACATTATTGCAAAGTGTTGGAATTATTTAGTTTCTTAATGAGTGCTCATTCCACAACAAGTAGGTTTCTTATGATAACATTCACTAAAAGTTAGGCCAAAACTGCGATCACTGTAGTACTTTTACATTGGGTTACATGTTGGACTAGGAAGCCCACCAGAAGGAAAATACATATTTTAAGGAGCTGATTTATCTACAAATTGCTTAGATAATCACAGATTTAGTTTGGAGTTGATTAAAACTCCAACTGATACAATTACGAAAAGCGCATGCGCAACCGCTTACGCAATCTAAGCTGAAGACCTATTGTACCAGGAATTTTAGCCAAAGATTATGAAAGAAGTATGGTAAAGAAAGCAAAGTAGGTACGCCGTCCTTAATTAAACGGAGCAAATTTCGGGTGTCCCATGAAAATGATCTCTATCGAGATCTCTTTCTTTAGTCTTTCAACCGAGCAGTTTGCAGCTTTTTCTGGCGTTGGCTATTAGAAATTTTGGATCAAACAGAAGTTGAACCCCAAGAGTCCTTAACCCTTGTGTACAAACCCGCCATTAGCCATTTTGACTTCGATTCCCTGTAAAAACTGTTAGTAGAAATATACTGGCCCGAGGATCCATGCCATCCCAAAGTTACTTGCGATACGTCGATTTATGCAAAAAAAAAAAACTTCATAAAAAATTTATAATTTTTTGGCTTTTTGAATTCAAACTTTTTTATCCGTAGTCAACACACCAAGGCTACCCGGATAGCCAGAGATTTTATATGAGAAACTTTATCACGTAGATGGTTAATAAACTTAAGTTGGAGAAAAAAATAGGGAAATTTAATGAAAACGAACATGTAAGTCTATAAAAAATTGTTTTTTTTTTTTTTACATACAATAAAAATATTTACAATATTATAAATTAGTTACATAAATGGTATTTATTTACGGTTATTGTGTGTCCGCTACATATGGGCATGTTATAGGTGCAACAGGATTTTCTGATGGCACGTCGTCTTTTTGGACAGACATAACATTTTCCTGTCTGTGCGGTACATCAACTACTGTCTCAAGAGTTCTTCAGGTAGTTGCCGTAGAATTGGCCTTCCTAACATACTTTCAATTCCAGTTCTGCTGTTAGTTGCCTTCCCCAGTCTCGTAAAAAAATTCGGCGTTGGTGTGTTCGATTTGAACCAGCAGGATAATTCTCCGAATAAATCTTGGAAGCAGCCAGACATGCGATGTCAAGAGTATTATAAAAAAAAAAGCCACAGGCCATCTCTGTGTCCGCCTTTTAGTAGAATAGTGTCCCAGCAATATATCCATGTTATATACTCCACTTTTCGCAAGGGAGGGATAGTCCTAGAACGGGTCTACATAATGGTAATCTTTTGCTACTCATACCTTTAAAACTTTAGCCACATCAGCCTCCCAAATTTTCCGTAACGCAACTGTCCTTGGATACCCCGTCGTACAGAATCGTAAGAAGTTCTTCGAATTCGCAAAATATTTCTGTGATTATAGGTCACCACATTTTTTTTCGTAATTTTCAAAACGCCCTAATTAATTTTACCAAATACTGTAATTAATTTTACCAAATACTCCATATCATATTTAAAGTTTTCTTCAAAATTTCATAGAGCTCGAATTAACAATGAAACCCATCCACATCTTACCCAGAACACCCTTCAATCTTCTTCCTTTGTTACTTCTTAAATCTAATCATTTTCTTAAGACTACAGCTTAATCCTTGTGCTAACATCCCATAGTTATAGGATCGGGGGATAACTAGTTATTAAAAATACAATAACCAATAATTACAACTTTAGGAAGTTGTGTTCACACACCAATGGGTGGAGGAAACTTTTTTAATTCGATATGAGAGACAAGGGAAATATTTTGTGGTGACTTGATTTCTTTACGACCACGAACGGTAATATCACTGACGACCTCTATCTCATTGACCTATATTTACTTTACCATCAGGGTTAAGCCCAGTGCTAACCATAATCGTGATTTTTTTCCTTTTCGCTTCTTTCAAGTAATAGGTAGTCCACAAGAAGATAACGCCAGAGCAAATCTTTGCTGTACCTATTCCACTGCGAAAAATTTCTAAGGAGGAAAAATTTCTTTTTTTCTTGCTCGTTAGCCTTAAGGAAACCGCAGAGGGAAGTGAAATGTTCTCTCTGCTGACAGAAGTTCGTTATTGAAGTTGAGGATAATCAGGTGTAAAAGTTATGAAATGATCTGGTCGACATGGGGCGGCTTTTGTTATTACAACATAGAATGATTTCACACAGGTGAGAAATATTTATAAGTAGAAGACTACGTATAAAATTTGTGATAAGGCGAAATGTAAAGGGATTTGCATAAATTTAAAAATGTATCATTTTGTGACTGAAAAAAAAATAAATCAGTGATGTTGAATGCTAATTATGTAGGTCTCATGGAAATATTGTCTCTATCTGAATTTTACTTGATACGAAATTATATTTGGTCTGAATCTCGTGGTATCAATACTAAGAAAATATCATCGTCATTTTGGTCACATTTGTTAGCGATCGACTGTGCGCAAATGCTTTATTTATTTAGAACTTCATCAAAAATCTGATTACTAAGTTTACAAAAGAAAAATTTAAAAAAAAAATAAATTAAAAATTATTATACATATGTAAACAATGATATTGACCAACAGTGTACAAACAATATTAATAAAATGAAAAGTAACCTTAACTAAGCTGATCTCTTAATTCACTTTTTGAAAGATGAAAGTCAATGCAATCAAACTGATTGTTAAAGAGACGAGACATTGATGAAATCGGCTCGTGAAAACCATAGTTTGTACTATGATGAGGAACGACGAGGAAGTCGTGGTTCCTCAAGAAGCGCGCAGGAATAGATATATTGAAAGTATTTAAGAGCTCAGGAGAATTTATCGCTTCCTGTATACACTGAAACGCAAAAACAACTCTGGAAGCTTTTCGCCTATTTTCGAGAGAATCCAATGGAAAGAGTTTAAGCCTATCAACATATGGAGGTAAAATAATAGGGTTATGCCAATGAAGTCCACGCAGGGCGAAACGAACGAATCTCCGCTGCACAGCCTCAATACGATTTATGTATACAGCATAAAACGAAGACCAGACCGGACTGGCATACTCCAAAATAGGTCTAACGAATGTGCAGTAAAGGACCTTCGTTATGAATGGATCATTAAACTCCTTTAACCATCTCTTTACAAACCCCAGAGTAGCATTAGCCCTGGCAACCATTGTATTAAAATGATCCTCGAAGGAAAGGCGTGTATTAAGGAAGACACCCAAGTCCTTGGTTTTGTCAAGTCTAGATAATAAGCATCCATCTAAAGTATAACTGAAGTTTAATGGACTCCTTTTACGAGAAAAGGACATAGCAGTACATTTGTTGATGTTGAGAGGAAGACAGTTAATAGCACACCAATTATGAAAGGTGTCTAAGTCCAAATTTAGAATTCCACACTCGTTTCCATTAGAAACAATGCGGAAGAATTTGGCTTCGTCAGCATAGCAAAGTATTCTTGAATTAGTCAAAATCAGAGATACGTCATTAATGAAAATAATAAAAAGGAGTGGTCCGAGATGACTGCCTTGAGGAACACCAGAAGTATTATGTATTACGTCAGAAAGAGCTTCACGAAATATAACTCGCTGCGTACGATCCGATAAATAAAAATGAAGCCAATTGACAAAAACAGAAGAAAAACCAAGAAGAGTCAGCTTATGAATCAAGATTTTATGATTGATTCGGTCAAAAGCTTTACTAAAATCTGTGAATATGCAATCAACTTGCTTTCCGCTTTCCATTGCAGAAATGCAGAAATTAGTAAACTCTAACAAATTAGTCGTAGTAGATTTACCCTTCATAAAACCATGCTGAAAATAGCGCAGGAAAAGCTTGCAGTGGAATAACAAAACATCGCAAACCATTGCTTCAAATATCTTACCAATACAACATAACTTAGCGATGGGTCTGAAGTTAGAAATGTCACACTTATTACCCTTCTTGTGAAAAGGAATAATCAAAGAAAGCTTCCACTGTTTAGGAAAAACACCACAGGTTAAAGATAAATTAAATAAATAACACAAAACAGAAACTATGGACGTAGCACAATTTTTTATGAACGTGGAAGGAACGCCATCCGGACCACTAGAAAAACTATCAGCTATGCTTGAAATGTACTTGAAGACAGACGCTTCATCGAACAACAGGTCCTTAGGTTGAAGGGAAGTCGTCGGAAGCTTCGTCAAATGGATAAAATCGTTATAACTAATATCACAGTGGTTATCACAGAAGACAGTTTTAAAGAAGTCACCAAAAAGATTGGAAGTCTCCAAGGGATCAACACTATCTATGTTTCCAAGTCGCAACGATGAAGGGTATCCATCACAGTTGCGCTTAGAGTTCACAAACTTCCAAAATTGCTTTCATTCTTTACTCCCATTTGTAGCAACTGGGGAAATGTGCAGTCTGGGCGGCAATCTTGAAAAAAATTAAATTATTCTTGCCATCGCGACGTAACCGGGTGGGTGACAATCCTAACATGTAAGACTGATTACCGTATTCGAACACTTTCACTTCTCAAATGAACATCCACCTTTATCGCATCCCAAAGTATCCAATAGAGACGAAGAATAACAAGGAGCAAGTCTGCAGGGCTTGGGCGAGTTCACTTAATCGGTTTTATACTCATGCGATGGCAGGTTGAATACGGAACCAAATCTCGTGTATTTTGTATGTACACTGTAAGTCGAGGCTATTCATGAAGTCTAAAATTCTATTGGCATTCAAGCTTACCTAGAAGTAAAGTGAGGTGAGTACTGGGCCCATCCACAAATACTATTAGCGGAATTATGTTGTTAATTCTGACCAAACGTGGATGCAGTTATCTCGAAATGAATTCATTTTGTACCATCCAACCATTTTCGATAACTCCAATCCATCACTTCTGCATCAACTCACTTAAATTTTCTGGCTGGGAAGACTTAGAATTTCTTGAGCCGGAGAAATTAAAATGTCATTGTCAAATTAGCCTTCGCTGTTCCTTTATCTAAACTCGTCAATGTTCTTCGCTCCCTTCGCTGCTAAAGAAGAACTTAGTTTTGGACACATTAGCGAAATGCGTCACTCGTCCTAATTAGAATCATGGTTAGAACCTGACAGAAGAATTTTGAAAAACTTCGTTATTTTCTTCTATATTTTTCTATATTGAAGTATAAACTGTAGACAGGTCGAAGATATAACATCAAATATTCGCAAATATGGCCGTGGATGGCGCAGCAAAAATTATGTAAATGAAGTAATTTTAGGACCAAAAGGATGTTCTAGCTGATAGTGATCTAAAAATGTCTTCAACATCTTCGGTTTAATTCAATTCAAAACGCAGGTAAGAATGTCAACTTTTGATAATTAAATTGTAGTAGCTGAGGAATGATGGATGTAGGCTAACTCTAATAAGAAGAAACTCATAGCAAATTATTTTTAGTTACTGTTTGGTAATACTCCAAGAGATTTGAAATTTTAAAATTTCTGTGAAAATCAAGATGTTTTCTTAATAAAAGGAAATAATAATTGAAATTTTTTAGGACACTTAATATTATAAATAACGAGAACAGCGCCCTACGCAAGTGCAGAAGAGATATTTTAGTAGGATATGACGAATATTGCTTCGCCAAAATAAATAGGAGTAAATCTTCCATCCTAAGTTCTCACTTGAGACCGTACTGGTGGAGTGCGTAATAGATTAGCTGCAAAAATATCGCATTTGCTGTACTCCGAGATGTTTGAATAATTATCATAGAAGATTTGTTGCTGACGACTCCAAAACTCCACGTTAACGATTTAAGATGCGCTACTAGCTAAAAATCGGTGAAATTGACTACACTTTACTTTAATGGCAGAAAAGATAAAATATCAAGAAAAAGACCAGGCCATTGCCAATACAGTGCCAAATACTAATACGTCTTTTAGTACTAGATCTGAATAATTCAGTACGGTAGATCAGCTGTCTGCTTTATGTAAAAGAACTTCCGTTAAGGCATTTATCAATGCACTTAAATGTTAAGCCGACAGATCCCAAAGCGTTTTGAGGCCACATACATAGAGAAACAATTGCTTACTACAAAAAGCTCCCTGTTTGTGATTTTGATATAAAAGAAATACCATTGCCTCTAGCTGACCTTAGTGCAGACCAAAATTATTCGGTTGATATAATGAGAGCTCTTGTGACTGGAGCATTTTTCCTGGATTTACCGAACAAGTATCCGACAGAATTTTGTGCCTACACATTGCCACGGAAACCTTAACTGATACCCTAAAACAGTATCCACTTTCCTTTGTCTTAAATCTAGTTATTTCAAATTATCAACTGATGTTGTCTAAGTTTATAGGCAGCATTTTTCAAATATTCCAGTTTGAAAATCTGAAAAAAATTGCCTAGAGGTTCACTCTACCTTAACGTACCGTATTTTATAGTTCATTTTAAAGGGGATTAATGTCAGCGAATTATATTGTTAACATTTTGTCCAAACCTCTCACACTGTAAATTGATTACAGTAAAAATTTCCTAATTCTTGCTATTTGAGCAAAGAAAGAGCCTTCCTGTACCAGTCTACAATAACGTGGTATCAGAATCATACGATGAAGTGATGAATTCAGAAGTTGGCCAAAAGATAATCAAGTTGTCCCATATATATTTGAAAGTTTGCGGTGGTAGTGAAGTGACCTACGCTTTAAGTATGTCTCAATAATGCAGCCAACTAGCCTTAAGGCGAGAGACTTGATTAAATTTGCGAAGATCGATGACGAACCTTACAGAATCGTGGAAGGCAACGTTTATCCTGTGCAGTTAGTTGGAATTAAATTTTGCTGTCAAAGGTAAAATATTACAAAATCAAAGCTTTGATAAACTTCACCTTGGTACTCGTACTTAAAATTTTCACGGACAGCCAGAGTTTGTGTAGCCTACTGTTACCAGAATGGATCTGATATGACCAGAGCATTTCATGTCTGTATTTAACTCCATTCCTAAAATTTTGCCTTTATGAATATATGAGAAGAACTGTAGAAATTTTCCCGTCCAAAATGACACAGTGCGACTTATGAATAAGGATTAATCGTCATTTATTAATCATCAGAGACCAATCGTAGATATTGATATGAACCTCATGGACTCAGCACAAGCAATCCTCGAATTACTTCATTGATCTACTGCTGTAGAACACTAGACATCTTCAGCATATAAGTGGATTCTAACTAATACTGGGTAAGTCATTGATGTATAACCTGAGCCGCAGCTGTCGTTAAATTGAACACTGATAAACTGTGGAAGGTAAAGGTAAGTAATCGGAATCACATTTATTAAAACGAACTTGTTGTGGTACGACCGTGGGGAAGCTTTTGATATATTCGACATATTCAACCTGTATAGGAAAACAATATTCTTAGGAATTTAGTTGAGATTTATATTTTCCGGGCCCATTGCTTACTTCCGTTCCTAGTATGCTGTTAACTATTCAACCATAAATTGCATTTCACTGTCAGTTAATACAAAATAATAATAAAAATTAATAATAAAAAAAACTTAGAATTAATTCCAATGTGGTACTATTGCTAAGAAAGATTGGATTGGATTAAATCGACTTGACAAGAGTAGCCAGAGCTCTGTAGGATTCATACACCGACAGAAATTTTCCAAAAACCATACTTGCTATTCTCAAAACTTCGCTCTACATTTTTTTTTTACTTAATTTTTTCTCAAAAATCTTTCTAGTCTTCATCATAACAAGTTTACCTTTACTTGGAATTTTACATTTATATAACATAACCATGTATGCGTAATTATTTTAAACCACAATGGGCCTCCTTTAATTTTATGCAAATAACTAATTTCATCCCTTTTAATATTCTAATATCCTTTCATAACTCATAATTTCTATTTCCCACCAGATTATGCTGAGAATACATGATTTCCCTCCCCCATATAAACCCAGTCACATAATGTACAAAACTGAAGTGCTAACATGTTTATTTATACGCCAGGATAGAAGTAAATATTTAAAAATTAGTTATCTTTGCCATAACATTGAACATCCCTTTTGATACTGATGAGGTAACCCAACCCATCAGCAAACAGAAGGGACAACCGAGATTATTTATAAACATTAAATTTATCTTCGGTCTGTCATATCCAAGTCCCTTTTGGAGTATTTACTCATTTTCTGTGTATTGCTTTCCTTTGAACTTTAGGTCACAAGTTCGACAACTCCTTCCTTTTGGCCAGAAAAAGTTGACTAATCTAAAATACTTCCTGGAAATGCAATTCAAGGCCAGGTGTAAACATGTTTCCTTGGTATGGAAAATGGTAAGAAGTTAGCTTTCCGAAAGTAATTCGAAAAAGTTCTTTTCACAACCCTGCTCTCGGAATTCATATTCAGCGCGCGCATGCAAAAGGATTGAATCGGTTCCTATCAAGTAGCAAACATGGATATCTTGTTGTTAGAATAAAAGGAATTTGTTTGATCTGTTAAATTATTATCTGTGAGAAAAGAGGTGTTGGGAATAAATCTAAATCTACAAACAGTACAAGATCAAAGGCACATGCTAAATATTATTTAGCTCGACCAATATCCCACCACTCTACAAAATATTTAATTTTCTCTAAGAGTGCTAGGAACTGAGATGTTTCTACAGAAAATTGGTCCATTGAAAGAGCTCTTCCGCCAAAAATGTGTTTATTGAAAATTGGCTAAAGCAAGCATGATGCCAAGTCTCCAATGTTCGCAAACGTATTTACGAATTTTGATTAGTTAAGCTATTTTTTTACTTGAATACCAACAAATCAGGTAATAGGCGCGTAACCTGACTTACATTCATCTTTCACTTACATGAAGTGTGCTCTATGCCTGCTTAGAGATAAATGAAAGATTTCTTATCTTGTAGAAATTTATATTATCACTAAAAAACTTCACAAACCGCAAAGAATTCAAGTTAAAATTTGATATTAGAATTAGAATTAAATTAAAATTATAAAAAAAAGGATTATGCGTTTGTTGTAAGCTAAATCCACTGCCAATAATGATCTTCAACTCAAGGTTAAAATGCAACAGAGGAAATTTTATTTGTTTATCGACTTTCCCGAAAATTCCATTCTAAAAACATCGATTCTCCGAAACCCCTGACTAAAAACCTTTATATCTGAGTGCCGGACAGGGCCGTTCGTGACGAAAAAGTAGAAGAGGATAGTAAAGGATAGTAAACATGGATAAATCAATAGGGAGCTTTCCGATGGGCTAACAATTACTGGGGGTTTTGGGATGGGGGTAGTATCTACCACCCATGTGGTTGTCCAATTTGGGCCGTATGTAATATTAGCGATGATTCGAGAGTCGAGAGTCCACATTCGAGAGCCGAGATTCACGAGTCAAAGATCGAGAGTCGAGACCCGATGGTCCAGATTCGAGAATCGAGTTTCGAGAGTCGAGATTCGAAAATCGAGTTTCGAGAGTCGCGACAGTGTATAGAATTTATGACTAAGAAGTAGAAAATAAAATATATTAAAAAAACTTTTAAAATAAATAATTTTCATACATAAATTGTACTAAACAGTAAAAAATATTTTTTTATTTGGCTGTGATATACACAAGAAAAGTTTTATTGCAAAATATAAAATGCTACAACTCAGATTAAATCTTAAAATTTTGGCATGAGTTGCAGTTAGACAATTGTGATTGTAGTTATGGATGCCCAAACTGTTAAGATTTAATCTGAATTGTAGCATTTTTTATTTTTATTTTTTTTTGTGTATATCATTGAGAAATAAAGATAGATATTACTCTATAGGATTTTTTAGCGGATTAGACTTTATTTATTCAAGAAGGAATTTTTTTTGGATTCTCCGGTAAAAAATATTTTTATTTTGTTATTTCAGCACACAACCCATTTTATTTCAAGTCTTGGTTTGACTCATCAACAGCCCCTAAATAGCGAAATTCAGTGACCTGAAAACCAAATAAAAAAATAGAACAAAGAAAAGAAATGAAAAAATGAAGAAAATTAAGAAAAAAGGAAAAAAAAAATTTTATTATTATTATTTATTATTTTTTTTAATAAAAGATTTTTTTTTCTATTTTTTCTCAAGTTTTTTCATTTTTTCATTTCTTTTCTTTGTTCTATTTTTTCATTTGTTTTTCAAGTAACTGAATTTCGCTATTTGGGACCTGTTGATGAGTCAAACCAAGACTTGAAACTTGTCACCAAAAAAATAATGGGTGTTATGATGAAATAACGAATTAAAAACATTTTTTAGCTTTTGCTACATATATACCGGAGACCCCAAAAAATTCCTTTTTGAACAAATATCATTTCATGCGAAGTATCCAATTCCAATAGATGTACCTTGTCCTTTTATATTGTATTTAACAATATATTATATTGTAGACCCCAAACACAATATATTTTACAGCTATGGATCTCGACTAAAAGAATGATCTTTCCAAAAGGAAAACAAATATAAGTTTTTTCAGTAAACTTTTCGGTACTTAATTCAATTTTCAAATTACTTTACATCTGCTAATCGTTTTCCTTTGAATAATTTAATTATTACTATTAAACGAACATTTACCGTACAATTATAAACTTACTTATTTATGAGAGTGCATAATAAGGATTCTAATTGAATTTCTGTTGCCAATTAATTCTTCGTAATTTCTTCCAATCATCGTCGATCGATAAATTGACAGAATTAATATTTTCATTTGCACCAACTGGTGGCTCTTCAGCACACTGTCAGAAAGCCGGTTTTTTATTGAAATTCTGCGTTTGATTCTATGCCAAGCGGCTGAGATCAATTCTGCACTAGTAATCACTCCTGACTAGAAGCATATTTCTATATCTTAAAAGCTGCCATTTTATAATTAAATAGGTGCAATTTCATTTGCAAGAAGTTTCTCTTCAAACCGGGTTTATATTAAACCTAATAAAATTGTTCATGTTTAAATTGGAAAAGAAAATTTTTAAGATAATTTGATTTTAAAATTTTTGAAATAATTACAAGCATTTGAAAGGTTTAATATAAAATGTTTCTCTCAGTGTCGTTGATATTATTTGTATTTAAAATTTCAGATCTCTATAAAGCAGATGACTTCAATTTTAGGAAGTAAATACTTCCTCATAATTTTCGCAATAATTAGTGACCGACTTAAGCATTTTAGTCTCGATATTCAGTTTTTCCCCTAGTGTTTTTATCCATTTATTTTGAAATTTTTTCAACTAGACAAGGAAACTTTATATTTTTCCAAGCTTGTATAAATAAATGTTGAGTGATTAGTGAATATTAAAAATTTGATATGATATGATATGATATGCCTCGTGTCAGTTTAAAACGTAAGCTACTCCTGTAGATCATCCTGCTGATCATCTCAACCTTTTCCATATTCTTCGGTACATTCCATAAATTTTATCTCTTTACCATAAAATTGATTTTGGATGATTAATAATGTACAAAAGATATTAAAAATTAAATAAATAAATTAAAACTGACATTTCATTTCAATTTTAAGGATTTTAGTTTTTTAGCTTGTTATTTGTAAAAAAAAAAAATATTAAAATTGGTGCAGACAGGTGTCAGTTTTCAATTAATTTCTTCAATAAAATCGCATAATCAAATCTATAATCAATTTCAATTCAACCTTTCAAGTCTACATCTGACTGTGGTAATTGGAATTTCGGTGCTATTTGGCTGAGTTCCTTTTAGTTTTTCATGAATACAATTTTTCTTTATTTCCTCTTCAATCAAATGTAAATCAAAGAAACCGAAAAAAATGAAGCTAAAGAACAAGCCCTGAGATCCAAAAAATCCTCAATGCTTGAATTTATTTAAAGTTATTTTTATCGATATTTAAATTCGGTATTATCTTGAAAATCATTCCTTTCAGAAGAACCAAATATTCGATAAGATATCGAGCTTCAACAACCGTATTCCATTTAACTACAAAATAAATCTTTAAAAAAACGCCAACAAAAGACATATAAACTCTCTTGCAATCTTAAAACATTAACTTTCCGGATATTTTCCCGTAATGTTATCGTTTACAATTGAAGAAAAAATCTAAAAGAATTAAAGAAGATATTTCGCTTCCTGGCGGAAAATGATTGTCTGCAATTTACATAACATCTGTTAAGCGCTGAGAACGTATACACTTACTACAAAGGTATAAAGATGTCCGTTAACAGCAATCATTTCGTAGTGTAAAAACTTCGGCAGTTTTCCAGATATAAAGATGCTTCCGAGACCAGAATACTTTTAAACGACCTGAACGGGAGCTACGCTGTTACTTAACAAGTCAAGTAAATATTGAATCGAGGATAAGGAAAGTCTGCACGAGAAAGAACTCTTAGGAGGGTTCTGTTGCTTTTAAAGTTTTCCACAAGTTTATAAGCTTTGGAAATCCTTTCAACACAATGACCAGGACTACTTCATTGCGCTACATTTCTGCTGGAAAACAAGGAAAACAAAAATAAAGAATGTTCCATTCTGCTCCATAAATTCCAATTCGAAATTTTTGTACCAATCACACTTAATGGATAATAAATGCGCATCCATTAGAGGCCTCTTGCTGTGAGAATTGTTTTCTTGGATTTGCCACTCTCTCAAGGAATAAAAATGATAAATGTCCTGACGTGCTGAAAGAAAGTATCATAACTGCGATTTTTTTTCATCGTCGTCATCATTATTATTGTCGGCTTTGTTGTTGCAAAGGAATACTCTGTTAATCCTTCAAAGAGCCTATATGTAGAAGAACTCCAGTTCATGAGGATGACTTGCTTCAGGCTGATTTTGACTGTGGCAATTTTTCACAAAACATGACTGTCTCGCCGGCAATAAAACATTGTGAATTAATCACCTGTCCATTGTGGAGATTGTACTAATATTCGAGCCTTGCGGTATTCTTGGCATTTTGATGTTGGCAATTGTAGATTAAGTATGATTGTAGCTGTATTCTTTTGTGTACCTTGTTATACAGCTCCCATACACTGGAGAGAAGTAATTCTATGAAAATATTTGAGGCATTTTGCGTATCTTTTGCTCTACTCTGTTTTGCTGACACAAAATAACACAGCTTATATGTGTACTTAGGCGATATGGTAAATGGACGAGGAAGATCTAATTATACGTCTGCTTCTCCTCTAGAAATTCACAAAATTCAAATAATAATGAAATGGATTCAATTTATTTTAAATATCTCCTTTAGGTACAACAAAATTATATTCTGCTAATTTAACAGGAGATGTTTCGCCACAAAATTATATAAAACGATTTAAAAATAATTCAAACTGGAACTAATTTAAATCATTAGGTAAGTCACACTGAACGCATTGTATGTATACGTGCTTCTTTAATTGTAGATTTGTCTGCTACTTATTTCGGTATAAAAAACACCTAAATAAAATAAATAAGCATGATAATGAAATATATATAAAGTCTTTGGATTATCTGATCGCGCACGATCGAGAATTTTATTACAAAATTAACATCCCCCTCTCATTGAACACTACTCCAACTCTGAAAAACAATCCTCCAAGATATTTAAAAAAAAAGAAAACAAAAAAACTTTATCTAAATAATAATAATAGAAGGAATATATACTAAATTTGTACCAATAATGTGTAATAGTAAATAAAATAATAAGACTAATAATGAGTTACTTATCTATAAGAAAATTAATCAAGCGTCTTGCTCCTGAAACCACTGCTACTATTCATCGTGATGTGCAAAGGAAGAGTACTTCACATCTACATAGCATAAATATAAATTTCATGCTCGATTACTCGAAAATTAAAGCTCGGCGCATTTATCGCCACATTTTTACTTGAACAAGAAAACAACATTTTTTCAAACAAATAACTAAGCATCTTTTTTACAATTAAATTATGCAAAACAAGATTACCCTAAAATCAAGATAAGCTGTTAAGATTCATCCAACCACGAATTTTACATAAGAATAAACATCCTCATATCGCCTCAGACCATTTACGTAGCGAATAGCTGAATTGACTCTAATAGTGAGCTTTCTTCAGGAAATTGAATTGGCAATATAATTCACATCGATAAATTATCAGAGGAGCAATCAGCTGTTTTACTAAAATTAGCCGGGTATTTTGAGGTATAATGAAGGCAGGAACCAAAATCTTACAAAACTTGTATGCAATACTAGTTACAAGTTCAGACTACATAAGTGTAGTGTTGACGGCCGATTATTTGGACGCGGGTTCTAACAAACATAATTTCTAGACATTCTATGGTGTCTATATTATGTCTGAAGAAAATAATTTCTTTAGGCTTTAACAGATTCAAAAGAAGTTTATTCTGATATGCCCAAAAAGATGCTGACCTAAGGTCTTCAGCAAGTATGCAGTATCCTCCAATAATCCACATCGACTTGAAAAATCTGGCAGGCAATTATCATCATATAAATGATATTTAGAATGTAAAACAGCAAAAGAAGTGCCAGTTACGAACACTGAAAATATAAAAGGCCCGAAGATTGACCCCTGCGGAGCACCATTACATACAGACAAAAATTCAGAGATGTTCTTAGGATAGCGCACTTTTTGCTGGCGATCTTTCAAATAGGACCCAATAAACTTGCAAGCACAACTAGAGAAAATAAATAATTTATAATTTTAAGCAGCTTGTCTTTGAGTAGTAAGTGACTAACTTTAGCGAAAGCTTTTACATTATTTTTCTGCAATTACGCTTTTGAGAATTTGTGAAGTTCAGCAACTTGAAGTTATCTTTTGTTTTTTACAATTATTGTCTTCTTACTCTTTTCTGACTTTATCTGTCTTTATTATTTTTGTTTGGATTCTATTAGTATTTATTATCAAGCTATTTAGGAATATCATAGTAGTAACACCCAATTTTTGTATGGTTTTCTTTAGGCCTAAGCAGTAGGATTCAGCTTAATTGTTTTCAATTTGTCGAATATATTTTCTATAACATTATTATATATAAAATATTAAGAAAAAGTAAAAGCTAACTTAATATGTTTTTTCGTCCTCATCACTACTAATACCTTTTCGAGAAGTTTGTAATCTTCGTTATCTAATGCATCTGATTAGAAAATCTACTATTTTCCTCATTAGATGTTTCGAAGGTATACGAAATCCTAATCCTAAAAGTACCTTTGACGCCAAATTTCGGTGCTTGATCATTGCCTGAGCCATCTCGCCTACGCACGTAACCTATAAACAGTTGGTAGTCTTTGACACAAAATATTCTAGCTTTGCGCACATCCACCCCAAAAAGGAGGCATTATATTACTGAGTGATGGGAAGCTCAGAACCGAATATCAATGAACAGGGGAAATTCGTTTTCTGAACGAAGGAATGATATAGACTAAACAGTCCAGGTAATCTGTTATGCATATATTTTATAAAAACCTGCCAAAAAAATGTTCCCAGCGCCCTCATGCGTATGTAATAAGTATCTCCTTAAACCCCTCCCATACAATTTTTTCTCGTTAAGGTCTATCATTGGATACTAATCGTTTTTAACCGCATCACCCTGTATATATTTATATATTATTTTTACTACTACCTTATTTTTAATTTTACTCTTCTCTTTATAAGTCAGGTGTGGAATATTAATGTTCTAATGATAATAGAAACAAATCAAAAATGGTGAAGATGTTATTCGAAAGATATAAATTCGTAATTTGAAATTGTGGTAAATCTAAAGAGCTAAGATTATAAGACTCAACCCATTACTGCCAACATATTCAAGCTATATGTAAAACCCTACAAAATAAGTTAAATCTTTTAGAAATTTACATTTGAATGACAAAATCATAAAAGTCATGCCACACGAAAACAGCTAACAGAGACAAAAGACACACTTCCATTTTTAAACCAAAATTTATGAGAATTTTGTTTTATACGCCACACCATACCACAGCGATTTTAAAAGGATTCTGGGTTCTATCCCTCGGCGAAAATTTTCACTAGGCGAAATCGCCACCATCGCATATATGTATCCACCGTAAACTTTCAACTTGGATGTCATACACTTTGGGAATCTGGAAATGACTAAGTAAGGGGTCCACATACCATTTTCGTCCTTATTTTGGTAGTTATATAATATGATCCAGGGAGAAATTTGCAGGATTTCTCACGTACTGGCACACTGATTGGGAATTGTGCGCCATTAAATCTAATTTAAGATGTATTTTAAAATTATCGCCGACATAAAGAGAGCTTAGACGCAGGAAGGAATAGCATATCCTTAAACTTGGTGCTATATAGAGGCTGATAGGTATGTACTGTACGTCAAGGATTGTAACTGTATGCTGCGTATATGTTCTGTTATACTGAGATTTGTAGAAAATAATTCATGCATGAGAAAAACAATAATCGTAACCAAAGCTACGAGACCGGAAGAGCATGAAATCAATGTACTTTGCAGATTTATTGTAGAGTTGTTATATCCCAGATGATTTTTACGGACCTCCCACCCCCGATAGATGCATATTGAGTACACTTTTCGTACAAAATACTTTTATTTCCTATACCATGGTATTCGTAAAGGACCATGAATATCTCAAAAACTATGTCAAATGCATTTTATATCCTTCAAAATTAGTTGCAGAAAATCTGTTCCTCACAGTAGTATACCTTGCACAGAGTCATCATGACTCAATATCCTCAGAAGTTTTCATCTACTATTGTAAAAATTTCTAGCAATTACTCTCTATTAAAAGTTTTCTAGTCTTGAAAACAAGAAAGGAAATTCAGAACTGGATGTGGATAGAAAATTGAATGAAAACCATGTCGAACCTTTTTCCTGGGTATACAGTCGAAACGGAAAAATCCTGTGTTGTTTTTATACAGTGGACTGAAAATATTCACAGGACGAACTATGGTGGTAAAAGAGCATCAACAATTTTCGACCGTCCATTATGTTGTGCATTTGTGTGTGGTACTAACTCTCTTTCGAAACTTCTGTATCCCGTTCCTTTCGATTTAATTTAATTTAATTGAACTTTTGAACTCGAGTTCATATAAGCTCGTAGTTTTAAACTCTTCTGGTATAGTTTCAAGGAAGTCAAAAAATAAATGGGATACAAAATAATTTAATGAATGCGTAATTGTTGTTTATGAAATATTTTTGTAATATATTATTTAAAATGACTGGCATGAGAAAGGAGAACCATAGCAAGTTCTTTTGTCAGACAGGAGGTTTTAATACTTTATTTTTAATACAAAAACAAAAGAGAAGTAAAAAAGCTGAACAAGTTAAGAATGAGGAATTTGGTAGTGTATGTGCAATCATAAAGGAAGCACGTATTATGCCAGATCAGTTATCATAAAGTGAACTCCCTAAAATGTGTGATCGAAAACTGGAAGGCTACCGAACAGTCCTCTCAAGCGACCCTTTTTAAATATCGATATCTTATTACCGATATCAACAATCATTTCATAACACTTTTGTATTATTGGTGAATCAACTGAGGTATCGGTATCGATAATTGTTCTTAACGAACAGTTTTTTTAAATCTTTTATCTAAAATTTATTTCATGTATTTGAGGTCTTTAAACTATTTACACTAATTTACTACAAAAAATTGGCAACATTGTTCAGAATCGTGGGCGGAATTAAGGTATTAATGTTTTTCTATAATATATCATTATACAGGGTGTTTCAGAAAAAAATGGGAAATATTTCGGAGGTAGAACTGCCGGTCGAGTACAAAAAATTACTGGGAGGGATCGTTTGGGCGGTAGGGAGTTTTGTGAATTTGGTACACACCATATAAATAAAGTGCGAAATTATAGCTAACGGTATAAGCTTTCCAAAATATACTGAATCAGTGCTGCACTCCTCCTGCATCAGAAGTTAAAGAATTTTGGCAAACTTTACTTCGTTTCCCAACAACGTGAATTATAAGACTGTTTTTCTTTTCAAGATCAAGAAACCTTAGAATTTTAGCTTTCAATTCAATTCTATCCATGTTCATTAAAGTGGCCCAACAATTTGAGAATTTTCAAAAGAATTAAAATGTCTCAAAACTTGTTAACTAATGTAATTTTTAATTTCTATGCAAAACTTCAGTGAAATTCATTAATTTTTAGAGGTCGCTCCAATTCAAAATACTGATTTTTGGCTATTTTGGATTTTCAGGAAAACAGAAAAGGTTTTCTTTCATGAGTTTTTAATTTGACAATAAGTTTTCTCGATTTTTCTCTGTTTAATTGAGTTTCATTATTATTAGACTTATTGTAGTGAAAAGCCATTAAAAAATTAAATTTTTAAATTTAGTATAAATTCAGAGCTGGTACATCATTTTTTTCTTCTTGCGTCAATTTCTTTGTAAACAGTAGTGGCGCGCTGAAAGTTTTCCTACTATATTATTTTTCTAGTAACTTTGGGGGGTATCTCAAAATGAGATTTTCGAAAATAATTCTAATTGGCGTAGGACGTAGGGCCATATTATATTTCTTCTTTAGTGCCGGACATGGAGTTGTAGCACAAAATTGGTCTGACTACTACTTATGTATTGTAACACTTTGCGTCCAAGACTACTAAGCTTGGGATACAGCAAAGTATAAAACTTATATAGATATATCGCAAGATCCCTGAAAGCGATGTCCTCAGAACGATAGATTTCCCATTAATCAATAGCGCACAACAGACCCGACAGTGGTAAGTGCTGCAGGATATAAGAGGTCTTAGTAGCACCCCTCTAACCTAGCCTAACTTAACCTAATCTATGTAGATTTCTCAGGTATGAAGGTATTAAGAAGAAACTTAGCTGCTGACAAGCCTGATAATAAAAGGTGCAAAGATTCTGTTAATCACTGAATCTATGGACCGTTCTGTTGAAAATTCAGTATTTTGAATTTCAACGAAACAACAAAAAAGCTAGAACTGGTCTAAAAGTTGCAGCTGTTTTTCGCATTTATTTCCAGAACGGTTGGTCGCACAGAATTTATATTCTGAAGAACAATAAAAATTTCGAGGATTGATCGTTTTCACACTATACGTAAAAGCCTAAGATTTTGTATGGTAACAACAGGCAGGGGATTCCCGATTTAGTCTACTTTTGTAATCGCATTTAGTATTCTTATAAAAATGTCGTAGATGAAGATCCGGTGATATCTATAAATGAGAACGAAAAGAGTTGGTATATGCTTAGTTCGAATTATGTAAAATTTCAGCTCTCTACATCGATGCGTTTTCAGGCAGTGTCCAAATATATATTGAGAATTTAATTCTTTTATGACAAGGAGTTTCCTGATTTGTTCTATTTTCGAACTTACTAAATCTACTATTTTTTCAAAAGGACCATGTGCAAAATTTCAGTCCTCTACTCTAGGTGTATACCTAGATTTACCGAGAGGACGACTTAAAAAAATTTAGTATGTATGTGGTACAAATGGAATGAAGAACTTAGAATACGGTACAATTTCACAAATTAACTAATTGCATCATAAACCGGAGGGGTTATCTTCACCTGGCGTTCTCATTACCGCAATCTATATGTGTCAAAATAAATTAATTGAAATAAAATTTAAAATAATCATTAAGAATATTCCATCTGGTTGCGGTTTTTAATTATCTCGATTTTATAAAAATTTCATCACAACAAAAGTGCCAATTTCATCCAGCTTTTTTTTATATATACATATGTAGATGTATGACAGCTCTAGGACGTCTGTGTCGAATTATATTTTTACATTTCAATTATCATTAATGATTCATTTCCAATATAATCTTGGAAAAATAATTCACTGTTCGCCAGGCATAACCCTTGCAAACTCTGCACAGTACCACAACGATAAATTTAATCATCCCACAAAAGGACACAACCTGGCCAAATACAAAATTGTCACTGCAACTGAGCTGAGTTATATATGGCGCTGTAAGTATGTAACAGTCGCCGCTGGATTTTAATTATAACTCCCCCTCGTCCCCTCCTCCTCTTTAGATCAGCCTGTTAGTAATTATTGCTGCAGGAGGGCGGGCTATCCTTATCTATGGAATTCGATACGTTCCCATAACAATTTCTGAATTATGATTTTTCACTGTTCTTGAATCTTGATCACGCTTGTCTTACGAAGCTATTTCTGTTGAATTTACGGCGTAGATTTACGTTCCTAATTGGTCTAGACTTAGAGATGTGAAATTTTTCAATTTCCCTTAAAGTCCACCTATAAAAATCATTTGGTTCGACTACTGTGGGTTGTGTTTTATCCTTAGCAGAGTTTTCAGGTTGAAATTCTTCGCAATTTTTTTTTCATTTTGTGTTAAATTGTGTGCAATGAAGAGGAATCCAAAATGCTTAGTAAACTAAATTTATTGATTCAAGCAAAGAATGAAAGTTGAATGGGAACAAAGAATTATTCGAATGAAAATCCATCACGACATAGATTGAAAAAGGATACAAAGAGTCATTGCCAATTAGAAGGATCTATGGCCAATTAGAAGGATCAATGGCCAATTTAGCTTTCAACAATTGCAGAATTTGTGATATTCCGAAAACAACGAATTTGTAAGACTGGAAGAAAAGCTGCTTATAAAACCATGAAAAGATATTTGCTTTGTAAACCCACACTCTTAAAATAAATTTATTTGTTTGCTTCAAGTCTCTCGAAAATATTTTTAACCTCACAAGGGTATGAATTATTTCAAGCAAATTATAGAACATTTCTTTGTAACATTTTCCCTATTAATTAAATTGAAATATACTTAGCATTTCCTAATCTAATATAATTAGAATTCGACAATTAGTAATTTTTATTAAGATAAAGAATTTTCTTTCCTGTATTTCAGTCCTTGCAAATATGACTAGCCGCAAGAAATTATACATTGTAGGATTGGTGATGATGCATAGAATGGTTTGGATTGTGGATAAGTAATAATCATTTCAATAATAATAATGAATATTTAATTAGAGGGAAAAACAGGGTGTTTAACTGATATTGAGCAAAATGAATTAAGAGGAGTAGTAGTCTTATATATGTTCGAAAATGTCATCATTTTGTAGTCTCGATTTGTTAATCAGTGTCTTAAGTGGTCTATGTCAAACAAAGTTCACTCAGTTCCTAATCTCGATTAATTAGTGCCATATTAAATGCTGATCTAGCAGTATTATGTACGATTCAAGTCATGCAATGATTATGAAATTTGGGGCCAAATGCCAGACCAAATAGGTTTGTAAAGGCCTACTTATACACAGTTGAAAATTTTGGAGTAAATTTTATTTTATAATAGTAGCTATATAAATCCGTTGAAAAAGCGGTATCCAATTCATATAATTACAAAGAATAAATTTTGTAGATTTTAAGAGTGTAAACCTTATACTAACATGTTACGAAAATGAATACCACCTACCTAAATACAGATTTCATATTCTCCATTATAGGTAAGATATTTAAAAGAATCATATGCAATAAAACAAAGTAATATAAATTTGGTTTGAATCATAAACTTTATTAGTATTGATTTAATAATAATAAATGTCAAATATATTGTATACAATTTTTATCAATCCTTTATTCATTTTAGAGAAACTCTTCAGATAACTGGCTGTAATAAAAAATCCTTACAAGGTTTTTTATTCAAATTGAAAATGATGGAATAATTACGCAGAGATTTTTTGATTATACTATATTTTATAGAAACTTTTAAATATTCCGCATTCGGCAATCCAGGCCGAAATCATTTAAATTCTTTTTGTTATCTAGAATAATAATAATAAATAATAATAGAGTAATAAAACATTAGAAAACTTAAACTTTCTGAATAGAAGTTAATGAAGCTGTCTACAGCACTTTCATCGGTAAGTCTTTTCAACTTTTTAATTCCATTTGGTGCAGGAGGAAGTAGCCGAATCAAATTGATTAAATATAGCGTGCCTGTATTATATATTATATTGTTTTATTTTTTTATTATTAAATATCTTTTTCGCTCTTTCCGCTACCGGTTAGAATATATTTTTCTCAGATATTATCCTGGGTACTACCCAATAGCTCCTCTTCTATTTCCTCATCCTTAGCAATGAAAATATCATCGGAGGTGTTTTGAGTTATAGTTTCACCATTTCATCATCAGAAATTTCTTTACCACCCTAATGAGAACAGAACCTTAAAATGTAAGTCATGATTTTTCACATCATTAACACTGAAAGCGCTGTACTGATACGACACCGACTGTACTGAACTGAGGTGTGGGAATCGTCCTTAAAATGGCGTAGCATGCGTAGCATGGTACAAACCTTCAGGCCATGTCGTCACAATACGGTAAAACTATTCTTTCGGAAAAAACTAATAGATATTTTTGCCTGACCTAGAAACAACTCACATTAATTTGAAATATGTCCACACAAATCACCTACTGAATATCTCCGAAAGTAAATGATATCTTTTCACTTAAGCCTTCTACGCACATAACCTTGTCTCTTGATTTAAACGAAACTAAATTGAACGTCTTCTAAAGAGACCCTTCCGTTAAAAAAGCAGCAATAAAAATCAAATCAAATGCCGTTTCCTTATTTGTATACAACAAAGGTTTGTTTTTCCATCGAGAAAACAACATACGGGATCGAATCACTCCTTTGGTTCTTATTTTATCAATCCTCCCCATCAGCTCTTCTCGTTGTGTGACATTCTTCTATGGTTGGCGAATAGAAGAGAAAAAACATTTTAAGTTCTCCTGCCGTATCCTTCCTAAGTTTTGTCGAAAGACCCCCAAACTTCGGGAACTTTTTCTGGAGAACTTTAGCAGTTCGTAAGTTTGGTGATGTACGAGGTAATTAAGATGCTTAGCTGCAAAAATTTCCTTTTATTTCGTAAGAGAATTCTGGTAGTCGGCTAAACATGATTTATGGGCGCTGCGTTCGTTGCTTTTGGTTTCATCCAGAGCTAAGATAATTCATCGAGAATATAGGTAATAAAGTTTCGATACTAAAGGATAAATACTTCCAGGGAGGATAAATCTAAGCCAATCAATAATTGCATTCGCAGACAAAAAGTCTGAATCTTTTGTTTTTTTTTTTTGTTTTTTTTGCTTAACAGCAGAAGAACTGTGATAGTTTTCCTCCTATATTCGTCAGTTTTTTCGGTTTACGGCAGTCATCTTGATTTATGGCTTTAAATGGAAACAATTTCAGAGTAATGCCAAGGAACTTCCAACTTTCTTGAACAATAGCATTTTCAATAGTTGATATTTTCAAGATGTTTTTTGGTGATATGAATATTGTTATTAAATAATTTTAGTAGAATATTTTTTGTAGCACGAAAAACAAAAATGCCTCGTTTTTGAAATGCGATTGCTGAAAAACTGCAAGCTGGCTTAAGACCAGTATGTCCTTCGTTATAGGTATGATATTTAGATTTTTAGCCAACTAGAAAGATTAATAAGGTTAAAATTAAGAGTATGGGCGACTGGGACACCGGGACTAGAGTTAATCTGTTGTGTCTCCAAATCTAACCTATTTACGAGCTGGAATATTCGCATGGATGTTAACTTGCAAACCTTATTTTATTTAGGTTGATAAATGACTTGCGACTTTAAAGCTGCAAGCGCAAGACACTCGCATATGATATATACTTTGAGGTTTCGCCTTACCGCTGTTGGATTTGCCTCTGTTCTTCAGCAAATAAAGGAAGGAGTCATGTGCTGTGATTGTATTAATTAGGAGTCTGAGCAATTTTCTGCTAAAGCATTTTAGTTCGCGAGTTTGGAGAGATTTTTTGAGTCCCCTTCAATAAATACATTTGACCTGCAGGCTTCGATACACCTTCACTCTAGCATCTTTTCAATAAGTTTGCTGAGTGTCTATAGAATTAACCGTATTTCTAGAGCGGTAGTAGTAGCTGCCTTGTGAATAGCGTTGAATGCACTTCGACAAACCATCCTTTGGGATTTAGTTAGTTTTGTGATGATTTTCTTTTATGCCTACCCACATATGTACGTTTATTCTACCATGTTACTACGGCATAGATGATTATTATTCTAACTATTTGATTTGTAAATCTGGGTCATCATGTCTGTCTGGACTCTAGAGTCTCCATGTCAAAAATTATTCCAAGATATTTAGCTCCTTGGGACACTGCGACTTCCACACCAGATAGGGAAGTGCGAGTTGCATCTCTTGCCATAAAACTTACGCTCGTACGTTTTTTCAGAAAAAGAAAACTTGATATTAATATAATGATTTCATAAATTTCATTATTTAATTGTTTTCCTTTTATTTGTATGAAATTTTGGGAAGAAACTGGCGTTTTACACTAACAGACCACTTATTCAAGAATGGCCCAAATGGAAAATGAACTTAACTATTATGTAATTTAAAAAACTATCAAAGTGGAATATCTTACGTTATTTTTGTAATAAAGATAAATCCAGGAATCCTTGGAATTTTAAATGTAACATGTTATTACTATGAATTAGTATTTCTTTTTATAGTCGTTTTTGCTGTATTTCCACGGTAAGAAAGGATTTTCTGACTGGGTGATAAGGTCGAAGTCCGGTCTCCTTTACACAACATGCAGATTCAATCTTGATGAAATGTTACCTTTCAATATCCTACGGACCTCTCTTTGTCCCACAGTTGACTTAGTTGTAAAAATTCAAAGAAAAAAGATAAACTGACTGGTGCAAACTCTTTGTGGCACGGAGTGTATATTCCTCATTTTCCGTCATTTATTGAAAAGTATAATTGTTAAACAAAATGTTACCAAGAAAATTCAAATTAGTTCCAGTGTCGTTCTATCTGCTAAAATGAGACATTTTGCTATCACAAGAAGATCACAATATACTTCAAATACTTCATATACTTCCTATGAAACCTAAAAATAAAATGAATTAAAATAATTTTTTTATATATAACGAATACTTCCCTGCAATGTTTGGCGTCATTTTAATAAAATTCACCTCCAATACAAAATGCTCTTCTTCCATGAATTACAAAAAAGTTCCCTCCACTTCTTCAAAGTGGACGGAATCTTAAAATAAAAAGAGAAAAAACTAATTTAAAATGAGGAATTATTATAAATAAACTTAATTAATAAACTTACATGTAAGCAATAATATAACGTTACCAATCCAGTCAGTAGGGGTTTTTGCCCTAGAAAAGGTGGGGTAGTTATGATTTTTATATATGTTACTCAGCCCGAGCTCCGAGGAGAAATCCATTTTTTCACCCTTGGAGGGGGTTCGCGCCTGCAAAACGGTTGAGATGCCGTTCCTCCTCGCCATATAATTTTTTTCTTTGACTAGGTCCACTATCTCCTACAGGTGAAAACTTGGATGTTTCATCAGGGCGCGGAACTAAATGACGTATATAAAAATTACGACTACCCACCTTTTGTAGGGCAAAGGCCTTATTTAGTCCCTATTGACTGGACTACATGCCCCTTCAAGAAAAACAATCTCCATTTTCGTAAAATTTCAACCTGTTATCACTCTGTATGAGAATTTTTGAAAAGTAGAAATTCTCGCACGACTTTCGCCCGAAATTCTACTTACCTCAGCAGAAAACCAACAAGCATCAGATTCACAGCACGATAAGTTCCGACAGTCCAGCTAATGAAAAGACAAGCTCAGCGAAAAATACGACAACGATCACGTTTTCTTCAACTTTACTCTAAAATAGGAAAAAGCTTGAAAAAGCTTAAGTTAACCCATTGAGTCAGTCTTTTCATTCATCCTGTTAATTAACATTAAGTCGGAAAATTTTACATGGTTAAATCAGAAATTATACAAGTGGTGAAAACATAAATAAATAAACTTTTGAAAATTCATTTTTTGTTTTTGCCTTTATCATTTTGTTGTAATTATTTTATTTTTTTGCTGAATTTTTCTTTCGACAAAAATTTATTATATATAAGCAAAGATCACCTCAAATAAACATGTATAAATATTTTTAACATTTAGTCGATTTTGTAAAATATAAATAATAACTTAACAGTTGAGTGAAAAAAACTCCTTTACAAACGAAAACTGTTTAGAAAAAAAGAAAATTCTATACAAAAGCAGGCGTTTCAATACAGCAGGAACTGTATACTCATCAGTACGGCTTGGTTCCCTCCTGCCGTATACGCGAAAGTTAACAGCCAAACTGATAGTTTAATTGATGTGTTAATAAAAAGCCACATCAAGAACAGCATAAAAAGGATATTCACGTAAAAATTAATGTTTTTCGAATTATTTAAAAATTAATTAATTTAAAAGGATGAAAAAGATAAAAATACACTGCAAAGAAAAGTCACGAGGGAAATACAATAAAAGATACTGCCTGGTTTCTTTTCTAGTAGAATTTGCATATTCATCACAACAGGAAGGGGCGGAAGTTTTCGGTAATTTTTTTAATATTCTAAAGTGAATGAACGTAAATTAAGCGAACTGTGATATAAAAATTGAAATTGTGCAATTAGTTAAGTTTTTAATAAAGCTATATTGAATTTTATTAAATAGTATTAGTTAAAGGAATGCATTTTTTGTATGTGTTTTTCGTTTTGTTGAAACAAGATAAAACTATAATAAAGTTGGAATAGAATAAAGCAGATCAATTTCATATAATAAAGTCCGCATGCTCTCATTTTCTCACATTCAAACACAATTCCTTGTTAGTGGAAGTTTTACAAATGCCACTTTGCCTATTAAACAATAATTAATATTTTGCTGCTGTTGCTCTGATAGCTCGTGTACGACATACCTGTCTTGAACAATATTCAGCGCTTTTGAAGCTTTCTCGAAAGAAAATGCTCCTATTTACCTTCGATAATAATTATAAGACCAACAGCGTTACTTAGTGATTCAATTCCTTGACTGTTTAGTTGAACTAAGACCTGGAGTATAATGAACGCAAAAGCAGCACAACGGAACGGAACGGGGAGAAATATCAGGACGTTTTTTTTTCTTTTTGTATGATGTGTATTGAGTATGTACCATTTTATATCAGGGGACTAATGACAGGTTGCCAATTACCAAGGACCACAGCCGTGATCCTTCACCAAACAGCTTTACTTACATACATTTGACAATCTGCATTTCTTGCTACTGATCAGCGGCAGAATACTTCACAAGGACTTTTGCAATTTTTCTAGGAGGCAGGATATGTGACAAGATACCACAACTGATCGCTTAAATGTTAGAACTTAAGGCTCTGCTTACTTGCAAAAATATGTAAGTAAAATGCATTTTGACATTAAGCAAGTAGTGCATCACTTGAATGACTTCCACCTGCTTATGATGCAAAACAGAAGAGCGCATTAAGTCACAGAACACTTCAGACTTAAAATTTCAATAAAATACTTTCCTGCTGGGCTAACTAGGCCAAGATTATTATCTTAATTAATGTAAGTTTTGCGAAGCTGTGAGCTTCAAAGTCCATAGAATGAATGGTTAGAGAAGGGGGAGGTAGATATACCTACTTGTATAGAAGACGACTTATGTATAACCGTAGAAGCAGGTCGAAATTTAATTACAATATTAATTCTAGTGGATAATATCAACAGCAGCAGCAACAAGAGGAGCATCAGTGCAAAACTATTATGGAGAGGCAGATAGGAAAATAGCATCAACACAGAGTCGCATATAAAACGAGGAATTATAAAGGAAATTAGCAAGGATGCGAATAGCAAATTCCTCTTGAAAGCAGCTGTTTATATCGAATTTCATCCTTTCTATGGAGGGATCGCAGAGGATTTGTTATTGGTCTTTGGACATTTTGCCTTTGTACAATTCAATTGGACTCATAAGAGAGCGCAACGAACTCTTTCAGACAATTATTTCTGGAGTAAAGCATAATTAAATGTAGTTACTGTAGACTTGTAATGGAATCATACTTTGTAAGATTTATTACCGCAATCCTCCGAGACTTACAAAATGGTAAAAAGAGCATATGAACGTCCGTCGGTATATCGCGCGACTTTCGGAAATCTACATTCATTCTCAATGGTGCCGGAAACTAATTTTAGAAATGAATTATGTTCTTTGTGGTTTGGTAAGGATAATAGTTTTTTTTTATTTTCTTTATCTAATTTGATGTATAAATGCGGCCCTAATATTCACGATTCGATTCTAACTAATTACAGAATTGCAAGGTATCCGAAATATTACGGGATTATTAGCTTGATTTGACTCCACACGCGGAAGTACTATCGTTTTGAACAGGACGCTTAGAATTTTTTTAATGTACAGGAACAGACTAGCAAGCATAAAAGTTGAGGCTCTTGTGTACCTAGTATAGTAGTTGTGGTTCTAGTTAGGTTAACTTTGATTCTAGCCGCGCATTTCATTCAGTTCAGTTAATCAGGATTATCCGGTGAACTTTGTCACAGTACAATACAGTGATTTGGTTAATGCGAATAATCCACGTGTCCAAATCTACATAATATCTTGACGAAGTGAGCAAAAAATCCAGTGTAAGAAAGTGAGATTCTAGAGTTGATTTGCTGCCTTTCCTGTCTTAAATGGGTTTGGGATTAAAAGGGCCAAATTACACGTATCCTACTTGCCCTATGTGCCCTACCCTTAGCCGAAATGCATGAATATGATGCATATTATGCAATAAATGGATATGTGATAGATGCAATGGTGGATCTGAATAGTGATAGTATGTGTGCGATTTGTGAAGATAATTATTAAGAAAGGTTTTCGTTTGGTTTAACTCTTTTTCAGAAGTTGAGTTGATTTAATAATATATTTTATTTTTTGAGATAAGGCATACAGTTATTTGTACGTTTATTGTCATCGGTGTGCTCCTAAACTTCAAATGTCAGAATATGGTAATTGGGACTAAACACGTTTAATTACCTAATATCGAAATTCCTCCAACTTTGGAGCTACCTAACCTAGACGCTAAATGGAAAAATTAAATATTTCCGAAAGATCCTACGATTCCGAAATATAGCTGTATCCATGGCAATGGCTTCAATTGTTATAACACTTTACATATCTAGTAGGTATACGTCGTAATTTTCTTTACGATTTTCTCTTTTATCTGATTCATAAAAATTGTCACAGTCTCCTAAATATGTAGTGGACAGATGAAGGAAGCTACAATTTAAAGCGGTGAAATATATGAATATGTTTCGCGGGAAATTTTTTGTAATTTGACCGGTTCAGCTATAGAGGAATCCCTAATTGTGATTTTTTTTTTTAGAATTTTTGAGACGGATTTACAAGGCTTTCTAGATGTTCTTTCATTTAGAGGACGTATATGGTTCCAATTTGAGGGTGCTTCGCATATTTATATCACTGCAGCTAGAGCAATTCTAGATTAAATTAAGCAATTTGGAAGAAATGATTCTGTTCCCTGGAAGTCTAGTATATTGTGGTGCTATATCATTATTAAATGATTTATGAACATATGGAAAATTACTACAAAGGAAGGAAAAAGTTAATTCTCTTCTCTGAGAACACAACTTTCAGTTTGAACTGAAGACATTTCAGGTCTTAATGTCAATAACTTCCGAAATAATTATTAAAGGACACTGATTTAAAAAAAGCTAGGAAACTTAATACTGATTGAAAGAATGTATGTAAAATGATTGCTTTATACCAAGTGATATGAATTAATTCAATGAAACACTTGAGACCGTAATGGTTATGTTATTAATGGAACAAATATTTTCTAATATTTATTTTAAAACTCAAAAATGAAAAACTGAGTTTTATTTAAAAAAAAACCGGTGAAGAGCAAGTCAGTCTTCTGTATCAGCATAGCACATTATCATCGAACAGTCGATATACCGGCTTTTAAGTATATTTAAATCTAATTCAAATTTTCCTGCGATAACTGAAGAAATATGAGAAAATATGAGACAAAATGGGGTAGTTTTCTTGTTATCTACCCACCTAGGTACAGTTTTAACTTCAGAAACTTGGAAGATCAGGAAGGGGAACGGTGTTTTGCACATTTTGGACTATAAAAATACAAAAAAAGGTTTTACATTATTTTTTTTTTTTACTTTTGAATACTCAAAAGCAGCCATTTCAAACTAAGAGAGGACCCAACTCACCCTCAAGCTCGAAATGCGTGCGCATCATAAAGACCTAACATTCTTCCATATTTTAAATTGTGACAGACAGATGGACACATGGACGCAAGGGTGAATTTATAACGATTAATTTTTTTTCTTTCGAAGTATGGAACCCAAAAAATAAAAAAATTAAAACATAAAATTGATTTTTATTTCAAAAATCAAAATTAAAAATCACATAATTATTTTCACAAACTTGTATATACGTATCTCGTGATGGAAGGTGCTTCAACTATTTTGGAACGAGTATATGCACAGTAAAAAATTCTTACTACTTTCAAAGTAGGCAATTTAGTGCCTACTCTTAAAGTAGTAATTTTCAACCAATTGAAAAAAATTACACATCCGTCTTAATCTTAATACTCAATGTAGTAAATGAATTACACACGAATTCGTAAAATTACACATTTTCATAGTAATCGAATTCAAACATACTTTGTAAAATTACATATATACTTTGTAAAATTACATATATACTTTGTAAAACATAGTTTGTAAAATTACACACACGATTGTAAAAAATGCAATAAGATGCGTAAAATTCAAATGAAAATTTATATGTGGTTACTTTTCTAAAGTAACCGCTTTGCTTATTTCGGAAGTCAATTTTTGTCGCAAAAACCAGTGATGAAAACTCTGAAAAAGTAAAAATTTGTCTGAACTATTGCAAATATACAATACATAAGTTTATCCATGATAAACATAGGTTTGATTTGCATTCCACACAATACAAAAAAGAAAACAAAGCTCAATAAAGTGTTGAAGAACTAAATTAAGAAAACGAAATTCTTTTAGAATTTTTTCTAGATTTTTTTTTATTAATATATTTGAAAATCTCTATAAACAAAAACAAAATAAACATAAATTTGATTTTAGAGCTATTTACATTTCAAGGTCAGTTCAATATTTTTATAGCTAAAAATCTATGATGGAAAAATGTACATAAAATATATTGAAAAAATAAACAGAAAAATTATCATTAATCCAGATTAATGCAAGAAAAAAGTGCAAAGTGCACACTTTTAAGATTATTTTACTTGATCAATTGCCGTTATCAGACGTAAAACTTTTGCCACAGCATTTGTATTTTTCTTTTTCCCTCGTGTTATATCTGTGTGGATTTCGAAAAATTACCTCTGTATGAAGTCCCAAGTTTGTGATGCTTCCTGGGGGTAAGTCTTATTTAGAATGAAATAAAAACAGAATTCCTCCAGAAGCCCCTCTTGAATATTCTTTGAAGTTGAATTAGCAACTTCTTTTTCAATGAAAACATAAATAGTGCTTCGCTCATCACTTGTTTCTATATTTGTATTTAAAAAAAAATAGTTTATAAAAATTGATTACGATAAAGAAATTTACCGAAGACAGCACACCAAGGAGAATTATTTGGGACATCAATATCTGAAAATTGAGTACCAATCTAAAAATAAATAAATAACTGCAATTGTTTGCATTTCTATCGCATACAAATATTTTATACTTACATCATAAGTTTTGCACAAGAAGTCTAAATTTTCTTGAAAATAGTGACACAAAAAATCCAGAGCAATAAGAATATCCCTCGATCGCATTTTGTTTATTTTGTTTAATATTCTTGGCTTCTTAGTTTCCCCAAATTTAATGATTTGTTGAACTTTTTCATGAAATGTTAAGGTGATATCAGATATTTGTTTTTCTGTTAGACTCTCGAAATGCCTAAAGACAAATTCTTGTCTCAAAAGTAAGATCCAATTATCCTTTATATCCCCAAAACTAGGTACTATTTTTAAGTTGTTGAAAAATTTTCTTTGTTGAGTATAACATTCATCCATTTATGACTGTATTCTATTATACTCATCTTTGGTAAAAGTTGCTTGTTTACTAAATCTTATTAAAGTTTCTTTTAATTGTGTAATTTCTTCTGTATTTGTATTTATGTTTTCATCGGGATCCCAGTTTTTACAAGTATTTTCGAAATTTTTGGAAAATATTCTCATTTTTAGGGGAATATTGCTTTTATTTTGCGATTTTTCTGACCGATTCAAATAGTGATTCCTTTGCATCATACTAGTTATTAATGGAGAATTTCGAGGTGACATTAAACTGCCCTCCATCTCTTTATAGCCAAAAGTATTTGGATAAGAAGTAATAAGTTTGTGAGGTATGTTTCTAAATACATCAATTGTTATATATTTAGAAATATGTCTGATTTCGTCTACTATTGTTTGAATTACTCTTTTCAATAAAGTAGGAGAGAGATTTTCATTCTTTTTACAGGTATCCGTAACAGAACGGGGAAATATATTCCATGGTATTTCAAAATTTTCAAATAATTTGCTCATTTGCATTTTACCAATAGTTTCATCATTATCTGAAAAAGTTCCACTAGACATTGATAATGTAGTAGGAAGAGAATGTGTCCAGCTACTTGTAGCTGTGCTGTTATATGAATTTTCAGTATAGTCACTTATACTTGATAATACTCGCAGTTCATTAGAAGTGGATGGAACTACGGTTAGTAGTTTCGTACGAGACGTTTCTGATGTTGAAGTATATTCAATAAAACAGTCTGATTCATCTGTCTGTGATCTAAATGAATCATAATTTTTAAAGCACTGGAAGCAATTTCCAAACAGACACTGAAAACTTGCATTTTTTTCATTGCGATGCACATATAAATGTTTCTTATATATTTTGTTTTCCTTAGACAAAAAGTTACACAAGCTACACTTGAACATATTTTTTAAAGTTTCACCCACTTTTATTACATAAATTCCATTGAAAACACAAATAAATTTAACCACACAATGAAAAATTCTTCTGCATCCCATCACGGTTTTAACAAATCTGTGGTGACGCTATAAGCTTGTCTCAACTTGTCTGAAAAATACTATGCCGTACTTGGAATTTCTAGGAAACTATAGTAATTTTAAGCATAAGAATTGGATTTTACTACCCGTGAAAGCAATTTTAAAGAACTAATATAAAATTTACAAACACGTACGTACTTTCACACATTTAAGTTGAATTTTACTAATTAGAATTAGTAAAATTAAGCATTTTATGTATTTTACACACAAATTCGTAAATTTTAATATCAATTTATAAAATTCCTACTCTGCTTTGTAAAATTTTACTACTATATAATTGAAGTAAAATTCAAGAAATTTTTTACTGTGTGGTCCTCTATCAGATGATATAACATAATATTCTTTATAACAGGAAGATGCCTAAAAAGCAGATCTCACCATCACATATATAAAGCACATTCCACCCCCCTCTATAACACACAATCTACTGCATATTTCGACCCAAATTTAATATCAATCACGAATAAAAATTTTGTAAAAACTTAAATTCAAAATTAAAAAATAAATAGTTTTAGGACTTTTAAATAAAAAGCATAAATCATTTATTATTTTCATTTCTTGTAAAAACTCCATTGATAACGATATTCCTGTTTTTGTTTTCCGAGCAAAGCCACGAACTTGTCACCTCAAATCCTCAACAGCCGTCAACCTGAGTAAGGAAAAAGACAAAAAATAAAAACAAATATTTTCAAATGAATTTCATTTCAATTTTTGAACGAAAGCAATTTAATTCAGCTGCCATTATTCCATGATTTTATGAAACTGCTAATTCAGCTCTAGTTGTTGGTATGACCAATCTGTGTGTCATTTTCACATTGCCCGAAAGAAAATAAACTAGTTTTCAAAAAACAAAAAAACAATCCATAAAGCAAATGAATTAATTACTCAAATATTTTGAAATGCATTCATCGTCCACGGAAAGCTAAGTGAAAACAATCAATCAAAACCGGAAGTGTTCATACGGAAGTAGAAATTCCCAGATCGAAACGAGACCACATTTTATATCCCAACCTAAGCAGTAATCGAAGCAAGTGTAAACAACTACCTCGAACGAAATAATACATTTAGCCAGCCAGTGCTCTGCAATTGAGAGGGAAGCAAGCAAACAAGGTGTTATACGGGGAAGATGATGATGAAAAGCTTACACCGGGTCCCAGCCCAGCACAGGACTCTGCAAGAGACGACTGCATGAGTTGCACTAACTTCTCCTGTTGGAACAAGGATTTCCAATTAACTTAATGGATTTTAGTCCTGGCTAGAGATGGCACATGGAATACGATTTCTTCATACTGGGATCGGGTCTCATTTATGGTAATCTGCGATTTAATTTTGAAAAACGTCCTTAAAGAGGTTCGGAAGGCATATGAAGTGGGGATGCGTTTCATTTATTTCCTTTTCACAGCTAAATGAGATTTTTCAATTGGGTGGTAAAGTGTACCTCCTCAAGCTATTTTGTGAATTTCTACAGTGTTTTTACAAGAAATTTTATAACAGTGAGAAATTACCTCATACATCGTTTTCTAGAATGAGGTTCCCGACAATCGTTCTGTAATCCCAAAATTTTTGTAGACTGACAAATTACACCTCTTAAAAGAATAAAAGGTAAATGTACCAGGGAACAGGTATCCAGAAATTTCCCAAACGTGTTGTGTTGGTACATACATCTACGTCCTGGTATAATTTGCTCAGATGAATTTCGATCTTTCATTCCGAATAACGTGGAATAGAAAGTCGTTAAGAAGAGTAATAATGTACCTTCGTACAGGTACTGAGTCCAGCCAGTGCATTTCTGGACAGTATTCTGCAATTACGAAAGACTTATTATCCAGCTAGCAGAGTAGGTACTGCATAGTTTGTGTGATTACCTGTAAGGTAAGTTTGCAATTTAAGAGGTTGAAACAGGATGAGTTGTGCTGCTCGTAATTATTGGCATTAAAAGCTTTGGTCCTCGATGTAAACTTCGTCTAGAATAGATTGTAAATATAAAATTTTTAGTCCAATGCCATCTAAATTCCTTGATTGCAATTTGCTTCGTGAGGAGACGTATTAAATTATAATTTCAGGTTGAAAGTCTACTAGTATGTATGTATGTACAAAATGATGTCAACTCTTAATTGGACTTAAATGAATAACTTTAGAGATGCTCCTGCAATTTACTGGAAGTAAATTTGTGCAATTGCAACATGTATTGCAGAAGGAAATGTGCGATAATTAGCAAAAATATTTCTTCAATTTCTCTACATTGCGAAAATTGAAAGTTTGGCATTTCAAACTTAGTTTCGAAATTTGTTTTTGTAACTTTTTACAAAGCAGTAATCGGTTTCAGTTTTTAATTAAGTTGTCTTTTGGAAAATGTAACTTTGGAATTGGACGGTTAACGCAAATAAAACCTTGACGGCTGTAAAATCTAAATTAGCGGAAATAGGTAGCACAGTATGAGCGCAGGACCGTTTTAGAGTCGTCAAAGGCCCTAGGTACTTTTGCATAATATTGCATTCATATGCGCCATCAGTTCATGAAGAAACTTATTTTATTTCTTTATTTAAAATTAATATGTATATTTACAGGTTTAATTTTCTTCTTGACAAATCTCTGAAAAGTGATGAATTAGTGGCTAAAGCATAGGCTTTAATTGAATTATTTCACAGATGGCACAAAAACTAGATGTCGCATGTAGTACCAAAAAAGTATACAAAATTTAAATGGCTCGGTGGTCTATTCCGGAGTGGATCACAACATTTGAAAAGATGTATACGTCGAGTGATTCATATTTTTTCTTATCTGAAGTGTTGGGGAAGTCGATCAAATATATACAAAACTGCTATTATGAAAACAATTGCTTTCTGCACGCTCTAAAACATGTTGTGGACCATTCCAGAATGCACTACCCATTTCGCAATCTTTATCAGGGGCGGATCCAGCTAGGGGATCTTGGGAGAGGGGTGCCCCCCCTTAAGACCACTGAAAAAATTTCCGTATATCTTCTGCATTTTTCCTAACAAAATGATTCACATTTCTTCTACTGCACCTTTTGTAAAAAATGTAACGTTAAATAAAAGCAAAGTAAATCTGCAGATTGGGAAAATCTCAATGAGTATCCTAGAGAATTTGATTGATCGGTCTGTTTTGCTTTAAAGGATGTTGATGAATGCACATTTGAATTTAGTACAATTCTAAGTCCTGGGCATGCGTGAATACATAAGGTATTTACACAGCAGATCTTAACAACAGAGCAAAATCGCTTTTGATTTAACGATAAGTACAGCCAAGCAATAAAAGCGAAATAGTCTGCTTTTCGAACCTATCAATTGCATCCATGCCCAGAACTGAAACACTATCCAAAAAGAGAAATTTTTTTTTTTTTACCTGAACGTTAAAATATTGGCAAGACGTAAAGGCAGCAAAGGTTTCTCGTCCCATGTCTAAACTATCAGGATCAATTTCAGCAGTTCCTATACTCCTTCCCTACTTTACAATGAAGCGATTGATGACTCCCTGAATAAAACTAATATTTAGACTGTTAGATTCACTTCACATTCTTCTTTTCCATGCAATTTTATCTCCCTTATAGATGTGTACAAGAGCCAATACACATTCTAGATATTTCAAAGGCCTACCATAGTGTCTAGAATTCAGCCATTTTAGCCAAACTTACCGCACTTGGCCTCTCCCGTCCTCTTCTATTATGAATGTAAAGTGTTTCATCTGGTCGCTTAATACGGATTATATTAGATGGCGTTACATCTCAATTTCTGCCAGTAAATGCCGGGGTGCCTCAGGGCTCTGCTATCTCTTCATCTCTCTTCTCAATTTTCATTAATGATCTGCTTTTCCTTACTTTCAATCCCATCCATTGCTTTGCCGATGACAGTTACCTTGGTTTCGCTTACTTCCTTGATACGCTTGGGGACTACAGATGAAATGTAACATCTGTCAAACTAGATTGCATGATTAGATTCGTGAATAAGCACCTTGATAATATCCTCACTTCAAGCAAACCGAATCGCATCGAATTCAATACATCTAAGTTCCAAAGCTGTGCCATCTCTTTAAAATAAAATCATAATTTGTCCACTTCCGCTTCTTTTGATGGAGCACTTCTTGACGATAAACTGTCTTTATGCATTCTTGACATTAATATTTGCAGTATGTTAAGCTGAACAGATCATAACTTCTCTGTTACCAAGTAAGCAACGAAATATCTTGATTTTCTGAAAAGGTGTAAGAAATATTTCAGCCCATCGATTCTAGCGCTCCTGTAAAAGTTCTACATCAGACTTAGAATGGAATGCAATTTCCATATGTCGGCCGGGGCTGGTCGTAGAGCTGTATCTTCGTTGGACATTGTAAAAAGGAGAGCCTTCATGCTCATTGGCGATGTGGTAAGAACTTGTCATATGGACTAACATGAGCACCGCCGCAATGTTGGTTGCCATTCGTTTTTATATTTTTACACGCATAATCAATGTTTTGATGAAATGGCCAGTCTGATCCCAAATTCCTCCATGTAATATTCGCACTACAAGCCGCGCACATCCTTCTACCCTTCAAAATACCTTCGGTCGTGTGCGAGCGTAGAACTGTCTCCAATCTTCTGTCTTTTCTCCGGCATGCAATCTGCGAAAGTTTAAGGGTGACATACATCAGCACCTTCGCCACTTTCCTCACGTTCCCTAATTGCTTTCTTTATCACTTTCTTGCCATGCTGTGCTTTGCATCATAGTTCATAGGATATCTCCTGACTCAATAACACATGGCTTAATAACATAAAAAACAAAAGTCAGACTTTCTTAGCTTGCCGATGAAGTTATATACGTACAAGGTATGTATTGCATCTGTTCTGTGACAGCTATTTTAAATAAATGTAACATTTTAATTCCTGTATTTGACAAAAATAAAATTTATGATGATTCATGATTCATTAGCATAAAATACATTTCCCCGGTTTTACTAAATAAAATGGATGATTGGGAAGTTTTACACTTCCACTATTTACAAACCAAAACAAAACGAATAATCTAACATCTCCTTTGACTTTCGGGAGTGGCAAAGAGCGTTGAGCAACTTTCTTCGTTACAGTGGTAACCACTCGACTCGTATCTTTTAAATGATAAATATTGTGCATTTGACATTTGCGAGTGATGGAAGGTGTCTTCAAACTTTTGTTCAGTTTTCAGCATATACCAGTTGTAGCGCTCTGCCCTCACGCTACTTTTCCGTTTCTTTTGCATTTTTTTTATTTTTATTCAAATTTCCCTGGATACCTGAAAAGGGGTTAAAAGGTAAAAAAATTTTTTTTTTTGAGAAGTAGCCCTATGCTACTTCTCCGTATTACAATTCCTGAAAATTTAAAATCTAGATATACATATTGGCAAGAAGTAGCCCTATGCTACTTCTTCAGATTAAGAAAGTCCTGAAAAATGTGAAATTTATATTTGCAAGAAGTAGCCCTATGCTACTTCTTCATATTTTAAAAATCCCTGAAAAGATGAAATTTATATTTGCAAGAAGTAGCCCTATGCTACTTCTTCATATTTTGAAAATTCCTGAAAAGTCAAAATTTATTTGTTTTCAAGAAGTAGCCCTATGTTACTTCTTCATATTAGAAGATTCCTAGAAAGATAAAGCATACTAATACATACCCGCATACAAGTACACACCTAAAAGAAAAATTCTAAAATGCGCCAAAATGAGCACAAAATACAATCTTTCGGATAAAACTTACAGCTAGTCAACAACGTCCAAACGACGAAAACGGTAATTCGCCTAGCTGTAATGCATCGGACGATGCCACCATACAATGCATTACAGCAAGCCCGCCCGAAAATTCACAGAAAATTTCGGCAGTCAGCACACATTTTGCTGCTACCAAATAACAGGCAAAAACGATACACACACACCCGTACATACACCGAGCAGAAATTTCGATTTCAGAACACGAAAAAAAAAGTGTGCGCCTGCCGGTGGCTGGAGCGAGGAACGGCTGCGATGTAGGGAGACGGCGTGAACTCGGGGAGTTGATTTTGTGCCTTGGTCGAGTACGCTGATCGGTAGACGCGCGCTGAGATTTTTGCCTGCAGGATAAATTTGAGTTTTAGAAAAGTTTTGTTAAAGCTTCTTAGAGGAATTTTTGAAATAAAGATTTAATTAGTGCGTGTACTTACCTTTACATATATTGCGAATTTCGGCACATTTATCTGGAGATAAAGAAAGTTATTAGTGAATCTCAACTTCTGAAAAGGTTTATTATTGAAATAAAGGTTTAATTAGTGCGTGTACTTACCTTTACATATATTGCGAATTTCGGCACATTTATCTGGAAATAAAGAAAGTTATTAGTGAATCTCAACTTCTGAAAAGGATTATTATTGAAATAAAGGTTTAATTAGTGCGTGTACTTACCTTTACATATATTGCGAATTTTGGCACTTTTATCTGAAAATTAAGAAAATTATTAGTGAATTTAAATTTCCGAAAAGAGTATCGAAATACAAATCATTTATTGCGTATATTTACCTGTGCAAATCTTACAAATTTTGGCACAATTATCTGGAAATAAAGAAAGTTGTTAGTGAGTTTTTAATTTCTGAAGAAAATTATAAAAGGAGATAAAGATTTATTTAGTGTATATATTTACCTGTGCCTATTCTATGAACTTTGGCACCTTTATCTGGAAATGAAAGAAAGTTATAAGTGAATTTCAAATTCTGAAAAAAGAATAATATAGAAATAAAGCTTGATCAGTGCGGACATTACCTGTGTATCCCTTGTGAATTTTGTCAGAATTATCTGAAAATAAAGACAATTATTAGTGAAGTTAAATTTCTGGAAAAAAGATTATTATAGAAGTAAAGCATAATTAATTATTATAGAAACAAAGATTTAATCAGTGCGTGTATCTACCTCTCATATCCTGCGAACTTTGTCCAATTACCTGGAAATTAAGAAAACTACTATTGAAATTGAATTTTTTTTAAGGATTATAGAAATATAAATCATTTAGTGAGTATATTTACCTGTGCACATCCTATGAATTTTGGCATATTTATCTGAAAATGAAAGAAAGTTATTAGTGAGTTTAATTTCTGAAAAAGATTACTATTTAAATGAAGATGTAATTAGTGCGTGTATTTACCTGTACATATCTTTCGAATTTTGGCACATTTATCTGAAAATGAAAGAAAGTTATTAAAACAAAGATTTAATTAGTGCGTATATTTACCTGTGTATATCTTGCGAACGTTGGCACAGTTATATGAAAATTAAAAAGATTATTAGTGAATTTAAATTTCTGAAAAGATTATAGAAATATAAATCAATCAGTGTATATATTTATCTGTGCATATCCTGCGAATTTTGGCACCCCTATCTGGACCGTATAAGAAGGTTAAAGAGTTAAGTTCCCTTTTTGGAACCAGTACATATATATACCAACTACTAAGGGCGATTCTGCCATTCACCTCAACTGTAGGTTAAACTAATTAAATAATAAAATTGCATGGTAGTAATATATTCCGATAAGGGATAATGTTCGAAAGCACCCAAAAGAGGTGAAAAGAGCAATACAAAAAAAAGAGGTCAATGAACCCAAAAAAAAAAAAAATTGAAATAAACTGTTGCGGCCACCGAAGTTGTCGAAGGAGAAAAGGGTGCACCCAAGCAGAATCAGTTCCAGCCGTCGAGGGATTTTGTCCTGCCAGTGGTGAAGTATAGGTGATAGCAAGTAAGTCCATTATAATAACATAATAAAATAATGTGTGTGAATTCTTTTTACCTGTGTGACGAGTAGCCTTAAGGTTAGATAGTAGGGACAAGCCTAGTATAAGCAAACGTAGCAAATTGTCAAGAGGTGAATAGCGAACGCTTCGGATTTTGCAATAGATTCATGTTTCGTCAGCATTAAACGAACATGCCTTGTTCTTCTTGTCGTTGAGTCAGATGTCAGATGTCCATATCCATGTGCCATACGTAGGTAGAATCCGTATGTAGAGTCCGAAGCAGTGGGTGGTGAGGTCATGGGGTGAGCTGCTCTAGCGTACACACACCATAGAGATGGGGCTAAGAACCCTACATTGACTGCGACGTCTTAGCCAGGGTGCATGGGGGCGATGGGCCCAATCAGAGTCCAGTCAGGACTCCGCCTACATCAGGAGTCCACGTTTTCTCCCTCTCTCTCAAAATACCTCTCTCGGCGTCGAACTTCTCCGGGTGGTGTTCACTTGTACGGCGTTGATTTTTTTTTTATTATTGCAGTTCTGCAACGCTGGTATGGTATTCTTCATAAATTTTCCTTTCAGGTTTTCAGGTTGCATCAATGGAGGCGAAGCACCATGAGACACGGAAAGTTCTTTTTGTCTGTCCGTCCGTCCGAAGTCTGGCAATACAGTTGTAGCATCTTTTTTTTTTTTTTTTTTTTTTTCTTATTTTTCGCACAGCTTTCAAGCATCGAGGGATGTGGGTGGCAAGAACCTCCCCAAGCCGGCTGACCGCTAGCGGCAATATGCTGTGCGGCCACCCACAACAATCCCAAGATGATTTTGCAGCAAGGGGCGTCTGTCGCAGCACCTATCTATATTCATGGCAAGATGGATGTAGGTAGGGCTGACAACGGGCGCGTGCTTCGCTACACAGTTTTAAACCTTAGTTTTGCCCCCCCCCCCCACTCACCCGTATCCTGGATCCGCCACTGATCTGTATCTCTGCTCTAGTATGCTATGCGACATCTAGTTCTTGTGTCATCTATGGTAATATATATCCGATCACGATGCTGTTACAGATCTTTAGCGTTGATCGAGAATTCAACATCAATAATTTATCATGTAATTATGTGTTAATGTAAATTTTACATTACTATTTGGAAACTTAGTATTATAGGTAAGTAATATCCATAGTTTAGTACAATGATCAAAAACACAATATTATACTCAGTATAGTTAATATGCATTAGACCTTTAGAATACCGTTTATTATACCCTACATGAAATTTAAAGGTTATACTAAGTTTGTCATTACGTTGGTAACATCTAGAAATATTTATGGTAGAGCAAAATGGATTAGACACCCACGCATAATATTAAAAGTTGTTTTGATTTTTGCATGTCCGTCCGTCCGTCTGTCCATCTGTGCGCACTATAACTCGAGAATGCGTTCACTTAAGTAGAAAGCTGAAATTTTGGACACGTATTATGATGGCCCAATAGACGGAAGATTCTTCCAGTAGGCAAGGACATATTCTGGTAAAATAATCATCGATTGCTAAACAATTACCTCGCATGGAATTGTTCTGCAGCCGTCGCTTATTTTGCTGATTAGCCCAACAGCTGGCTGCAATTAGCGCTTAGTGTAGCAATCGACGGTTACGATAGTAATTATCCTCGCATGGAAACTATTGTTATGTTAATCGATTGTTTACTGGTAAGCGACTCAGGTGCTGCAACCCATGAAAATTCCCTGTAGTGGATTGTATTATGATGTGTTTGTGACAGGGTGCCGGGTTTGATAGATAACTCGGTTTTTTGTTCAAAGTATAAATCTTTAATTTTCATTCAGTGCTATTTCAGTTTTCTTACAAATCTATATCACAATTCATTTAATTCAAACTTAATACTACTTAAAAAACAACAATTCAATAATAATTCAAAATAAAATTCATTCTTTGGCCATATGTTCAATGATGTTCCGTCCTCTTTACTACTAAAATGAAGAAGAAGTGTTTGGTGAGTGAGTATGCGCGAGACAGTTGATCTGCGAGAACAAAGAAATTTTGCCTAATCTCAAAAATTTCAATGTTTCACTCGAACTGCTACGTGAGGGAAGTTGAGAACTTTTTTGCTCGAACTGCTACGTGAGGGCAGTCGTGGTGTAATATGGAGTATATTGACTTGCGATTATAACAACTCGTATGGCTGCTATAAGTAATGTTGATAAACATAACCAATTATTCTGCTTCTATTGTGCAGTTTTTTGGAGTGCTGGTACGTGAGGGTATGAAGGCAGCACTGATGACGTTTATCGTAAGCGTACCTTTTTAACTGCAGCAAACCGAAATGTTGCTGCGTCTGGGATAGTAATGATGGCATTTGTGACGTTTAGTCTTGTGCGCTTTTATGAGTGCAGCGATCTGAGTACTTCCTTCCACTTTGATCAGAATTAACTTCTGAATGTATTTATTACAGAGTTAACCTCTGGAAATAGATCTATTCTCACTTTTGTATAAAGTTGTCTAGACCTTCGGATTAACTCCTGTGTGAGATTGCTTGAGTTAACCTCACCTTTGCAATCTTTAGAATTAACTCCTAGCCGACGTACTTTGAGTCAACCTCAAGTCATGTATTTGTTTTGGGATCAACTCCTATATGATAATTGAGTTAACCCCAAATATTTGTGATGCCAGAATTAACTTCTATTTTAGGATTGAGTTAACCTCAAAGATTTGTGACGGCCAGAATTAGCTTCTGTTTTTAGGATTGAGTCAACCTCAATTTGTTGGTGTAGAATTAACTTCTATAGGATTTCAGAATTAACTCCTGGTTTGGATAAGGATTTTTCTCAGAACAGACTCCAAGGCTTAGGACTTGATCAGATCAACTCTGAATTGGAAATGGGTACTTTTGCTATCGTTAGCCGCCTTTTTATAGCTGGTTAAGGTTATCATGTGATGTACTATTCATGGCATTGCCATAGCGACGTTTATACCAGTTGCTGCTACGAGAACATCTGCTTGACGTAATATCAGTTGACTGACATGTCAATTTGTGGATATACATAGAGATCATGTATTTTTTAGCTTGCAAATGTCATCGTGGGACCTTTGGGATATTGTAGGAAATTTGAGCAGTACTTGTCGGTATTTAATTAGGTTTGTATTATGAATTCTTTCATTATAGATTTGATTCTTTGTGGATTTTCTTTTGTTTATTATTAGGAAATACGACGGCTGTCCATCGAGGGAAGAATGCTCAGTTGATGGACTGAACAGGTTGTGTCGTTTGTTTACATATTCACGTTGTGAGTAAAGTTTGCTTTCGAATATGGGGACATAAAAGATCAATGACAGGTCTGGCGAGTACCCGTTAGTTATCAGTCAGAGTGGAATCAAGTTTCGGATCGGGTTAGATTGTTTTGAATTATTAAGTTAGGTCAATTCGCGATAAATAAAGAATTATTCTGTGTTACAAGAAATTCGATTGTTGTTTTTATGAAGTTTTATGGTAGTTAATTGATTGCTTTTGGGACACGACACACGGACCTTAAAAAATAAAATTAAGTTCGAAAATGAGACAAATCGGGCAACTCAGCAAAAATTTCGTTTTCCACTACATATTTGGACACTGCCTGAGAACACGTCGATATAGAGAGCTGAAATTTGGTACGTGATGTTTTCGTTGTACTAGCAAATAAAATTTCAAAAATGGACTAAATCGGGCAACCACTTTTTGGTGTTGCTATATAAAAATTTAGGTTTTTTTACATATCCTGTGAAAACGATCAGTCCCAAACATTTTTATTGTACTAAAAACTTCTTCTGAAACGATATCCTACAAAATTGGTTATCATTTTTTCTGTCCGAAGAACCATTCTAACAAACTTGCATAGTTCGCTGACCATACGAAATTGCATACGGGCATTCATCTAGAGTATCATAAGTATTGATCTTAGACCAATTCGATCTTTTTTACTTGTTTTCATATTAAGTTTTTGATTATAAATTTTTGAGCTCTCTAACAAGTGAAAACAAGTTAATAGTTCAAGTCACATAGTAGTCTGTCATCAACTCTCTTCTAACCAAGTGCTCAATAAAACAATAGTTTAAAATAAGAAATCAAGTTCTTTTTCCTTTTTAATTCAAATTCGAAAAGTTAACTAATATCAATATTGCTAATAAACAGGCGAACTTTAATATCAGAATGTACGACAAACTTAAATGAACTTTTTCTCTACTTCTTTTGTGTTTTTAATCAACACAGAAAGCTTTGCATTGTACGTAGGATGAACTGAAATGACACATCGCATTACAAGTAGGAAATATTATTGTCAATTGAATATTTTCACTTCGACGCATCGCCTATATTCATGGTTTTCAGTGTAAGACCACGCTCGAATTCATGCTACGCTTCATCTGGCGGCGTGGTACTATCAGTTCAATTTGGATGAAATTTTCACAGTTTGTAGGGAATACCAAAATAGGTAATCCATGCTTTTTTGTTTTCCACTACCACGCCCCACCCTCTCGCCGTGCTGATGATTCTACGACGAATTTTCAAAAAATCATATCTCGAGAACAGAGTAACCGATTTTTCTGATTTAAATGCCAAATGGAGCCTTTTATAAAATAAATATAGAAAAGCTGGATCGTGATGTGAGGATAATTCACAAAGATTTCTCTATAGTCTCTAATTTCGGAGCTACCCTTTTAGTTTAATGCGAATAGCCCCGATAACCTCTAAGCAAGGATACATTTGATAGGCTTTCTATTTCCAAAACGATGTTCCTACACTACCATGCGGCTAACCCCACGAAGATTCCCGAATCTAGTACTACAATTCTTGGACCAGACTTTTCCTAATATAAAAACAGCAATAGCCTTGAGTGGCGATAAGAGATTGCAGAAGAGCCATTGTCTTCTTTAAATGATCAAACAAGAAAGTAAGGGGGGGGGGGGGGTAATATTTGGTAGGAATATTACAATATAATTTTCATAAAATAACGAACACATTCCAAATAAATCTCAATTGCCTAATGGAATTATCCTGTCAGGACAATTGTTGGTGGTTATGGCTTTCCGGTGCCTTTTCATTCAATGCTCTTTTCAGACGCGTCTGACAATAGGTCTAAATGCTATCATAAAAAATAAAGTACCGTGCCTTATTTTTTTCATCCTCTAAACAATAATCAGACAAAACTGCTTTCTGCTGTCAGATAATTCCGTAAAACCACGGAAAACTGTCCTGAATTTAAATTTTTTAGCGTCTATCACTTTTAAACTCTGTCGACGATTTGATTTGATTGATCGTGTTGCCCCCTATTGTGCCCTTTTATAGTCAACATTTTTGTTAGTTTCTAGTTCAGCTCCCGTTTATCTTTCAGGTAACCGCTAGTTGTTTTGCCTTGCTTCCTTCAATTTCAGGACAGGCTCCGACTGCCTCCTCTTAACACGAATCTGCAAACTATGGGCAGTGGGACACCATTGGGCTCTTTAGTACCCAGATATCGTATTATATCTTCAAGTTGACTTGTTAGAATTCTTTATTGTTTTTATCCCTTGGCGGGTCAACCACGGTATGTACAACCTGAATTTCAATTTTAATTCCATCCCTGTTGGCCAGCAATTAGTGAATAGCAATATTGGTCAGGTATTATCAGTATGATTCGCCTGCCCTTCTCTTCCAGTTCCACGATCGCTACAGGAATTTTTGGCATTATATGGAGGTCTAGTAACTAATCTAGCCTATATGCAGTTTTAAGTAGATTAGTAGATTTCAAAGAGAGTATCGTTTTATGAATAATTTAAATTAAATATGCGTTCTTACTTTTTCGTCAACTTGTTCTTATGTAACTAGTACGATTTTCACTTGTTTCAACAAAATTAATTTCCCAGATCGAGGTGCTTCATATACACATATTCCCTCAACACTCCTCTCTAGTGATTACTGTATATAGAAAATCCCTGAAGTAGTAAAAAAAATAGCACCATAATCCCTAAAAATAAAACAAAAAATCACACACACAAAAATCCCCACAGGTTCATTGATCTACGTAAATTGAAAACAACACAAAAACTCTTTGTAGGTATTTCAAAATTCCACAGAAAAAAGCACTTAATATGAAAACACGCACCCAAAAGAGCTCAAATGATGACAAATTACTCTTCTAGAAAGAAATATTGCGCCGCAGTAAGGTAGCTTTTAATATTTATCGCAATATGAAGGAACTTCATAAAGGAAACACAGAAAAGGACTCCAACGAAACTTGAGAGAAATCAAATCCTTCCAATTAGCCAGAAGTCACGTACTCCAGCTAAAGACAGTAAATTGAGTTTAATCGTCTCGAATTATTCACCGCCATTTTTCCTTTCAATTTGGATACTTGATCTCCGGGGAATAGAAAAGTGTACAAGAACACCGGAACACCCATCAGACAGGACAAATCCTTTTGTTACAAACTATTTAATTGTTTTAGATTGAAAAGAATTTACTGTGAAGATACTATCACCTGAAAGAAAGCCTTTGTCTCTCCCTCTCTCAATTCCTGACAAGAGGAAACTAAATCCTTGTTTCATTCACTAAGAAGAACTAATTGCTCTGCTACGGCAATTTGATTGCAGCTTTAATTGTGTTGGTAATTTTTGAAATACAAGCAATTTCCACAGTTTTTTCTTGTTCTCCACTTATCTCAAGATCCAAGACCTGCCAATCTACTGCAGTAATTTAAAGGGAAAAACTAATTCCAATCAATCCTTTTTACGCACAATTTTCTTGAAGCCTCGGACGAATTAGTTGGTTAGAAGTGCAAAAAAAGATGATTTGAAACCTTCTAATTTCTGGTTTTACCGTCGATAATTTGATAAAAAAGTGAAACTTTGTCTGAAAATGGAACCGAGACAGGATTAATGTCGTCCATTTTTCTCTCCGTCATCATGTTTCGTGGTTTTTGCTATCGTCTTCCTTGGAAAAATTTTTTTTTACAAAGAAGCATCGTTGTAGCCAATCTAAGGATATCTATATAAAAAGCTGGCAGCAGCCATTAATATTCCTTGGTCGGAAATATAATAAGCACTGCCTAATCCTGTACGAAATTTAATTTTGATGTGGGCTCTAATGCCTTGGACTATATCCAATTTCTTCGGCAAGTAGATATTATACTCGGCCTAATATTATAAAGGAGGCTTTAAAGGAGCTTAATGAAATTTTAATAGGACGCGAGAGAGATTCTTTGAAATTGAAATTTTTATTCTTAAATTTTACTGTGTAACTTTTCCAATATTTAAATCTCTACTGGGAGGAGTGGTGTATGCCTAGCTGAAAAATAATTTTTACAACAATAATAAAAAAATAATTAATAAATCAGACATGATTTACCTCCCTTTATCCAGCGATAATCAAAATTGTCGGCATACTTATAAGGGATATTGCCGCCTGTTTCTAATAAATTTGTTCTTAAGGCATTCTGTTGAGTATCCAGGATAATGATGAAATAATTGAAAGTGTAGGGCAAAAAGGGAGTGATGGTAATTCAGTTGGAGAAAAATAATAATGCTTGATTGTAGATAGATCACTGCAAATTAAATTGTATTTGGCTATTTATACATACAGTATTTATACGCAATTGGTGAAGGGGGGAAGTCGCGCACATATCAGTGACACCACATGCGCGCGTGCCCCCCACATATACACACACAGCATGACACACCCAAACACTACCCGAACACATAGGCACACAAACGCCGCGTTTGCGTGTGGCCGTGCGGTCGGGTAGCGGGTGCGTGGCTGGCTATATGTGTTATGTGTAGCTGAATGTGTGCATGTGTGGTTGCATCTGTGTATGTGCATGCGCGTGTGTGTGTCATTGACTTGTGCGCGACCCCCCCCCCCCCTTCACTGATTGCGTATAAATATCGTATGTATAAATAGCCACATCCTTAAATATTAGGGATCAATCGCACTTTAGAGAAAGCATTGTCTCCGCATCTCATCTCCATAAAATGCATCTAATTTCAAATTTCATTAAAACTTTTTCTAAAAGTATCCCTGTCTTACGACACTACATAAATCCACCACCACTACTAAAAAAACAATCTGTATAATGAATAGAAACACCTCTTCAAATATGTCCTTATTTCCTTAAAAGAAGGAGGTGAAGGAGTTTAAAACCATGAGGTTTTCGTAAGTACTTTGAATCGGTAAATCTTGTTCGGAATGTACAGATCTATGTAACTGCATCCCTTAAGAACTTCCCATTCTGAATTATCAGCAAAGTTTGTGTAAAAAGTTTTCTAGAACGTGAGGCAGCTGTTTGAAGCAATAAATTTGATCATCTAATTGGGTTACTCAAGAAATCCTTAACAAAAACTTTCGTCCATTGATTTTCTCTAAAGATACTTTAGAACTTACTTTTGTACATACATAGACACAAGACGTCTTCGTTGATGTTCAAAACTGATGGCAGCAATTCTTTTAAGAACCCTACTTAAGGGGGCATTTGAACGTTATCGAGTTTTACTAATTTATTATTTAAATACTGCAACAAATTTCTACCCAAGGAAGTTTGTGTGCACTCCTATCTTCAGGCGATTCCTTGTAAATATATTTTCAAACCAAACCATCCAATTTCGATGCAATAAGAACGTGTGTCGCATTTTATTCATCCGGTGAGGAGAGCACGAACCTTTCTCTACCAACTTTGCAGTAATAAATTATTAAGACTTGAATGCATTTTGAATTCTGAGAATTTATTGAAGACGAAAACTTCCAAAAGAGTCAAAAATGTTGCGGGAATAAATCATGCCAAAGGAATGCAAGTGCACTGCTGAATTTTATTTATGTTTACAGAAAAAGGGTTTTTCGGTTGCTGAATTTTACACAGGTCATAGGTTTTCTTTGCAGGAAGTAGGAATGAAGTTATAGTCTACACAAGAAAAGGGGCAAGAGTTTTACGATTCAAATATTTTATCCGTTTTCATTATAAAATGTCAGGAAGCTGTGAGCTTTTGTGGCAAACTGGTACATGAAAGATTGCTCTTAGATATATAGGGAAGGTTTGTATGGACATTGGTATATGAATATGTGGCTGAGAATTGACTTCACAGTGTTTTCCTTAATAGGAAGTTTTCTAAATATTCTTTTATACAACGTGGAGAGCGCCAGAGCTCCATTCTTGGTCCTTTGTTTTTTTTCATTTACATAAATAACTAAATTAACTACAATCGCAATACTTTCAACTAATTAAACCGAGTTGGCTGAAATAATCGCAAACAGATTTTCTTTAGCCTTTACGACTGATTTAAATACTAAATTTTAACAAACATTATAATAATTCATCTAGTTAGAAAAGGAACAACAATTTCAATGGCCGAGCATCTAAAGTAATATATCATCTTACTTTATTTTGTAAATTAACTGGTTTTTATTTAGTTGCTTAAAACCACACTGGCATTTTTATGGCCATATTTTGGAATCTCGCAGTGGTTCGAACTTATTCAGTTATTTCGTAGCCCATTGCAAGCTTTTATCAAAATTTTCCTCCAGCAGTAGTTTGAGGGTATATTGATATTGTTTTTCCCATAAAAACGTTGCATTTCTGGAGAAATTGCTCACCTTGTTCGTTGCTGACTTGGCCCGGAGTACGCAGAAAGAATATTAAATATGAGTCCAAAAAGTGGATTTTGATGGACAAGTTGCAGCCTATTTCACCACAGGCGCTCAAAAATTCGTGTACGTAGTCGGGACTTTTGTGGTTGCCAAGTGTAATGATCACCGCCAAACAAATCCCATCTGGCACGATCATTATGGGACCCTTCGATATTCTCAAGGTTAAGAGACCTTCTTGACGACTCGGCGATAAACCGACAGTGTAGGTAGCTACAGCTAAGTAAAGGAAAAGTAAAATATCATTTACGATAGGATAATTAGAAAGGTTAAATTCTCGGAATATCTGAGAATATTGAACCAGGTGTAATAAATGCCGGCTTCAGGATTATCATAGTGGTAGGCAGTAGCATTTTAGGATTTATCTGAATTTAATTATTTTTAGGAACTTTGAGTGAAGATAGAAGGAGTACAGTCTGAATATTGAGTTCAAGTTAGTTAGGCGGTAAATCGTATTCGGGCGGGTCGTCAAGTTGTGTTCATTAAAAGCAAAGATTGAATTCTCTTACAAATTCAAGTGTGAGGTAGAGCTTTCGCGCTACTCGTCGTGCGTTTAATATTTTAAAAGATTAAAAGAAAGTTTATGATAGTGACATTTCTGCGGGTACTTATATACGTGAATAAAACAGTGGATAGTGTTAATATTAAACAGTGAGGACTGTGATTAATTTTCCGTCGAAAATTATCTTAAGTGAATAGTACAGCATATAAATCATCAATTAAAATAGTTAGTGAAGGTAGTGTGAAAATGGAGAAAAATTCCAAGTTAAGTGGGCAGAGCCTGAAAAGGAAAGGTAGTCAAAGAGTTAAAAATGCGAATAAAAAAGAAAAGAATCCTCCAGAAATCGGAGAAGTGATACCTAGTGATATAAATGAAGTGATAAACTCATTAAGGAAAGAAGTAGAGTTATTGAGAAAAGAGAATAGTGCTTTAGTAAAGAGGGTGGAAACTTTACAAGATTCAAGTGAAAATGGAAGTACGTCAACGGAATGTGAAGTTAACCGTGAAAGTGTTTCGTCGTCCATCAGAATGGGAATAGGCGAGATAAAAGAAATGATAGAAGTTTTCGACCCCGCTAATGATACAAGGATTACGGCGGCAGAATGGATTAGAAGTATAGAGGCCCTAAAAGAAATATACTTATGGAATGAAAATACTACTTTATTCTATGCCTCACTTCGTTTACAAGGAGCAGCAAAGTTTTGGCACCAGAGCAAACAAGCAGAATTGAAGACATGGAATAAGTTCAAGGTAGACTTCGTAAAGAGCTTTCCGGTTGATCGGGACGACTCCGCTGTTATAATGGAGATAATGACCAGAAAAAGGAAGCGAGAAGAATGTGTTGAACATTACTTCTATTCTGTTACAGCATTGGCTAAAAGGATTAAGTTATCGGAAGAGGCTACAATGGACTACATAATCTCGGGATTAGGAGACCGAAATCTAATAAATGTTCTAACTGCTGCAAAATGTGAGTCCTTAACCCAACTCTTAGAGCAAATAAAACGATTCGAGAAGATCTATGGACAGGAGCGACGCCGCGATGCTTTATCCAACAACCAACCAATATCATCAAGGCCCAGCTATAATCGAGCAACAACTAGAATGGGCTCATACCATCCCCAGCATCAAGAAAATCGCGGAGGATGCAGGCTAATCAGTAACGGAATAAACCAAGGTTCGAATCGAGTGATAGATAGAAATATGAAGAATGCCGAAAAAAATTATAAAAAACGATTTTGCTATATATGTAAACAGGGTGATCATTTAGCGAGAGATTGTACTAAGGTAACGAAAAATGTTGGGAATATTAGTACACCAGTCCAAACTAATGGGAAAGAATATTATCCTGAAATCCTTGTAGATGGTGTTCAGTTGCTATCATTTTTAGATTTAGGTAGTGACGTGACAACAATCACACAAAATGTGGTTGCGGAAAATTTATGGAAAACTGAACAATGCGATACTATCTTGTGTGGTTTTGGTGGAAGTAAATGTAAGGTTCTGGGAAAGATAGAAAAATCCGTACAAATAGACGAAGTCAAAGAAAATATAACTCTTCTTGTTGTTCCTAATGATGCCCAATCCACTCCTATTATCATCGGAAAAATTTCTTAGACCGGCCAGGTGTTAAACTAATTAAAACTCCGGGAAAATTTTATATTCTAAAAGACGATATAGGTACTAACCAAAAATTTACTCTCGAAACAAATAAGTCTAATGAAAATACGTCTAAGGTCGAAACAGGAGAGGGAAATGGTTTACAAGCGCGAAAAATTATCAATGAGGATGACTTGGTCATTCCAGAAGAAGTCAGCAGTGAATACAAAGACATAATATTGAATATAATAAAAGAATTTCGCGAATGTTTCTCGTGTAACACTAACGAAATCGGAAATACTAATTTAGTTGAAATGAACATTAAGCTCAAGAAAGATAAGGTCATTAAGTATCAGCCGTATAAAGTTCCGTATGGGTTAAAATCAACTTTACGAAACACAGTAAATGAACAATTAACTCTGGGGATCATCCGCCATTCGACTTCAGAATATGCTAGTCCCGTAATATTGATTCCGAAAAAGAATGGAGAATACAGAATGTGCGTAGATTATCGTCAATTAAATTCGATAACTCAACGGGAGCAATTTCCAGTTCCGAACATTGAGGAAACCCTGAATACGTTGTCGAATAAAAGAGTTTTCACATCTTTAGATTTTCGAAGTGGGTATTATCAAATACCAATTGGAAAGGAAAGCTGTAAATTTACGGCCTTCACGACACCTGAAGGACATTATGAGTTTACGCGCGCACCATTCGGGCTGACTAATTCTCCTGCCACGTTTATGCGTTTAATGGCGAAATTAATCGAACCTCTTAAGCCCGGATCGGTTGTCGTATATATGGACGATATACTCATCCCAACAGAAGGTGTACTCGAGAACATCGAAATATTTCGTCAATTACTGATTGAAATCCGTAAAGCAGGTCTGACTCTAAACCTGGAAAAATGTAAATTCTTGCAGAGTGAGTTAGAACTCTTAGGACTCGAAATAACCGGAGATGGAATAAAACCGGGAACACAGAAAATAGCTGCTGTCCACAATTTCAAACAACCAGATAGTGTAAAGGAAGTAAGGCAATTCCTCGGACTTACAGGATATTTTAGACGTTTCGTTAATGGATTTGCTAGCATTGCGCTGCCTCTTAATAGATTATTGAAAAAAGATGCAAAGTTTCAATGAGGAAAAGAAGAAGAACACGCGTTTCAGAAGTTAAAGTCGGCGTTAACACAAAGACCTGTTCTTACGCTATATGATGTCGATGCTGAGCATGAATTGCATACCGATGCCAGTAGTCATGGCTTAGCGGGTATACTAATGCAAATAGGACCAAAGGATAAGAAATTACCCGCCGTCTCATACTTTAGTCGTGCAACCACCGAAGCAGAATCCAAATACCACAGCTACGAGCTGGAAGCGCTGGCGGTGGTAGAAAGCTTAGAAAGGTTTAAGCATTATTTATTGCAAACGAAATTTCGGATTGTGACTGACTGTAATTCACTGAGACTAACTCATGAAAAACGAAATTTTTACCAAGAATTGCACGATGGTGGTTGAAGATTCAAGAGTTTGAATTTGAATTGACGTTTCGACCAGGAAAGCAGCTAGCCCATGCTGACGCCCTTAGCCGCTCCCCCAATGAAGAAGGAAAGGAAAGCGAAACCGTAGCAGAAAGTGTAATGATCATCAGCACGAGCCAGGAAGAATGGATAGCAACCTTACAGATGCAGGATCCTCGGTTACAGGAAATAAAAAATATTCTAGACAACGAAATCATTAATGGCGAGAACATAGATGGGATCAAAGGGAATTACGTTACTCAATTCTGTCGAGTATATAAAAAAACCGATAGAGGAAATAAATTCGTCATACCCGCTGCAATAAAATGGCGACTAATTAAATCTATGCACGATGACCGGGGTCATTGTGGAATTAGTCGAACAATTGTAAATATCCGAAAGTTCTTTTGGTTCCCGAACATGAAGCAAGTAGTGACGAAATATGTAAATAGTTGCATCGATTGCCTATATAATCAGCGTGGAAGTGACGAAAGTCGATACACAACTCACCTACAGGAAGTACTGCCCATTCCGTTTCACACAGTGCACCTGGATCATCTGGGCCCATTTCCAAAAAGCAAAGGTGGCAATCAACATGTAATAGGACTCATAGATGCGTTTACAAAGTTCGTTGTTTTCAAGGCAACTCGGACAACGGCAATTAAAAGCGTAATAACATTGCTCGATGAAATATCTCAATATTTTGGCTTGCCTACGCGCATAATATCGGACAGAGGATCAGCCTTCACGTCGAGGGAATTCGAGAGATATTGCCAAGACAATACCATTAAACACACGTTAATCGCAGTGAGAACACCCCGTGCCAACGGTCAAATAGAAAGATATTTTCGAACATTGAAAACATCTTTATCCACAATGGCTCAGGATATAAATGGAACGGACTGGGATAAAAATGTTCGAAGAATGCAGATAGCTCTCAACAGTACGAAGCATTCTACTACGAAAAGGACACCACAAGAAATGTTGATGGGGTATACGCCAAGAAATCTTCTGGACAACAAATTAGCACTTATCCTCAACGATTGGACTGAAGCGGATCTAGAAAAATACTCATCGTTGGATTTAAACCAAATCAGACAAGAAATTAAGGAACGGATTGACGAGAACAGGGAAAAGCAAGCAACTCGCCATAACAAAAACAGCGTGCCTCCCCGACAATATGTCGAAGGTGATCTCGTTCTGGTGAAACAGGAACCAGGAGCAACTGGCCAACCCAGGAAAGTACAGCCGCGATTCAGAGGGCTTTATGAAGTAAAGTCAGCATTGGGAAACGACAGATACTTAATAACCGATACTTCCTCAACACAAATTTCGCAAAGGCCTTATGAATCAGTACACTCTGCAGAAAACATCAGACCCTGGTGTAAACTCACTGATTTTTTGGTTGATGAAAATTTAGATCAAGATAAGGAATACTATATGCGAAATGAACCAGAAACCAAAACTTAATTTTAACTAGGGAAGGAGGCGTAACTTAGTGAGGAGTAGACCTTTGTGGCTGAATTTATGTAATTATGAATAATTATGTGAGGCGTAGACCTGAGTGGTTGTGTGTTGAAAAAATACGGAAACTGAGCGATGAGTTGGCCTTAGTGGTTGTCGATTATAAAGGATCGAAGATGTGTTGGCAAAATAAGATTGTATCGACCTTTGTGGTGAGAAGTGGACTGATGGTCTACTAACAAAGATAGATTAAAACTATTCGCTAATTGAATAAAGACTCGTTTAATGAGACCTATGTGGTCGTCGCTTCACTGTGGTCAGTGAATTGTAGGTTGGCCGAACTGTAATGATCACCGCCAAACAAATACCATCTGGCACGATCATTATGGGACCCTTCGATATTCTCAAGGTTAAGAGACCTTCTTGACGACTCGGCGATAAACCGACAGTGTAGGTAGCTACAGCTAAGTAAAGGAAAAGTAAAATATCATTTACGATAGGATAATTAGAAAGGTTAAATTCTCGGAATATCTGAGAATATTGAACCAGGTGTAATAAATGCCGGCTTCAGGATTATCATAGTGGTAGGCAGTAGCATTTTAGGATTTATCTGAATTTAATTATTTTTAGGAACTTTGAGTGAAGATAGAATATTGAGTTCAAGTTAGTTAGGCGGTAAATCGTATTCGGGCGGGTCGTCAAGTTGTGTTCATTAAAAGCAAAGATTGAATTCTCTTACACAAGGGGATTACTAGCCGCTTTCAAGAAGACTGAATGTAGTTAATGATTCGACATTAGCATATACATATATTACATCTTGCCAAGAACACTTTCAAAGTTATTAAGCGAAAACAGCAGTGCATTTTATGTTCTGGTTCTCCCCAAATCATGGGTCATATAAATGATAGAATATATTGAGAATCACACAAAGTATTGAGAGTCCTTGATTTTACCAATTTGTCTTTAATGTTACTACTAAAGTAAAAATTGTATTCTTTTTCCAACATTGCAGAGCACATATATTTCTAAACACTAGGGTTGTATGCATATACAAAATGAAAGAGTTCCGGTAAATTTACACAATTCCTCGGAAATGTTACGTAAAAAATCAACGTTAGAAGACTGCGTTAAAAAATAAAATAAAATAAAACAAAAAAAAATTATTCATGACCTTTACCGTATTAAAATCTTATTTGGATAAATAAGGTGGTCGCATGAAATGTACAACGATTGGGTTAGGATAGGTTTAGAGTAGGGATTATTAGACCACTAAAATCCTCCGGGTCTATTGTGTTCTACCTTGAGGTTGTTAGGTTAAACTCTAGTCTTTTTACGAACTCGATTATTGAAGTCGTGGATCGGTCAGTATACCAGACATGGACCCTTTGCGTAAACTGGCGCTTCTGTCTAGTATCTGCCTTCCCTAGTTAATGGTTACCTCTTCACTTCTTTCGAATGAAAATTCGCTTAGCCATAATATCTGTTGCAGTTTATAGATATTGTTGAACTGCTTGAGGATGCTGAGATCTGCAGAAATTCGATCATCTGACCTTTTCTTTCGAAATATAGGTACTGCTCGCTCCTTTCTTCTGGATAAAGGCAAGAATAGCTTTAGGTGCTCGTTGAGAACATGATTTGAAAGGTGCTAATTGCCACAACGCATTCTATCCTTTGCACCTTATCAATGAGCTTCTTGGTGTTTGTCTGCATAGTTTTTGGACACCATTCGTTTGCCCCGTAATTTCAGATAAAGCTTGTTAATTAGGATTACTCTAAAATATTTGGCTTCTTCGAAATATTGTAGTGGACCTTTAGTTCGTCATTATTTACCTTTGATTATGGGCGACTGCGTGGTTTCACAAATGAGCCTATTACCGGTCTGCGATGCCCTACTTGCATATTCAACCTAGGAGCTGAGCACTCGAAGCTCTTTTCCCTCATGCAAGGGGTATCACTATCTTGCCTGGATTAATAGATAGTCCTACAATCTGGCACCATCTAGTACCAATGTTAAAGCCAGTTTAGATAAACTCCGGTAAGTCTGATTTATTAGCGTATATATGGACCGTAAAGCTGGGAGTAAGGTTAATAGCTCGTCCATAACTTAGATCTATCATAGTAGTGTTGATTGAACTCAAGATTGTGGGCAGCGTCTACTGGTTTGATTGCTGTAGATTCGCCATTTATATTAGCTGGTACAAGGTACAAATTTTATTGACTAACCAACTTGTATAAAATTAAATATTTAATTTTTCGAAAGATGTAATGTGATTGAAATCTTTTGTTAATTTTCTATCACGTAAACTCTACACACAATTACGCTAAAAATCTTTATTACGTCGTGTTATTAATCCTTCATTAATCTTCATCATACTTACAAGGTTTTAATATCTTTTAATTTTAAATCCTTTTTACATCATAATTCAATCAATTGAAATTCAGGCTTGAACAGAAAGCAATCACATTTGTGGATTTTCTGATAAATTGATACTAACAATATTGTGAAATACTTTTTTCCATAGTATCACATACATACATACATATATCTACACACCTACATTCATATATCTGACCATATATATGGATTTAGATAACATCTGAAAACGTGACGCCCATTGATCTCTTGCTGTTTGTTATATTGCCGGGAAGGAACTTTTGTCCCAGTGACCTCAATAACAAAAAAAGTAAGACAAATTTGAAAGAATGAATGGCAAGAAACGAAGATATTTATAAGTACGGCAATATTGTGGGATCATCTCCTTCGCGTTACGTGTAGCTATAAAATGAGGTATATCGTGCGATATATATAACAGCCGCGAGCACAAAATCCACAATACAGAGAAAGCATACGCAATAAATTGAGATTGAATTTATTTTTGCAGTGTAGGGAGGATTCCCTGAAACTTAATGAGAAGACGCTGAGATATGTGCGGATCTCAAAGAAATCTGGGATTTGATTAGGAGGTCTTTTGATTCTTCGCCACAGAGCTAACATAAATGGGTGTAGTGGATACTAATGTCAGAGTTTCGGGATTTGTATTACAGACCTATATTTGACTTGGAATTAGTATGAGTGATGCCACATTTTGAATTAGAACTTAGGAAGGGCGGGTCTTAATTACTTTATTAAGTAGATATAAGTCCGCATAGTTCATATGGAATGTTAGTTTTGACTCCCATATCAGCGAATTGCAATGAGTCCTAGATCTGTAATCGGTTTTGGTTTATTATTACTTAAGACGTATCGAGTTTGACAATATAAGCAAAAATATCATAGAATACGCGCTAAGTATCCTACAAAATTTATAGTGTGTTTATAGTTTTTTTCATATAAACTTAAGAAAAAACTTAAAACTATGTCTATAACGAGATCATCGAATTCTATCATGTTTTTTGTTTTTAAAGCAAATTTTAAAAAAATAATAGATGTGATGTTTTGTACAGTAGGAAGAGAAAGCCTCTCCGTCCTCTTCTTGAGAGAGTCATAATAAAAAAATTTGGAAAAATTCAAGATTTTTAAAATTTTAACGATTTTCCGCCAAAATGCCATAATTGTTACGTTTTCTTTGAAGATTTGAAAACGCGAGAGCGTTACTTTTCGTTTGATCCTACACATGCACCTCACTTGACAGAATCGTTTTTGAAATATTCTGGTTTTTATGACGCAAAATGTTATTAATTTTGCTACTGACCGTACACAACGCGCCTAATTTTATGGAAATTACTAAAACAAGAATGTTACGAATTCTTTGGTGAAAAAGTAGCATATTTTCTTTAAATAGCTGTAGTTTTTCTGGGCGAGCACCTAGAAGAGCGTGTTTCAAGGAGTTTTTATTAGCTTACCTCAGAGAATCGTGTTGTATACCGGAATGCATGCACCTTGATTTGAAACACCCTGTATAAGTATATACAATAGAATTCGCTTATAACGACAAATAAAGTGAAAACCCGATGTTCTGTAAGGCAACACCAAGAATTGGTTCACCGATTTAGTTCGTTTTTGAAATTTTATTTACTATTTTTATGAAAATATTCAATTTTAGCTCTTAACGTCCACGGGTGTGCCCAAATAAATAGTGAAATATGAAATAATTTTATAGTAACCCTACGAAGAAGTTGCCCGATTCGTCCCATTTTCGAACTTATTTTTTTTTTTTTAAAGCCCGTGCACACGCTCGCGAGTAATCGTGCGGACGGGCAGATGGACATGCGAAAATTAGAATTAATTTATTTGTATATGTTACAAACAGAACGACAAATTTGGTATTCCCTACGATCTCATCATCTAGGGTACAACAAGGACGGGCATACAAAATATTAATAATAATATTGACATGTTTTCTTGTTTGTATTCTGTTTTATATTTTGTATGTTTTTTGCATATTTTCCACCTTTCCAACATTTCTTTCGTTTTCAAAACATTTTCTTTTGTATGAGTGATCCTAATTATTTAAATAAAGTATTTTCAAAGATGCACTACTAAGCGAATAGCCAACTTAGTGCCATCGGTGCAAAGTAACCCCGAGTTGAGGACAAACGGTGCAATGTCGCAGCTTACTACAAATTAGTTATTCACATTACCTGGAACGAAAATTAAGCGTGTCCGAGCTGAAATTGTACAGGTAAATCTGGCGACCCTCTTGGTTTTGCCATTTAAAAATTTAAGCTTTTTACGTATACTGCGAAAACGATCAGACGAGAGAACCGAACTGTTCTAGCAGTGTATGTGAAAAACTATTTCAACAATCAAACCGGCACAGATAGATGACCATACGAAATTATATATTGGCATTCAGCTACGTATCATAAGAATTGGTCTTAGATCTTGTTTAGATTGACTTTAGAGCTTCGGAGTGCTGCACCGTTTGAGGGGTCTACCCCCTCTCATCTCAGAGGAAAATGCTAGCAGAAGATGTCACTATCTAAGTCGACCCCATTACATCCAGAATGCGCTGTGCAACAGGTATGCATGCCAGAAGGTTAGCAACGATTGACAAGCTCTAAATATTAACCAGAAGTTCAATGTTGGAGGTCACACCAATTGCCCATATAAATACTTTTTATAAAAAGTATGTGTGAATTATATGGTGGCAAGATAACTCATTGCGCTTTGAAATTGGGTGATTGTTCCCCCTTTTTTGCCTGGCGGCATATGGATAAACCAAGTAGAAATTACATGAAGGAGATTTCTCGCCTAACAGACTGAAATTTATTGAAAATATTTTGCACTTAAAATGCATTTTGTAAATTTATTGAAATCATTTTCAATAAATTTCAGTCTGTTAGACGAGAAATCTCCTTCATGTAATTTCTACTTGGTTTATCCATATGCCGCCAGGCAAAAAAGGGCGAACAATCACCCAATTTCAAAGCGCAATGAGTTATCTTGCCATCAAATAATTCACACATACTTTTTATAAAAAGTATTTATATGGGCAATTGGTGTGACCTCCAACATTGAACTTCTATGGTAGGCGATCAGAGATAACCATACCGATGAGACCTCTCTGATCGCTGGGTCGAAAAGTTCAATATATTTTTTTGCAATTAACCAGATAACTAGATGTTAAATTTGAAAGCAAGACGGCTATGTCAGGAACAATATAACAAACACTCTTTTGTAAAGATCTCCACCCGTTCTAATAAATCGTAATTATTGTGAATGAATTGAAATCAGAATTTTTAATATGCTTAATTCACAAAATCTCTCGTCATTTACCTTACAAATATATAAAACAATAGCCACTGGCATAACAACAAGAAAAGTCGTTGAGGCTTAAACGCCCCGAAAAAGACCTTTTCAAATTCTTTTCTAAAGACATTAATTTTGAAATCGATTTATAACCTTCAATTTACAGAATTTTTCTACAGGTACGAAACACCCCACAACAGAATCCCTTCTAATCAGAAAATCAAGTTCAAGGTTCTTTGCATAATAATTCCCATTCAACAGTGAAATATGTGTTTAGCCCTGGTGTTCAACAATGCGAGGAAAATTAATTCTCGAAAATCAATAAATCCGCAACTTTCTTGCAAATTGTTTGAAACGTTTACGATTTGATGTCAAAAGCTTCCCGCAAAAATTGGATTTATGGGCTCAAATTGAATCAATTGGAAATTAATAAATGGCACGACATGTCATCATCCTGGTGACAAATAGCTGCCATGAATTCCTCCCTTCCTGAATTTCTTTTGCAATTCATGTAAATTTTCCATAATGGGAAAATCATGATTTTGGCGAGTTTTTGACATTCATGATAATTTGTTGATGTTGATGTTTTTTTATTTATTTTTTTATTTTAGATTTTTTTATTTTTTCGATGTTCCTGCAGGGCGTAGGAATTTTGAATAATATTGGACATACGTACTCACACTGAACCATTACACCTCATCATCCACAATTTCACGGTATCAAAATATTCTCCGAAAAAACTCCTGATGGTTACTGTCGTAATGGGATGTATCAGCAGTGACGGATAGTGCGAATTTTTGAATTCAGGTGGATTGCAAAATATTTTGATGGACGGCTGATTGTTGGAAGCCTGATAGAAAGTGTGAATAGGCCTTTATAAGTATCTATTATTTGTTAAAATTTCATCGATATCGGTACCAAGGCTCTGAGCATGGAAATGAAATTTTTTGCTATATAACCAGTTTAACACCTCCCATATTCCTCCTCTTTGATAAAAGTCGATAAATCTGTCTATGGCCAAAGAAATGGTATTTCAAAAGCTCTATTTTTATTTCACATTGAACGATTGTAATTGATTGAAAAGAAACATGTTTGCAAAAATGGGCGGAATTCCACCCGTACCTGGAAAACAACCCCTGTAAAAATATGTTTTCTGCAAATAATAAACCTCAATGATCTGAAATGAATGAAAAACCCCATTTTCCGATCGAACTTAATACAACCGAGTTATATCTATTAAAAATATTAAAGTTCTAGTACTATATTTCGAATAGAAAATAGTGTAGTACCTACTAATAAAATGGGCATGAATTTTGATATATCTCCAGACGTCAATATCACTCAGGTTTTCTTGGCAAATTAGAATATATTTAAGTGGGGTGCGTGGGACTTTGAAAATTAATTTCAGACATTTTGAAACATTTAGTGCAAATTCGAATAGGGATAGATCCAAAACCCTCGGGAATACTTCACAAGCCATGAAACAGACTCTCTCCCTACCCCATGCGAGGCCCTACGGAGTCCTTACATTCTAAAATATTTGCAGTGTTCTTATGTAAAACTGACAAAAGCTTGATTTGAATAGGTCTTCCCTCCTAAACTACTATTCATTCAGAAAAATGGTGTCCCGAAAATGTTAAGCTTGCTTTCTTATCTTCTGAATGGTAATAAAATTTTCATAACTTTCCTAACAAAATTATTTAAAAAAATGTATCTTAACCAAATGACTACGATTCTTCAAAGAAAAACTCTCAGCTGAGTAATCATTGTATGTCGCTGTACCGTCATGGCATGCCGTGGCCTGATGATACCGAATGCAGCTGCCTACAGATTTGGACTACTGTACATACACAAATGTAATTATTACTCAGCTGAGAATTGGAGAGCGTAAAATGGTAAGGTTACTTTGTAATCAAAACTATTTTATTATTTAATTAAGTGAGGTAAATAGTAAGTGTGGCCTTTGGGAAGGTAAGGAACCAAGCTGTAAATTACTTGAAGACTATTTTCCTATATGGATATTATTTTAGGCTCTATAGCATATATAAAGCCAATGTATGGCACTTTTCCATAAGAGATCGGACTCCCAACTCACACATACACATTTCTGTTTCATGGCTAGGGAAGTATTCTCGAGGGTTTTGATAAATCTCAAAAGTTGTCTAAGTACCCACACTCCTATGCGCCGAGGTCAAATAGATGAACTATAATTGGAAAAGGTGTACCATATCCCCCCCCCCCTCCTTTTCATCGAAAGACTTGGTACTCTCCACCGCTGTGCTAAGATATAATGGTTTTTTTACATAACCTCCGAAAATGAAGAGTTTAATGCAGATTTTTTATTTGATACTTCGCACTCTACATTTTCCAAAGATATATGTATACATACGATAAGCGGTATAGACAATCGTGAGAAATATACAATTTTGAGTTGCTTTAAAAGATCACGACAAATCTCTTATTTTTACTTTAGCAAAACATTAATGTAGAAACATTATCAAAAATTATAATAGGGCCTTATCCCATATCGCATGGTATTGAGCTCTTGTTATGGAACTATGCTGAGTGATTGGCTTGGCTGCCACCATGAGCTGACAGATCACTCGACGGACAGTGCTGACTGCAGGGCGGCACACTAAAACAACAAAAAGAGGTAGTTTTCAAGGCAAACATTATTATAAAATGTGAAAATCTTATTTTTGTAACCCCTTCGAATAATAATAAGAAATAAATGGAAAGGATAAGGTGTCATGAGGAAGTGCTGATATATGTCACTTTTAAACTTTAGCACTTTATAAGCTCGAGGAATAATAGATGATGGCAGACCATTCCGCATTCGCACAGTTCGAGATAAAAGCTGTATGGCCGAAAATATTTTGAAGGATGAAGAAATTTTTATGAGTTGCACCGCAAGTATTGCCTGACGAAATATCAATCTACAAGGGATGAGACTAACAATTTCAATGGTGGACCTCTCAAAATAAAACTGAGATAGTTATTTATACATTGCAACATTTTATAATAAAATTGATTGCATGAAATCAATAACAAAACTAATGCAATTAGTGACTTATTAAGAAATGAAAATCGACTTCAGCTTTCAAAAATTCACTGAATTGAGCATCTAATTCAGTAGTTATTTTTCAGGTCATTAAATTTTGATCGCAAAGCCACGATTACACGAGTCAGTCAGTAGAGCTGACGTTCAGTACTGATTGTGTCTGTCAATTTTACTGACTAAAAACGCTTTGCCTTCTATAAACTGACTTGTCGGTTTATTATAAAACATCGTCAAGCGACACAGACATTCCCATCTTTATGTATTGCTTATAATTTCTTACTTATTCCGTTATTATTTCCTACAAATTACAGATTTCAATGTATATACTCTTTTCAGTCATTTCAAAAGAGAGAAGATTAGAAATATAAACACAAATTTCCACTAGCATCTACCCTTTATTTTCAATTTGCGCCATCTTAGTTTTGCGTTTGATAGTTTATTGGCTATTCAGTACAGACTGGCCAGAAATCGTGTCGGTACTGATAGATCAGATAAAAGTTAGAAGGAGAAAACACGAATCTGTTTTAATGTCAAAGTCAGTTCTACTGACTGGTGTTGTCCCGGGTAAGACTGAAAATCGTCACGTATGAAGTAATTACGCCTGATGTGAATAATAGCTACGTTTTTTTATCTCTCTGATCTGATCCGGTTCAATTTTAGTTACATAAAACAACAACAATGCGTGATCCATTGTTGTTGTTTTACGTACATCAAATTGAACCGGTTCATATCAGAGAGATAAAAAAACGCAGCTAATGACTTTTCTAAAATTATTAAGTTAGGCTGATTGCATTTGTGCTTTATGATAAAATTTAAATTGATGTATTTACAAGTCTAACTTAATTTCTAATTTACTAGCTAAGATCTGGGTCAGAATAGAGCGAAAGGCCTCCGATATGTGGGGTGGTGCCCGAGCGAGTCGATATGACAATACAGAAAAATATTTGCGCAATTGTTGCCACAAAGTTTAGGTATTTTTCCCTAAAATGTAGGAAATATTCCCCTAAATTTTATAGAATATTTCCTAAATTTCAGGGAAATAAATACATAAGCTTTGTGGCAAGAATTTGAACATTTTTACAGTGAGTTATAGCCAAATCGCCAATGAGGCTGTAGGCTCTCTTTTGGAAAATATCTAATAAAACGAAGGATATGCGTCCCACCCCAGCCCAGCTATAGGAACTGTATTCCATTCTAGGTCTGATTAAGGACTTGCTTTTTAAATTTTAATTGAGTTTATGAACTATAAAGCTGTGTAGCGCCCAACATAATTATAATAATAAAAAAGACTCGATCCACCTCTTCTTCTTTGGTACTAACAAAGTTTCACACAAGCAAAGTTTATGAAATAAACTGCACTAGCGAAATACTTTGGTAATTGTCACAGTAAAGTAAAGTTTGCGAAAAAGACTTAAAATCTGTGCTCGTATATAAGAATGTCTCGAATTTATTATAACTTCGAGTAATATTTCAGTTGATCTCGGAGACTTAAAGCGTTTTCGCAGATTTAAGTTTTTAAGCGCAACCATCCTAACAAAAAAGTTTAATTGGAAGCCATCAGCATACCTCAGACAAATTTACCATTTTTGTGTCTCAGGAGGATAATTTGAAAATAAAAAACTTTCTGCATTGGCAAAAGTTCAACTTCATCCCTTTGGGATTTTGATGTCCGATAAGAACAGTCTGGTTCTTATGCACCTAGCAGTTTACATAAAAGTATCCCCACACTCTCATTCTCATCATAAAATCCAACAGTTCTGCCAGTGTACATACATTTTTGGACAGCAATTGGTTTTATTCATAATTTTGAATGATGCAACTTTTATTTACTTTTCATCGAATCCAAAATTTCGAACATTCTCTGCAGGCAAGTTAATTAATTTTTTTGATAAAGTTGGTAACTAACTCTTCTATAATTAAACATCATCGCAATGCATCTGACTTGCTTAACTAATGCATGTGTGGCGGTGTTTATAATAAATGCTGAATTATTCCGAACAGAGATAAGTAAGTTCTGGAAAAGAAAAATTATTTCTCTCCCCTCAACCCTTGTCCCTAATAACATCCCTCCAAAAGTTAAGCCTTGTAAAACTTCAAATTCAGTTCACATCCCGAGGAGAAAGTTATCTAGACAGAATTAACTCGAACATAACCTCAATCAGTGGTTTTCCATCAGCTATCTTGTAAAACTTTTATGATCGTAGACGACGAAACCGCATAGAGGAACCAGGAGCCAGCAAGATAGGCAATATCCTGGTACTCGTTTGACCTAGATTTAAAAATGCAAGCAACGGAAGTTTCATCCAGGATGATATAACTAGTGTTAGTATCTTCCTTCCTTACTTATAGTGCATATTATATGCCAAGGAAGTGAAGCATAAAAGTTGGTCGGTATCTCCCAGGAAATGCACCATATCCAGCAGGCCATGTCTAGGCATTATGTGAAAGTTTATTCTAATTCGAGTGATGCGACAGTAAACAGGTAGCAGTTGCTAGTTATTGCATATTGGATAAAAAGGATGCGCTATTCCCTTATGAAACGGGAGAAGGTGTTAAACGGGAATTGCACTTGTTACTATGTATTATGATGGGAAAGCTCCTTGAATATTAAAAAAATTTTAAAGGAGAATGTGTGGTTCGGGAAATATGAATTCGCGATAAAACTGGGATGCACACAGGCACAAGCAGTGTAAAAGTTTAAGGTTATGTTTGCAAACTCTCACGTAATCTCAAAGTTCATCTGGGGTCTTGCACTAGGCCATGAATTGGGGAGCAAAACTTTGTTTAGATGACGCAAATATCCCTCGATAATGAGTTCAGTATAGTTCATGTCTATAAATTCCAATTCAACTCAATTTTATTCTTCATTTTCAATTCGATTCAACTTAATTTCCGGATAGGAAAATAACAAAGAAAAATAAAATTAAAATTAGTAAGATAAATTTGAAAGATAATAAAAATAAAAAATAATTAAAATCAATTTAAAGACTAATATACTATTAGGTTTCACCGATCAGGCTTTTTCTCTGAAAAAATGTACGGATATCGTTGCTCCGATTTGCTTTTCTCCTTCTTGCCTGCACCTTTTCTTGCTTCGATTATACCACTGAAAATCCAGTTTCGTCGACATTCCAGATGTGACTAACTGGAAAGTTATACTTTGAATATTATTGTTTTAGTAAAGTAAATAATGTTTGAACATTTTCCCGTTTTACTCGGGACCGGTGGCGTTTTTTTAACCATACAATCAATCGGGTATTTGATATACTAAGTATCGTATGTCCACTCTAGTAAAAAGCAAAAATCGCGACTCCTTTTCCAAGATATACTTCACCAGATCACCTTCAATTGTTTCATTGAATGTCGGCTTACAATTCAGGTTAGTGGATAGAATTTCTTTCACAACTTTGTCCTTTCTTCCCATGCGTTGTGGTGTAGACTACAAATGTTTTCAACGCCAGCAGAATCTCCATTACATAAGATATCATGCTTCTAATAGCTCTGTCCGGTTTCCACTTTTTATCTCCCCCCTTTGTTTTGCAAACGAATATATAATAAATTCAAGAAAACTTCCAGCGGGCAATGTGGTACACTGCACGAAAATGGCAACTGTACCCCATTAACCGATTTCATCTATTTTGCCAAAATTATTAACAAGAAATTATAACAGAAAATATAGTAAAATTTGATTAGTTTTTGTTTTGGTTTAAGAGGAGTCAGTACCTACTCAGCAAAAGTTTCAATTTAAATACCAGCGAACCTGCAGGTAAAAAAATTTACTATACGTAGGTTTGTGTCCTCAAAATGAGAATATTCATATATAATTAGCCTAGACCTAGACCACAGACTACATCAGAGACATCTGCCGCAACAGACAGAAACTCAACATTCAACAAACCATACAATTTAAGTCGAGAAATGAAAATTTGTAGTTCACATAAATTGAAAATTTTTAACCAGAATTAATTCCTAAATTTTTTTTGCCCATAATTGTTAAATATGGTATTTTGCTTTGTATTTAAACAACTTTCAAATAAATAATGCAATTTCCCGTCGGTGAAATGTCGGGAGAAAAAATAAGTAATACCAGAGTCAAAGAATTATAAAGAGCGCCACTAAAAATGAATGAACTCGACGTTATTTACTAGATCTAGGCCTTATCTTTCTAAAACAATCGCAATTTAAAGAAATGAGAATAACCCACAGGAATTTGATTTAAAAGACTTCAATTTTCACCATTTTTTACAAGTTTCCGAGCTAATATCTCCATTCCAATACATTTTTTTAATTTTTACCGATGTTATTTACTAGAATTCTTCATTACCTTTAATTTAAGATATAAATGATTATCTGTTACAAATAGCTTGCCAGTAATTCGAATTGAAAAGTGTATGAAACTTGCAAATATTGGTACTAACTCCCCTTAACGACTTGATCACTACGAATAAATTTAGTCGGGCATAGTCACTTTTTATAAAATGGATCGAAAACATAACCGAGTTTGGTCTTGCCACAAAATGCATTGCTCATTTCCTTGGAATCGACAGGTATTCACATGATCAGAGTTGCCAGAGAGTACCCAGTTTTTGAGAAAACTGCCTGTATGACATTATCCGCCTATACGAAAATACCCGAAGTTGCTCTATCTGGGAATCATCTTACAAATTATGTAAATTGGTAAATTGAGAAAAAACAAAACAAAACGCCGTAAGTCGCTTAGTTTAGCCACCGCAGTGCTTTTGTGAGGTACTAGGAAGGTTTCCGCATTAAACGATGTAGATGATGTCTCATTTTTATTGTATATACATACTTTTGTTATATACCCAAAGTAATGGAAACTTTCATATAAAACCTGAAAAAGGGCAAGATATAGAAAGTATATTTTATAAAATTCATACAAATGCTACTCATGCTTAAAACATGATTAGCTTATCTACTAAATGAATAAAGAAAATTGCATCAGCAATTTTCTTTGCATTCCATGTACTTTATAAAATATTTTCTCATAAAACGACTTGGGAAAAACAAAAGTGTCAACTTTCAACCAGGTCGTTTTAACAGAAAAATTAACACGTCAAATTTTGCCTTCAGCAAAATTTGTCACTTCAAACAATTGAATTAAAAAATAAATCAAAAGGCAAATCATACCTTCAGTACAATTTGCCGCGAAAAAACCAATATGTATGTACATACGTACATACATATTAGCTTTCACGATAAAAAACGCGCGCCGCATAAATGCATTGTATGTATATGCGCGCCGCGATTTCAAACGACGGGACGGTGGCTGATGTTTCTAAAAGTATAATTTTACATTTCCCAGGATAAGAAAATGCAATTAAGCATTTTCTATCCTGAACAACGAATCTTGACGAAGAAAAACGATGAAAAACGACAAAAAACGAAGAAAACCGAAGAAAAACGAAGAAAACCGCCGAAAACCGAAGGAAAACGAAGAAAAATGATTAAAGAAGAAAAACGAAGAAAACGACGAAAAACGAAGAAAAACGAAGCAAAACGACGAAAAACGAAGAAAAACGATCAAAAACGAAGAAAAACGACGAAAACCAAGAATTACGAAGAAAACCGAAGAAAAACGAAGAAAAACGATTAAAAACAACGAAAAACAAAGAAAAACGACGAAAAACGAAGAAAACCGAAATAACGACGAAAAACGAAGAAAATCGAACAAAAACGAAGAAAACGACGAAAACTGAAAAAACGACGAAAAACGAAGAAAAACGAAAAAACGACGAATACGAAGAAAAACGAAGAAAACCGAAGAAAAACGACGAAAAACGAAGAAAACGAAGAAAACCGAAAAAACGACGAAAAACGAAGAAAATCGAAGAAAAACGAAGAAAAACGAAGAAAACGACGAAAAACGAAGAAAACCGAAAAAACGACGAAAAACGAATAAAAACGACGGAAAACGAAGAAAAACGAAGAAAAACGAAGAAAAAGGAAGAAAAACGACGAAAACCGAAGAAAACCGACGCAAAACGAAGAAAACCGAAGAATAACGAAGAAAACCGAAGAAAAACGAAGAAAACCGAAAAAAACGATGAAAAACGAAGAAAATCGAAGAAAAACGAAGAAAACCGAAGAAAACGACGAAAACCGAAAAAACAAGAAAAACGACGAAAAACGACGAAAAACGATGAAAACCGACGAAAAACGATGAATTACGAAAAAAACCGAAGAAAAACGAAGAAAAACGATTAAAAACAACGAAAAACGAAGAAAACCGAAGAAAAACGAAGAATACGAAGAAAAACGACGAAAAACGAAGAAAACCGAAGAAAAACGAAGAAAAACGAAGAAAAACGAAGAAAAACGACGAAAAACGAAGGAAAATAATGAAAATAATGAAAATGAAAAATAGAAATAAAAATTATAAAAATAATAAACAAAAAAAAATAAACAAATAAAAAACTAAGCAAATAAAAAACTAAGCAAATAAAAATAAAAATAATAAAATAAAATAATAGAAATAAAAATAACGAAAATAATAAAAATAACAAAAATAATAAAAATAGAAAATAATAAATATAATAAAAATAATTACGCAACAATTAAAAAAATAACCAAATAAACAAGGAAGCAAATGAACGTCTAATCATATTACAAATATCACACACACACAACCGCAATATACCACACACACTAGCACACTGATTAAATCTTTTGTTTCATCTATATATATACATTTTTTCAAAAGTCAAATCCTACCTAGATGATCCCTTCTTATTTCAGCAAAGTGTTTGTAATTTCAGAGAGAGGTAGAAAAGAGAGAAATAGAAAAATTGAAAGACAGATATATATTTATAGAGAGAGAGAGAGAGATCTATAGAGAACGAGCAATACAGACGGTGGATTACTTCTGTCCACGCTGATGCTATTCAATTCGGAAGGCTAGAGCGGTGGGCAAGTCAACCCTATATCGACTTGATTACCGTAGTGAGCGCAGCTGCAGCGCAGCCTACAGGAATTGCGTATTCGAACAAACTCGACCCAATATCGACTCGACGGTCGTGATGAGAGCAGTTGCAGTGCTAGTGCTGCCTGTAGTACGTCTCTTCTGCACCAGGTAGCTAGTCCTTTTATGGAAAGCCTAAAAATACGACATCGACTCGGAAAGTAATCTATATTGTATCCATTGGGAAATGACGTCCACATTGCCCATGGTCATTTGGATAATCAATAAAAAAAAAATCTTTATCTCCTCCCGGGTTGTAAGCATTTCATCGCAGAAGTTCATTGAGACGATACCTATCTTCATGCCTAACAAAACTTGCTTCTAGAAGAGGGGCTTGTCAGAAGGAATCAGGAAAACACCAGAGAGGATATGGCTCCTTTGTGAAGCCCTCATGTTCCCTCTGCTTCTTCACCCTGTTGAGTTCTAATCCTCTTCACCTGGGCAGGCATAGTGGTAGCGTCCTCGCAACGATTCCATTTGGATCCTTATTCGGTTCGGTTATTGTTGTTAGAGCTAGCTCACGAGCCTCAGCTGGGCTATAACAGTATTTCACCAGACACCCAAAACGTTCCTCAGCGCAACATTCATCTCCCGGTATTTTGCTTTGGAGTGCTTTTTGGAGCTTATCTGATTCCTTAGGATCCCTTCTATCGGATCATCAAGTTTCCCTGAGAGATCCAGCTAGACCCCAATTAATGAGCAGGTCATCTTCTTCATCATCTACGATTTGCGAGTACCGAAGAAATTTCCCGAATTAGTTTCCGATTTGCGACAACATCGTTTTTTGATACAAAGAGTTTCTAGACAAATGAATTGTTGGATTAGCGTCGTATTGACGCTAGACAAATCTTCAATTCATTTGTACTACTTGTGAGCCGAAAATGGGAATGAGAACTCTATACCACAGCACCATGCAAAAGTATTTAAAAGGTATTTCGTTTACAGATTGAAGAGATGTTTACGTCTTGAATATCTGGCAACGAACGCATTCATCTCCACATGGCAACCACTACCGTTGGTGCATGACGGATCCTTCTTTTAATTTCTTCGTCTCTCATGATACATTTCGAAATTTCAGGGATCTTTCCGGTCTTCATGGAAACTTTACCAGGCTTATTTTTTAAAACATATCCATTATCCTGTTTTTATTGATTCTTGATTAAGTCGATACCCGAAACAAGTCTTTATTCCAGTCAATGCTCAGAACAAAATCAGGTTAGTAAGTCTTGCCGCAGTTGATACCAGAAATAAGGTATGCAGGAAGGAATAATTACATTTCAATCACTACCCTGAGCATAAGTTATTGCTGTGCTGCCGAATTAAGTTAAAGTTCGAGACAAGCCAGATTGCGTTTTAGAAAGGTTGGTTTCCAAAAGCACATAGCAAGAATAACTTGACATAACAACAACACTTCATTATTCATGTTGAAGTGTTACGGTTTCTGGCTAATATTATCTAAGTCGACTTTAGATTGTCCTTTGTGAACGGAAACAGCACCTCAATATGTATTAGGTAATACAAAATTTATGAAGGATTTATTTCTATGTATTATCTCTTTTCAGGAATGTTGTGTACGTAAAGGGGAGCAGGGCATTGGTTAGTTACTTGAGTAAGTATTTGGAACATGTCATTATGTTCATTGATTTTGTTTTTGTTTTCTTACATGTATTTTATAAATACAAGGTGTTCATTGTTTGAAATGTATGTGTATCGATAAAACACTGGGAAATAGCATTTTATTACAATAAAATATAAATTTTAGAATTAATTATATTTGAAAAAATTAATGCAATGCTGCAGTATGTGTACTGGGAACGCCTATCCTGTCCTTCCTCCATTCTCAGGCTATTTGATTTTCATTCGGTGTCCGAAACCTTTCTCAGGATGAATATTTGTAATGTTAATTTGACCCACTTGCCACTTGAGCTGAAATTGCAGTTATAGATATTGCATGACAATATAATTTAACGTTTGTATATAGTATAAAATAAAGATGGCATCTAAAACATGGCGGACGAATTTTGTCATTATAGCCTCATTCTACTCAAAAACAATATATAAGAATTGTCGGGGTCGCGAATTACGATTTTTTGGTGCGAACTTACAATTTAAAAATGGCAGCGCCAATATGTCTGAAAAATTTTACCATTTATTGGTCGATTTGGCTTATAGTCGATATACGGGATTTATGAGGTTGCAAAAGCATTTGACCTGAAATCTTCGTGGGCGTGGAAGTGGAACCCTTTGAAGCAGGAACGTTTTACCAATGAAGTATCGAACTATGATAAAGAAGTCGAGCAACATTTTCAACAGAATTAATAAATATTAAAATTAACTGTAAAAAATGTTCTCAAATTTACAATGCTTTAATGAATAATTTTTTTGAAAATTAAATAAATTTGACTTAAAAATTTAATAATGTTTATTTGAAATTTCATAACTCATTTACGTTCGTATTATATCCTGTTGAAATCCGTTGGGTAATGTGTGGATGACTCAAAATTTATAATCCGCGTGTAGGGCTTCTTCCTGTTATAGCTCCATGCGCCGACATCTGAAATGTGCCCTAAATTTTATTACTTGCATATATATCTAAATTATCTAGACATCGCACTTCATACATGTGCCCTAAATTATATTACTAGCGCATTCCCTGCATAAGTGCAACGTAAACAAGAAAGTCAAGAAAGTCACGAAACACTTGAGACACGATATACCGACCAGTCATAAATTACGTAAATTATGAGGTTTACGGTCAAGCAACGGAAATGTTGATAACTGAATCAGCGACAAAAAAAGATAAGCCAAGCGAACCGAGGCAATAATGAAAGAAACAAAAAATTCACCAGTTGCGCTTCATCCAAAGAACAGTTCGGTCATAGAATCTCAATCACTAGATCTAATTACTTTACCTATAATCAAGTATCAATATTAAAGAACAGTCAGTCTTACGAATCGGAAATCGGAAGTGTTTTATTAATTAACAGAACCCTAGACTCTTTCCATTTACTCACAGAAAACCGGAAGCCAACAGAATCAGAGGAAGCCTTGAATCAGGAAAGCGAAAGCCTTAAATAACTTAACACTGGTGTCAGCAGTGGGATCCAGGCACACATTCCGACTTACGAATAACCCTTCGGCCACTTGTTTGTAACTATGAAATGGAATTTTAAAAAAAAACAAATTCATAATCTGCGATCCTCGGGAATTTTACCAGATAAGGATTTTTTCGTACTTAGCGACCTTAAAATGTCACAGATATCGACTGTTAGTCAAATCTGATAATGAATGATAAAATTCGTCCACCGTTTTAATGCCAACGTATTATGTTATATAAAGTTCTAAAAGTGTATTTTCATGTAAGAAGTGTGGCTAATTTTAGCTGAAAACAAGACAGAAGAGTGCGAAATTGCGTTCCAAATCATACATATAATAAAATATATTTATATATTCTTATCACAATCAAATGACTTATTAATACGTCTACAGATTCCGCGAAAAACTATTCAAAAATTATTTCAAGCCAGAGTCACCTGGAATATTAGAATTTAACCTTAAAACTGCAGAGCAGAACCGGGAAAAGTTGATGCTTCAAAGCCTGGGAAACTTCGGAGCTTCGGCAAAACATTCACGATTTGCAGGATTCGATTTCGAAGCTTCGAACCGGCTGCTTCGAATCTCCAATGGCAACAAATTAATAAGATATCAACAAAAATTGTAACAAAGGCAATAAAATTAAAAATAAATAATATAATAAATAAAAAAAAAAAACCGAATTATGGTCATGAAATTCACAATGTTTTTTTTTTTTTAATTTCATCACGAAGGGCTATAAAAGGGCGATTCAGGTATGCCTCGTTCTGTTAAATTTTCTCAGAAAAGGTTTGTATTTAGGTAATTGTCACTATGCAGCAAAGCAACAAAACAACATTTTACATATCGTCGTAAATGCACATTTTTGTGGAAAAGCGGCCAAATATATACGAAAAAAAAAAAAATTAAACAACACAGTGAAACAGTGAAATAATTCTTCATATTTTCTTTTTACTTCCGTCTCATTTACTGTTTTTTCGCTTCCGGATGTGTGAGCCTGGGCTTATTTAATAAAAATTACTGTAATTGCATTACAATTTCATCCTATTCCAAATAATTAGAGCTCCAACTACCAATACTATAAAATGGAGGAACTGTGTTTTAGCAAGCAGTTCTAGCGGAGAAATTTAGACAATAGAATAAAAAATGGAAGAAAAACAAGATTACAAAACAGAACGCTAAGTTTCTATGAAACCCTATTAGCAAGTCTAACGTACGGTTGGGCAGAATTCGATGCTGGTGGTACCAATATGGAAGCAAAGTAAATGGAATATTTTTTTGGGGAGATGTAGCTGAAGGTGTGATTAAAAATTCTTCAAAATAAAGCTCACAATTTCGGCGACAACGTCTACCATTAAACACACATTAGTAGCAATCACAGCCAGTTACGTCGCATTAATTTACCAAGCAATCAGCTTGAAGGTCATTTCGCGACTTATTTGTGCATATATCTATTACTGCGGAAGATTATCAGCCAGCTTGATAAAATCTAAAACTGCGGATTGAAGATGATAGTCTGCTGGTAAACACTCAATTAAAATATTAACTACTGAGAACATTCAAAGACATTATGGAGGTAAATATGTCAGAATGGGACACATTGTTATATTTTTTTGTCCAAAACTTATCTTTCGTGAGGTTGAGGTAATGGGAAACGGATAACTTTTACAACTGAACACATTCAATCAGAGAAAATGCATTGAAGACTCAGAAACTCTAGTAAATTCAAAAATAGTTATGGATTACACTACCATTTATTAAGAAGGCAATGGTGAAATGAAATACAATCAATTTACTTAGAGGTCCCATTACCATCACCATCACCAAAAATCAGCCCTTATGAAATTACGTAACTTAGCCAGTTTTTTTTTTTTAGGCGTTCAAGGCCATTCCGCAGAGCCCTCCACCATTGGAAGCTAGGCAGACTTCCGAATAACTTATCGACGATATTAAGAGAGTATGATAAGATGGAAAATTTTGTTTATGAAATAACAAAAGCATTTTGGTCGGAAGCTCTCCGAGATCTTCGAAAAATCCCCATAGACCATAGAATTAGTTGATTCCACCAGCTTAATTTAGAGATTATGTTTTCTTACATGAAATCGAAGTGAACTATCTAGGCACTACCCTGAACAGCAGACTAACCTGGAATTCCCCACTTAAGAGTTCTGGAAAAGTCCACAGTGGCAACGTCGCCATGGCTTAAGCTCTTTGGCAAAACTTGGTGTCTTAAATCAAAAATAGCTATGGTCATATATGTCTATTATAAAATCCATGGCCACATACGCTTCACTCGTTTGGTGGTCAAAGACAGCTCAAGCTAGTTTACAAAAACTACAACGGCTTGTACGTCTAGGAATAACTGGTGCCATGCGTACCTGCCCAACTGCAGCCTTAGAGGCTTAGCTGAACCTACTCCGTTTACATTTGCACGTTAAGAAGGAGGCCATCATCATTGCAATTAGACTGCAGAGGGCAAATCTCTTGAACAAAAATAATTTGGTTGGCAACTGGAAGTCTTCCAATAATTCCTGGACGATCCGATGGCCAACCGAATTTCAGACGTTATGCCGAAACGCCATTACTTTGAAACACCACTTAAGGTGACCATTAACAGTGGCACACTGGGGACTTACCCTTTGAAAAGGGTACATGGATGGATCAAAAATGGAAGTTAGGGCATCCGTGATCATGTACAAGCCGAAATGCCATTTCACAAAGGCATTGGGGGTGTCACCAATCATTTTCAGGCAGAAATAATTGACATAAAAGTCTGCGCTCGCGAAGTAATTGACAAGAGTATGCGTGGAGCACTTAAAGCGTTAAACTCATTTACTTTTGAGTGTAAGCTTGTTTGGGACTGTGTTACTGTCTTGAAGCAAATGGTCGCAACAAACAAGGTGACACTGATTTGACTGCCAGGACATGAGAGCATTAAGGGCAACGAGATGGCGGACCACCTTATAAGGAAGAAGTCAAATCTCTGTCTATTGGCTCCGAGCCTGTCTTTGGACACTCAAAAGGCACATCTCAGCTCAGATCAGGCTTTGGGAGGACAGAATGAAGAAGGCACACTGAAAAAGTACCCCGGGGCTGAGACAAGCGAAAAAGTTTGTAAAGCAAGTACTCGCAACAGAGGACAAAAGTATTCCTCGTGGTCAGCAGGAATGAGTTAAGGCTCATAACGGGCCTATTTACTGGGCACTGCCCACTTAGCTATAATTTTAAGAAGATGGGTAAGGTCGATGGTGAGACCTGTCACCTCTGTATGGAGCATGACGAAACCGTTGAACATGTCCTGTGTAACTGTGAAGCCCTGTGACTGTGAAGCCCTGTGCCGTATAAGGCTAAGGCTCATAGGAAAGGGATTTCCGCTGCCAGAAGATGTCACAAATATTGCCTCCAAGTATGTTACAGGCTTTATAAAAGATCTTGTTCGAATAGGCTTCCTAGGACATTTAGGGGTAATGTCCCAAGATATTTTATAGGTCGCGGTGACTAGATGAGAGACGGGAACTCTGCCCGCATATCCTACTAATGACAATAATAATAATAATAAATACATGAAAAAGAAACATTACCCGGAATAATCGTGCAAAAGAAGGCCAGAACTCATCGAATTGAAGCACCATATTATTTAAGTTGGCCACTAGTCTCTTGAAACTCGTCTGAATGTTAAACGTAAAACAATTGAATTTAAAATGAAGTGAATTTTAGAATTAATTATAATTTGAATTAAAGATTCTCTTCTAAAGTTAATGCTGCAGAGTGTGCGCACATATTTAAAGTTTAGTTGACTTCGTATGTCAAATCCTAAATAAATTAATCAAATTCTATTTGATGGGTTAAGCCAGAACAATTCGTTGTATTTATGAGACAAATTAAAGGGCTAACCACAATGTTCAGATCTTAGCATGTGCAAAAATGTCAGCAAGTGCTTTTCATAATAGCAAGCCACAATAGGAATAAGAAGCCGTTCGTCAAGTTTTAATTCCATTCATCAACTTCTGTCTGCACGCCCATGATCGTACCTTGCATTAGCAAATTTGACAGTTTGTGTAAATATTATGTTTTGTAATGTAGCGGTAATTGAACACTACAGCTATATTACTGCATTTTAGGTAGGTTAGTGTAGCGGTATGTTAAAATGACAAGATATGTGAGCTTGTGTTTACTGTTGCTTTATTAACCAAAAATTACTTATTTTACGTTAGTCTGAATTCTGTTGTAATTTTTTCACTTTAAACGTACTTAATTAATTTAATTAATTATCTGGAGGCATGTATTCTTGAGGTGTCGTAACGTGACACGTGCTCAATTTTATACCTCAGATTTTCACTAATTCACTTTTATTACAATTAATTTCACTGTTTCTTACTTACTATAATTTATGTGTAGCTTAATATTAACTAATCTACGTTGTTTTTTCACATGAAGCATTAATTATGCGTGGCTTGCATGAAGTCAATGCTATGTGAAAAAACTAAATTAAATTGTCCACCACCAAATGTTTTAAGAATATATCACAAATACTTATCCTAAAACGTTCACCACCAAATTCAAGTCACACCAACTTATTAATTTGATATTAAAATCTTGATAGCATGTGAATGCTGTACCTTGCTAGGCACGTTTATTTATGCTATAAGATTGTATTGAGAATTAATTTTTGCACTTTTGGATTTCTGAAAACACTGGATCTATGCTAAGTTGCATGTACGATCGCTGTCAAACTAATGAGAGTTTACTTAGGGAGCACCTCCTTTTTATAATGTCCGAGCCGCCATTTTCGGACAAGTTCCACATGAAAAAATGCAAATTTCATGTATTTTTTGCACATTATAAATCCATGCTGTAATGTCAAAATATTCCAAATTATGTGAATTAATTTATTTTTAATTATCCATAATTTTTCCTAATTCATTTATTGAAATATTTCAATTTTTCTAAAACTTATCAATATGGCCGCTCCCTATCATACTATGTTAATTTCCGGTGTGGAACATAAATTCTCTCACGAATTTTCTTCTGTCTCGTTTCCACATCGTTCTCTTTCCCACTCATTATGGGAATTAGAATTACCTTTTTTTCTAAATATTTCCTTACCTGGGCATTTTCGCGTTTTTTAATTATTGCCAACAGGTAGAGCGCGGCCAACTTCGTTAAAGTGATTATTTACTTCGTCGCGGTGACAGTTCGTTTCGCGGTGTTTAAGTCATGAAGTGCCGTGTTTTGTGTGGTGTATTGCTAATCAACAACTGGATTAATTATTAAGGTAAGTTTATAAAAATATTCTTTAAATATTAATTAATGATTTTCCTGTGCATAATTTGCAAAAATCATGCAAATTATGCGCAAATTTTGTGATGAAAAAGTGATTAATGAAGTGTCAACAATGGTTACAATTGTTGATTTTTCATTAATAATAGTGTGTGTAGCTTTTGCGAGTTTATGTTATTCGCATATTTAAACGTAATTGCATGTTTCGCAATAGTTTATTATGCCAGTAACATGAATTTCGCTGAAAAATAGCAATGTTTATGTTTTCATGTAGTGTTGTTGTTGTACTGCCAAGAAATTTGTTTCTTGGCAGTATGCATATATGTATTTAAATTTTTTTTATTGTACTGTTTAATAGTTAATTCATTTGATTTTATTGAACTAATATATATCTTTTTTTTCTCATTTCAGATACTTTTCTTTGAAGATACAGGAGGCTAGTGCTGACTGGATGCAGGATCTTGGAATTCTAGTCTAGGGAAGTAGTAAATATTTTAGTTATTGTTCTAATTATTTTATTTCTTTCCAGCTGTGTTCAACATACTCCCCCCCGTTGAACAGTTTGTTCAACCAAAGCTTCTTTTATTTTGCGTATACCTCTCTTGTGGTAATGATGGAATATTAATTCTCCGTCCTTAGTGACCTTTAATTTGACTTGGTATTTGTCGGGTAGATTAATGAATTTTTCGCGGTTCCTCCGCTGCTGTATTGCCCGAACATTAATACGCTGCAAGACATATCGCGGCAGATATATGTCTACGCCTTCTCGCGTTCGAAATTTTTGAAAGCTATTGTTCCTCCTCATTTCGAACTCATTAATGGTTGTGGTCAGCAGAAGTCTGGATAACTGAGATATCCGACTGCCATTAACCACCACTGTCTGCTCCGGGTGTGGATCCGTAAAGGGAGTCGGGCCTACAAACGGTAAGTTTGTAGCCGTAGTTGAGTTCTTAGCTGCTGCGCTCGTGGATGGCTCTCCTCTTGTTCTGGAAACTTCTTCTGTAGCTCCTCCAACTTCTTCTCGACCTCCTGGAGCCAATTCGTGGGCCAACTCCGGCCTGGGTCTGCCAAAGACATCACATCCCGGGTCACGCAACATCCTCCGCTCCGGGCTTCCTGGTGGGCTAAAGTAAATGTCTTCCAGAATGTAGAGTGTATCATCCTGTTCGTAGGTGAATGACATCTGAAATGGCAACCAGTTAGTATGGCGTAACGTGAATAGAACACAACCCTCAGCCAACAGTAGTACACAAAAGGACAGACACATGACGACACTAAGAACAGGTAGTTAATCTATAGCTAATGGTAGCGGACTAATTTTTGCAATTGGTCGTAGAAAACTACCGTTTCGCGTTTTGACCTTGACTACCCGAACCAGATCATCTGTCCCTGGATGCACTTGTTCGATTATGCCCATTAACCAACTTGTGGGTGGCATCTGATCGTGTTTTACAAGTACCACGTCCCCTACTTGAATATTTGGTTGTCTTGTATACCATTTGGGTCGATTTTGCAATTGGTTCAAGTAATCCCTTGACCATTTATCCCAAAATTGTTTATATAATAGCTGTATGTACTTCCACCGTTTGGAAGGTAGTATTGCTTCATGTGTATAGTCTGGCTCTGGAATGGCATTAAGTGCTTGGCCTATTAAAAAATGTCCGGGTGTGAGGATAAGTAAATCCTCTGGATCATTTCTCACGTAGCATAGCGGTCTAGAATTTAGACATGCCTCAACCTGAGCCAGGACTGTAGAGTATTCTTCAAATGTGCATCTGGAGTGTTGTAATGTTCGGCGTAAATGGTACTTTATTGCCTTTACTCCAGCTTCCCATATCCCTCCAAAGTGTGGAGAGGCTGGAGGATTGAAATGCCAATTGATTTGCTTGGAGGCAAGATATTGTGCTGCTACTGGAGTTGCACCTTTAATTGCTGCTTGCAAATCCTTATCTAAAATCGCTTTTCCTCCAATGAAGTTGGTGCCACAATCTGAGTATATGTCACTACACAATCCTCTTCGTGCTACAAATCGTTTTAATGCAGCGAGGAATGCTTCAGATGTGAGATCTGATACCAACTCCAGATGTACCGCCTTTGTGGCCATACAAATGAAGATGCAAAAGTATGCTTTCAACAATTTTGCATTTCGTAGGTTTGATGCTTTTATTATTACAGGTCCTGCATAATCAATTCCTACGTTAAGGAACGGTCTCGTTATATTCACGCGAGACGTTGGTAGATTTCCCATTAATTGGGTTCTTGTTGCAGTGCGATGTTTAAAACAGATAATGCACTTATGTATTCGACTAGTAATTCGGCGTCGAGCATCCAATATCCAAAATCTATCTCGACTAGTGCTGAGAACTAGTGATGGACCGCCATGCAGAGTATCCACATGCAGTTTGTCAATTAGTATTAGTGTAACGTGATGATCACGTGGTAAGATGATTGGGTGCTTCCTATTATATGGCAATGTTGCATTCAGAAGTCTACCACCTAATCGTATTAGACCGTAGTTGTCCAGAAATGGATTGAGCTTGATTAATTTGCTATGTTGTGACAATGGTTTCTTGCCCAACATATTTTTATACTCTTCTGCGAACGCAGTTTGTTGTACGAGTTTTAATATTGTTACTTCAGCATTATTCCATTCCTGCACAGTGAAAGCTTGAACGAGTTTCGATTTCGGATGCCGACAATTGTGTATGAAACGTTGAATGTTTGCTACAATTCGCACAAGGCGAGTATACGACGAATATCGTAAAAGAAGATTGTTTTCTAATTTCGCTAAAAAACTTACTGTAGGAAGTTCTTTAGCTTCTAAATTTGTTTGTTCCGAAATGTCCTTAAATTTCGGCCAGTTGTCCTGTTCTTCAGCTAACCATGATGGTCCATGCCACCATAAATGATTACTGGTTAAATCTGCTGCAGGAATACCTCTGGAGGCTAAATCTGCCGGATTGTGTTTTGTGGATATGTGACGCCACTGTTCGAAGCGTACAACGTCTTGTATTTCGACGACGCGGTTTGCTACGTAGATTTTCCATCGTGCTGGATGTTCCTTGATCCATTGCAAGACAATTGTTGAGTCTGTCCAGGCGAAGATTGGCACATGATGTAGGCGCATATCTTCAAGTGTAGCCTGAAGCAGTCGTGCAAGTAATAGAGCTCCATTAAGCTCTAATCTAGGAATTGTTGTTGGCTTAATAGGAGCTACCCTAGTTTTTGCAGTAAGCAAATTGGTATGAATTAAGCCGTTCTGATCGTCTACCCGTAAATAAACGGCAGCTGCAAAAGCCTTTGTAGACGCATCACAAAATCCATGTAATTGGATGCTTGCCTCAGATGAATAGTTGATCCATCTAGGGATTTGTATGTTTTCTATGCATTTTAAGTTACGTTTAAACTTATTCCATTGTTGTTCTATTATCTCCGATACCTTGTTGTCCCATGCACATCCTGTGATCCATAGTGCTTGCATGAGCACCTTGGCTGTGATTACCACTGGTGCCAGCCAGCCTAAAGGATCGTACAGTGATGCGATGTCAGACAGAATGGTTCGTTTAGTTACCTTGGCATGAACTGTCCATGGTTTGGTTATAATGGAAAAACTATCCAGTTTAGGATGCCAGCGAATTCCTAGTGTTTTTACAGATTCCTGGTCTGTGATCGTTAGTGTTTCTGTGAATTCACATTGCTCTGCAGGAAGATGGCTTAACAGCTCTGTACTGTTGCTTGTCCATTTCCTGAGATTGAATCCTCCAGATTTCATCATACCTATTAGCTGATTTAATAAGCATTTGGCGTCATTAAGATTGTCAGCTCCAGTCAGGAGATCATCCACATAAAAATCTGTGGTTGTAACCGTAGAGGCTAAAGGCCATCTTTGCTGTTCATCATTTGCTAACTGTTGTAGCGTCTGAATAGCTAAGTATGGCGCTGATGCCGTTCCAAATGTCACCGTGTTCAGCTGAAAATCCTGAATCTCCTTAGTTTTAGGATGTCTCCAAATGATTCGCTGAAATGTTCGGTGATCGGGATGCATGGTGATCATGCGATACATCTTTTCAATGTCTGCGTTCATAGCAATTTTATATTTGCGCCAGTTGAGCAACGTGGCGAACAGCTTAGGTTGCAGAACTGGGCCCTTTAGTAGATACTCATTAAGAGATTTGCCATTCGACGTCTTCGCTGAGGCATCGAATACTACTCTCACCTTTGTTGTCGTGCTTTCCTTCACAACGGCATGATGAGGTATATAATAATGGGGCTGATTGATATTGGGCGGAGGTATTTCCTCCATATGACCCAACAAGAGATATTCGTCCAAACATCTCTCATATTCAACTTTCAAGTCTGGATTTCTGGCTAATTGTCGTTGAATTCCTTGAAAGCGTTTGATTGCTTGCATTCTCGATTGCCCCAGAGTAGGGTTCTCGTCGTTTACAAAAGGTAACTTAACTTGATAAGTTCCATTATGCAGACGCTGGTGATTGAGTTGATAACTCTGTAGACATTCTTTGTCTTCTTTTTTAAGAATGGGGTTTGTGGGAAATTCTTCTGTTTCCCAGAACTTCTTGAGTTGAAGAGCCACATCATCAGTTGTGATTGTAAATGATGACGTTTTGTGCTCTGCATCATCTATGCTAGACCCAAGCAAAATCCAACCAAATATTGTGTTGACTGCTGTAGGAGTCGTATTTGTTCCTTGCCGTATACCGGTTCGCAATATTTGAGCATAAACTCTTGCTCCTAATAATGCATCTATCCTTCCCGGTTTCCAGAATGTGGGATCTGCGAGTTGCAGTTTCTTTAGCTTCGCGCATTCCTTTTTAGACACTATTCTAGAAGGCAGAGGATCTGTAATGTTCTTAAGTATTAGAAAGTTTTCTTCTAATACTTCTGTAGATCTCGTTGTTCGAGGCCGAAGAGAGAGTATTGTTTGGTGCCTTGAGATGGCTGTATGGCTAGTGTTTAAGCCTGTGATGGAGACTGCAGTTGGGCTTTGTACTGCTCCTAATTTCCTGCAAGCTTCCTCAGTGATGAATGATGATTGCGAGCCACTATCTATCAGACATCGTAGAATATAAGGTTTTCCGCTTGTTGTCTGTGCTACTACTAATGCAGTTGCTAGTAGAGCATTGTGACTTTCTCGGGTTACGAAGTTATGACTAGTGTTTAAGCCATCAGTATTGTTGACTGCTTGTAACCGGGAAAAGCTTTCCTGTGAGGAGCTAGATTGATTAGCTTGACTTGAGCTCAATCTAACTTTGTCATGTGCTGACTTATGCTCATTATGAACAGCTGAGGACTTGGGTTTTTCCTTATTGTGTTCTTCATGAAGGGTGCTATGATGTCTCTTATTGCATTTCAGACATCTAAATTTGCTAGTGCAATTATTTAAGTGGTGAATTCCTAGGCAATTTGAGCACCGACCTGACGCCTTCAATATCTGATATTTGGATGGTATGTCCATCGCTAGATACTTCGGACACTTTTGGAGGTAATGCCTGGCATTGCATGCTGCGCATTTAAATTCATTTGTAACGTGATATGACTTTGTCACATCTGGTGTGGTGTTTGGTTTGTGATGTGGTGTGGACTTAACTAGACTATCTGCTAACGATTCTAAAATTCTTAAACGTGTATTTAAGAACTGCTTAAATGACTTAAATGTTGGGAGTTCTTGTGTGCCTCCCTGCTCTTCTTCCCACATTTTGAGGGTAATGAAAGGTAATTTTTGTACTAACAGATGTATTAGAAGTACATCCCATGATGTCGTATCAACTTCTAAACTTTGCAATTGTTGGATACATTCGTCTGTTGTATCAATTATTGACTTGAGTCCTTTAGCAGACTCTGCATTTAGTTTGGCTTGGTTTACCAAAACCTTTAATTGATGATTAACTAAAATTCTCTTGTTCTCATATCTAGCCTTTAACTTGTTCCATGCTGGCATGTAATCTTCATTTGTTACTGGGGTGTGCCGTAACAATTTCTCAGCATCACCCACTAAACAAGATTTCAGATGATGCAGCTTTTGAACTGGTGTTAGCTTTGTATTGTCATGAACAAGAGAGATGAATAGATCATGAAATGATCGCCATAAATCGTAGTTGCCGTTATACTTGGGCAACTGAATGCGCGGAAGGAATGATTCCTGTTGAACAACAGTTGTAGAATGAATAGGTACTTGTCCCGAGCTTGATGCTTCAGAAGTTGGGACGAATTTCCGCAATCCTTCTACTAATTCTCCCATATATTCGGAATATTTTAACTCTGTTGAGCTATGATTATCTTGGGCTAAATACTCATGTTGCTTTTCATCAGAACTTTCTAATAAAGCCTGATTTATTGCCATATCTGTATCGCTATATATTTCCCATAGTTTCTTCAAATCTGTAATTTTAGTTTCATAAAAGCCTTGTGTTCGTTTAACAAGGTTCGTTTTCTTTCCATTTTCGATTAACTTTTCAATTCTTGCACGCAATATGCTTTCCGTAAGGATTAGTTTATCTACTGAATCCATGTTGATTGATATTTTACGATTAGTTAATTAACCGTGTGGGTTAAATGATGAAGATAATTGAAAACAAAAAACAATTTAATGCCACGTGGGATAAATGTAAATTTAGTCGAAGAACGTAAATTGATACCGTGTATGACAAATTGACGTGAAAAAATATTTATCTAAATTTTCGTTACTAATTTTAGTTAATTTAATTACTCAGCTATTTATTAAAAGTTACTGACATATAAGTTCAGCAATTAACTATGTAACACGATTTACTGACATGTAAGTTCAGTAATTATAACAGAAATTTCGAAAATATTCGAGCTGCCTCGTCTGGGCACCCTGAAGTTTTACGTCTAAGCACGTTTATAAATTAATTTTTGTATTTTTTAATAAGAACTGCCACGTCTAAGCACAATTATTATTTTGAAAACTTCTTAAAAACTGCCACGTTTCAGCACAATAACAGTAAGAATTGCTTGACTAATTTAATCGTAAATGAATTATTGTCAATCGCAACAGCAAACAGGCACACATTCCTGGATGGAACCACCAAAAAATGTTTTGTAATGTAGCGGTAATTGAACACTACAGCTATATTACTGCATTTTAGGTAGGTTAGTGTAGCGGTATGTTAAAATGACAAGATATGTGAGCTTGTGTTTACTGTTGCTTTATTAACCAAAAATTACTTATTTTACGTTAGTCTGAATTCTGTTGTAATTTTTTCACTTTAAACGTACTTAATTAATTTAATTAATTATCTGGAGGCATGTATTCTTGAGGTGTCGTAACGTGACACGTGCTCAATTTTATACCTCAGATTTTCACTAATTCACTTTTATTACAATTAATTTCACTGTTTCTTACTTACTATAATTTATGTGTAGCTTAATATTAACTAATCTACGTTGTTTTTTCACATGAAGCATTAATTATGCGTGGCTTGCATGAAGTCAATGCTATGTGAAAAAACTAAATTAAATTGTCCACCACCAAATGTTTTAAGAATATATCACAAATACTTATCCTAAAACGTTCACCACCAAATTCAAGTCACACCAACTTATTAATTTGATATTAAAATCTTGATAGCATGTGAATGCTGTACCTTGCTAGGCACGTTTATTTATGCTATAAGATTGTATTGAGAATTAATTTTTGCACTTTTGGATTTCTGAAAACACTGGATCTATGCTAAGTTGCATGTACGATCGCTGTCAAACTAATGAGAGTTTACTTAGGGAGCACCTCCTTTTTATAATGTCCGAGCCGCCATTTTCGGACAAGTTCCACATGAAAAAATGCAAATTTCATGTATTTTTTGCACATTATAAATCCATGCTGTAATGTCAAAATATTCCAAATTATGTGAATTAATTTATTTTTAATTATCCATAATTTTTCCTAATTCATTTATTGAAATATTTCAATTTTTCTAAAACTTATCAATATGGCCGCTCCCTATCATACTATGTTAATTTCCGGTGTGGAACATAAATTCTCTCACGAATTTTCTTCTGTCTCGTTTCCACATCGTTCTCTTTCCCACTCATTATGGGAATTAGAATTACCTTTTTTTCTAAATATTTCCTTACCTGGGCATTTTCGCGTTTTTTAATTATTGCCAACAGGTAGAGCGCGGCCAACTTCGTTAAAGTGATTATTTACTTCGTCGCGGTGACAGTTCGTTTCGCGGTGTTTAAGTCATGAAGTGCCGTGTTTTGTGTGGTGTATTGCTAATCAACAACTGGATTAATTATTAAGGTAAGTTTATAAAAATATTCTTTAAATATTAATTAATGATTTTCCTGTGCATAATTTGCAAAAATCATGCAAATTATGCGCAAATTTTGTGATGAAAAAGTGATTAATGAAGTGTCAACAATGGTTACAATTGTTGATTTTTCATTAATAATAGTGTGTGTAGCTTTTGCGAGTTTATGTTATTCGCATATTTAAACGTAATTGCATGTTTCGCAATAGTTTATTATGCCAGTAACATGAATTTCGCTGAAAAATAGCAATGTTTATGTTTTCATGTAGTGTTGTTGTTGTACTGCCAAGAAATTTGTTTCTTGGCAGTATGCATATATGTATTTAAATTTTTTTTATTGTACTGTTTAATAGTTAATTCATTTGATTTTATTGAACTAATATAAATCTTTTTTTTCTCATTTCAGATACTTTTCTTTGAAGATACAGGAGGCTAGTGCTGACTGGATGCAGGATCTTGGAATTCTAGTCTAGGGAAGTAGTAAATATTTTAGTTATTGTTCTAATTATTTTATTTCTTTCCAGCTGTGTTCAACATATTATATAAATGTTAGTGATGCATAAGGAAGCATTCGTGATATTTTCAAGTCTTGCACGTTGTGGTTAGGCTTTAAGTTATTATCATACAATAGCCCACTCAAAATGTATTAATAAACGAAGAGTTGACTAGATTTTATGTAGTATTTAAGGTCATTATTCTGCAAAATCCATTTATATAAAATAAAAGAACAAAACATTTGGAACGCCAGTCCTGGCCATCGTCCATTCGCAGTCTATTCGATTTTCATTGAGAGTCCGTAACCTTTCTCTGGGTGAATATCCTTTTTGGTTGCCATATTTCGAAACCTTGTAAAATGCCAAATTCTCACTCTTACACTTTTCTTATAGGTTCCAATTTCTCATTTCTATGAAAAGATTTGAATAGAATTTGATGAAACTGTTGCGAAATTATGCACAACCAAACAAAGGGTGAAGAAATGTTTGATTTTCATTGTCTGAGGATAATTTTCCCAAATATATGTTAAGCCAGAGCTTGTTTTGTTTTAGTATACAAAATTAAGGTTCAACATAGGCCAGAAACAGGGGACTGAAGGAGTGGAATATAAGACTCAATAATAGAAAACCTTATATAAACTGTATGCCAAGATCTTTAAATAGAAAACAAACATCCTATAAAATTCAATTATTCCTTGAAGTCATTGACATTTGTTTTTTATTTGAAACGGCAATTACCATTTCCATCTTACACCAGGACGAATCCGGGTAGAATAGCTTTAGGATATTTCAGCAATTTTTTCAATTATCTGCCGAGACGTGCTATATAAATAAATCGTTCTAACGCGATGGAAGCCGGCGGACTATGATATTGCAAAGAAAATATGATTAGGGTCTTCCGTAAATCTTTGCGCTTCGGTACCTTTAAAAGGCCGCACTCATCGATTGGTGGCAGAGGAGCAGAATGACTTAATGGGTAAATTATGAACATTTTGAAGTTTTAGAACGCAAATTTCGTAACAGTAAAGCTTATGTAGACTTTCATGCTATACAAAATATGTTGAGTTTTTTGCTGGTTAAGCAAAGCCGGCTGTCTAAAATTTTTACCAATAACGGGTTGAAAAGCCTCTAAAAGTTCCTTAAGTGACTTAAATTGTCCCGCCAGTGATTTATAGCAAGCGGCATTATTGTTTGTTTTGGATAACGTTAAAGAAAGCCAACCGGCTTTTATGGCTCCCCATTTATAATTACTTCTTGAAATTATTCAGCTAGAGATTCTGTGTGTATTTGTGTGTGCCTGTGGATTTTGAGAAGGATTTAATCCTCAAATGATGTCGTTTAGTCTTAAAGACATTTCCAAACTTGCTGATTTTAGTAATCTTCGGTGACTAGGTATACTTGAAAACTTTGAATATTCAAAAGGATTTCTGTTGGTCACCGTAATTACTTTCGACTTTGATTTTAATTGCGATTTTATAGAGTTGACGTAAATCCTATTATACTTCGGGGATAATGAAAAAGCTTTGGTACACGGAATCAAGAATTTTATTGCAACAAATACGGCGTTTAGTATCTGCTACAATCAATACTCATCAGTACGGCTATTTCTTACTGCCGTAGATGGCTGAAAGAAAATGCCAAGTTTACGTCATGTATGATCTCAGTTAAAGTTATAAGTATAAATGACATGAGGCCGAATATTTCTCCTGAAAGATTTTATTATTTTTTTATCTATTTCATTGGCACAAGAATTTCGATGATTTCCTTATGGACTCACAAATTATAATAGCAAAACAAGAAGTGTATTCGAGGTACGGCCAAAAAGCAGCGATTGTAAAAATCCCCATTGACCGTGATATCAGCTGATGCCAACTGTCTAATTTGAAATTCATAAAAACGCACTTAATTATATACTCATTGGATTATCGGAATGCGAGCAACAAAGCCTGAAAATTTGGAGTGATGTCTTCCGCACATGAAAAAGGAACATTTCCGGGAGTAAGCATGTACAAAAAGGATAGAGAACTCATCGAATTAAAGCACGATACTATTTTAGTTGGTCACTAGTGTCCAACAATTGGATACTGCCACATAATATAATCGAAGTCTGCCTGAGCTTTACAAATGCTTCCAATGCAAACAGAGTAACTGCCGAAAAATGATTGGAGTTCTGACGTTGGTGAAAAAATGATGTGACGCGGTAAAAGGTTTCATACTAGAGATTGAGAATAATATTTTTAATAAATACGCAACATAAGAATTATCAACTAAAATGAATTTCACCTCCTTAGAAGTCTAAAGCGGCCCACACACGATACAACGGTTGGTCCAACGGCTGTTGACCAACCGTTGGACCAACAGTTGTATGTAGTCCACACACGATACAACGGTTGGACCGATTTCTTCAGCTGTCAGTCTTGTGTAATTTTCATACTGAGTATATCTCTTACGAAATAATGTCATCGGTTGTCAAAAAGAAGAAAATGTGCATTTGTGCATGTCTGTTAATGAAATCGGATCAACGGTTGAACAACAAGCCCACACACCATACAACGGTTGGATAAAACAGCGGTTTACCTGCATGCACATCCAACCATCCAACCGAGCTTGATTGTTGGATGCTTCGTACCAATTGGCCCACACACCATACAACGGTTGTATGCCAACACAGATTGGTACAACAGTTGGACCAACCGTTGTATCGTGTGTGGCCTACTTAAGACTACTCCGCAGTTTACCAACAAGCAAAACAATAATACTTACTAGGGAATATGTGCTGCCACCTGGATCAAAAAAACGGATCACAAATATTTGCTATACTAACTCGTAGAGTTTAGTAATAACCCGGGAGGTAGCGTTGCATTTTAGGTAGTATTTTTATGCCGATCGATTGTCACCTTTTTCGATAGATCTGGTATGACTAATAAGTGAACCAAGCGTCAGCTGACGCACCCGTGGTGGGTGTGGCTGAGGAAGGCTTTGAAAATGGTAAAAACAATTTTTTTTTTAAGTAATAGAATGCCGGCTGAAACCTTCTTAATAAACAGTTGACATCATAGTAAGTTGAAAAACAATCTTCAGCTGCATTGCGGAGGGTGGATTATGCGTCAGCTGAACGCATGAACTTGTAAAAAACAACATGTAAAAATAATGCGTCGACGTAGAGTGCTGAAATTTGGTACATGATGTTTTCATATCAATAGTAAATGAAATTTCGAATATGGACTACATCGGGCAACCGCTTCTTGGTGTTGCCATATAAAAACTTTGTTGTTTTAAGTATACTGTAAAAATAATCAGTTATACACGTTTTCACTGTACTGAAAAGTTCGTCAGAATATGAAATTCTATGAAATTCCTCAATCATTTTTACTGTCCGAGGAACCGTTATAGAAATATATGCGAAAACCACTTCAAAAATCAAACTTGATTGATAGTTAAGTCACCATACGAAATTTAATACGGGTATTCATCTAGGGTATCATAAGAATTGGTCTTAGACCAATTCAAGGTTTTTTACTTGTTAAATTGAGTTTGTCGAGTGCAGTTGATTGAGCGAATTCGTTAGTCTTTACCATTTGTTTGACTAGTGCAACATTCTTACCAAATATTAAAAATGATTCCGTGATATAATAGAAGTCGGGAGGAAGGTAGGAAGTTTGACTAAACATCATATTATAAACCATTTTTTTTAGGTTATTTTTTCTGATGAAAAAGAAAATGGAACCTAGATGGTTCCGATGGATTCAATTCATACTGGCGCGATTTAAGGAAAGAACACCGATTTTTCTCGAAAAGAAGCTTTGGTGGCGGTACATTGATGGTGTGAGGAGGATTTTCGTCGGCAGAATACTTGGACTTCCGATTTACGTCTTCAAGAATGAACAGTGCTGAATACGTCTGAGTACTAGAGAGTAGTTTATTACCATTTCTGACGGAAAATAGGGAGATCGAGTGGACATTTCAGCAAGATAACGCTCGAATCCATACAAGTCGTGAGACAATGTCTTGGTTTCATGATTTTGGGATTAAAATGATGGACTGGCCAGCATGCTCTCCTGATATTAATCCCATAGAGAATGGTTGGGGCCACATTTCAGAAAGTAGCAGATATGGCACAAAATTAAATTACCCGTTTTCTATTATCATAATTCCCTACATTTCTACGAAATTTTATTAAAATCGGAGAGGATGTATTCCGAAATTGACTAAATTTTGAACGATTTTATAGAATGATCCAATAACTTGTGTAGAGGTGATGGCGAACAGTCGCGAGGCTTTAATCCCCGTGCATTTATTATATTTTTTATTATTTTAATTCTATTTAGACCTGCTTTCAATCCAGAGCCACAGGAAATAAAATTCGACCTATCCTTTTTTTTAAATACTTGAATTTTACACCAGCATTTATTTCAGCGTTCACGACAGTTCACCAATTAAAAAAAAAATTGTCGTGATTGTCCGCTACCCCTATTTCATACAGAATTATGCTATATGGCTATGAAAGTATATTTTTTTGTAATTATAACATATATCCATTTTGCAACTACTAAAGCTCCCCTTAAGTCAGCTCATTACTGTACAAAACAAAAAAAAAATATTGAATGTAAAAGAAATGTTAAATTAAAACGCAAGCATTTCAAAATTCATGTTTTCATTGGTGAACACGGATTAGGCCAGTAAATAATTTAAGCGAGATTCAACCAAATACCATTAAAATTCTTCGAAGGATAACGAGAAGCCAAAGTACTCCTTAATCCTTTTTTAATTGATGGGGGAGAAAAGTAAATAGATGAATAGATGGAATTAAATTATAGGGAGACGAGATAAATTCCTCTAAAATGCGTATATAATCTTGGCCAGTCGACAACAGGTACTTAAGATTTTAAAAATTAGTTTTTCGATTTAAAATTTGCAGATAAGAGTAAATTATGCCCCTCTGGTGAAACTTTTCCTTTTGTCCAATACTTAAGGTAAAACAAAGTTTTAACAGAGGGTGAGCGGGTGTCTTTAAAAACGTATTTTCCTAATTTTACGCTTGTACCTACTCTGGTTGAACGGAGGTGATTGAATCAAAAGAGGCGAGAAAACATCTGTGGCTTCCTTGATTGAACTCATTTTCACTTTTCCCTGGATGAAAACCTTATTGGAATTGTTTTCCGGAAAAATTGGAGAAATTGTCAATAAATAATTTATTGTTACCTTAATGGGGGAAAAAAGTCTCATCTCAATAGAGATAGTATCTGTCTTAATTGCCTTCACAGAGTTGAACAGATACAGGAGAAAAAAGCAACCCTATCAAATAGTATTTCCCTGAATACATACATAAGCATGTCTATTATTTTATTATAAATGAACATTTTAATGTTATTCGATTTTTCAATACATATGGGATGGAAGGAAACGCTAGTATTCAATAAGAAACATAAAAAATAAAATAAAAGGAAACCCATCCTCATCCAGGAACATTGGGACTTAGCTTGAATTGAACAGTGATTTCTGTTGACATATCTATGCGGGTGAGGGAGGAAGTAAAGTTTCTACGTCGGCGTAAAAAAAACGTTTTAAATAGGACGCTCCATTCGATTTCCGGAAGTTTGAATTTTTCATATTGATTCTAGCGATGCTAGAAGTTATCGCACACGTGCATAAATTTAATTTAAAGATTCTCGGAAGACAAACAATTTTGCTTTTGATTTTAAAGTATAACTGGCAGGTTGTTCGCTTTTTATTTCTATTTGTTGGTTAGACAGATAATTCTGGAATATATAAAAATTTCTTAGGCATTTGTAGAGACTTTAAAAAAATAAATAAAATAAAATGAAATGAGATTCATGTTATCATTTATAGAGTACCATGGAATCATAAATTCCGAATTTGTACTGTATGTACTTATGTTATTAGTTTTAATCTTCTGTGATAGTAAGACTCCATCTTGTGAGAAATGATGCCTCTTAGGCTTACATCAAACCAAAATGTCGACAAGTGTAGATAATAGTCATCCTCCAGAAAAGGAAAAAATATTTGTGACTGTCCCACCAATCTTAGATCCAAGTAAGATCTGAGTTGATATTGAAAAAATTCGTAATTTTAATGCTAATCATCACTAGTAGCTTATTTCTCTATGAATTACGGCTGCGAGACAATTGCAACAACCTTGGTGAACTTTTCTGAACGCTGAAAGAAATGTTGGTGTAAGATCCAAATATTTAAACAAAAAAACAATATAGATCGAAGTTTATTTCCTAGTTACTCTAGATGGAAGAATTAAAAGTAGGTTTAAAGTAGTAAAATTAATATTTTAAAGAATATAAAAAATGCACGGGGATTAAACCATCGCGACTCAATGCAAGCACCTTTACAAAAGTTATTGGATCATTCCAAAAAAATCGTTCAAAATTTAGTTAATTTCGGAATACATCCTCTCCGATTTTAATAAAATTTCACAGAATTGCAGGTCATTATGATAATATGATATGTTCCATCTGGTTATTTTTTGAAATTTTTACAAACGTCCAAATTTTTAAAAATTTTCAAATTTCCACCTGCCGTATTACCCTTAAAATCTGCAGCTTTATAAAACAAAAGTTAATATAAAATGAAAGCCTCAAGGGATCTGTATAAAATAGGAAAAAATAAGTTCCACAAAAAAAAAGATTCTCTTCTATTCTATTCGCTTATCAATTAGATGTCAAACACTAGATGGAATGCTGTTACGAGCACTCAAAGGTAAAGTTTAAATTAATTGCCAGAGAAATTGAATAGAAAATGTTTTAAATTAAGAGTTACTTATTATCGTTGACTTTTATATTTTAGATGATTCGAGAACGATTACGACACTATCTTTTTATGTAATTACGAGGGGAGGATTATATTACCAGGTAAGGTGTGCATAAATTCTATTACAGCTCCACTTAATACAATCATTTATACTACTTATTGGTAAAAAACTTTAAATTTTTACTCAACTCATTGTTCAATTCAAGAACTAGTTGAGTCCGCTCTATTCAAATAATGAGCCCCCTTCGTTCGAAATTTGAGCGGATTTGAGCATTAACTGGGCTCAAATCCTGAGTGGATATAAAAAATGACCGTACTCACCATTTGTCATGATTTGAGTTGAACGGAGTCAAACCAGATTTTAATTCTTTGCAATTACTCAAGGATCACAGAACCCGCGGTCATTGTCATGTTTCCACTACTGGAAAATTCTCAAACAATGAGCTGAAATTTATCCTGTGCATCTGGTAGTGATAATTCTCAATCATGGTTGCCCCATCCTTTTGTGTCCGTTTTCGTAATGAGGATGGCGAAGAGGTGATGAAGGCGCAATTTTCTGTCAAATCAAATGAATGTTTTCATGATTAGGTATTGCCGGAATTACTCAAATTATTCTTGCCTCTGATCGTAAAACCCCTTTAGCATGCTTCGATAAGTGTCTAGCATCGTCTTCCTTTTCCATGTCTTAGGCCGTTTACACTTCGAAAAACGAAAACGAACGAATAAGCAGTTCCACACCGAAAATTCGTTATGCTTGCTTGTGTTGTGTTATGTGTTTAATAACTTTTCAGTGTTTTTTAGTAAATTAGTTATTTACGAGAATGCGATCTACTGTACTTAAAAAGAAAATTTATTTTTACCTTGCTCTTCACCAGTGGGGTAGAATAAGCAATAAATCAAAAAATCGTCGATATTGGGTGCACCCACTGAACAAGTTAAGAAGAAAGCATGGAGAATATTTTACAATTGTAAAAGCATTGGAAAAGTGGCCTTTGAAACACTTTCAGTATTTCAGAATGTCAAGGGACAAATATAATTATATTTATGGACTCGTAAAAAACTCAATAGCTCCAATCAGAAACAATTATCGACGTGACACTGGAAGTGCTAGTGCAAAGGAAAAGTTAGTTCTTACTTTAAGGTAAGATTAGTGTTACTTAAGAATTTGAATCTATGCATGTATGTATATACTAAGATTATATAATTTCTTTCTTAATAGGTTTCTGGCCACTGGCTCGACGTATTCAGATCTTGCTATTCGCTTTTGTATGGGAACATCTACCGTTCGGAAATGCATAATGCAAACAATAGACGTGATATTGGAAAAGCTCTGTCCTATAGCACTGCCAAAGCCTGATGTGAAAAAGTGGAAGGATATTTCCGAAGGATTTCTAAAGAAATGGAACTTTCCTAACTGCTTGGGTGCAGTTGATGGCAAACATGTCATTTCTTTTGCCCCAAAAAACACAGGCAGTCTATATTTTAATTACAAAAAGACATTCTCGACTGTATTAATGGCAGTTGTGGAGGCAGATTACAAGTTCATTGTGGTAGACATAGGAGCATATGGTTCAAATGCGGACTCCACCATATTTATGAACTCTGAGTTCGGAAAAAAAATGGCTCCATAAACCTCATGAGCTGCAGGTTCCAGCTGACTGCCCCTTACCTGGTTGTACTGAGCTTCAGCCATTTGTTATTATTGGAGATGAAGCGTTTGGTTTAAAGCGAAATTTGCTTACGCCTTACTCAGGAAGGCACCAAACTGTGGCTCATGCAATATTTAACTACCGGTATGCTGTTTTGTAATATGTGCGTACATAACAACTTTAACATCTCATCTACTTTCAGGTTGTCGAGAGCTCGCAGAATGGTAGAAAGTGCTTTTGGCATCCTCGCACATACTTGGCGTATTCTCTTGAAGAGGATTGAAATTAGCACCACTTCTATAAATAAAATAATCTTGTGTTGTTGCACGCTGCATAATTTTCTCCGAATAAATTTTGAAGAAAACTTAGAAGAAGATCAATCGACATTGAATTTACAAACTGAAATTATCAGTAATAGCTTTCTACCACCCTCAGCAGCTGTAAATGTGCATAATAGCTTCACTAAATGGTGCATGGAGGAAGGTGATGTGCCATTCCAATATGACATTATCACCAACAACGGAAAAAATAAACGTATTTTTTTAATAGAAAATCTCATTTTATTATTTAAAGGTCTTTGTGTTAAGAGACAAAGCAAATTAAAATAAAGCACAGCCTCCTTGGCGACAGCAATACTTAAACTAACATTACGTACTACTTAGGTAGTAATAGGAATAAAAAAAACTAAACACAGCCTCCTTGGCGACAACAATACTTATAATATAACTTACTACTCAAAAACGACTAATCACAGCCTTCCTGGCAATAATAACATTAATATGTGATTATAAAATATGGATATGTACACTATTTCATCGAAAACATGCATTTCGGTGTCTTCTAGCGCTTGAAGGCACTTCTTTTTCAAAATTAACTGCTGCTTCCTATTGAGCCCTGCTGACTGCTTGGCTAAAGACATGAAAAAACTTTCCATTGCAGATGGAACTGGCTCATTTTCCATGGCACGCAAAATTTTATTTAAATTTTCGTCGTTCTCCTGTTTATTTCCGAACTTTGTTCGTTTTCTTCCTCTTGAAGTTTGCGAATTTTCACTACAATCTGTAACAATATCAATCGTGTCACTTGCCATAATATTGTTAATAGTGTCATCAACTATAAATGAACTTCTTTGGGAAGCAAAGTTGCCAATTGTGCTAGAAGTTAAAAGTATTAAAAGTGCGTTTAACGAGTGTAAAATATCAATTAATCTTACGAGGGAGTTTTAATAAAAGGAATTAAAAATTTCAATTCTTCGTAATGAATCCACTTTGTACTCTTGACTGCTGCAGAACCACTTGGAGCAGAACTCTCGGCTTTGAAATATATCCTGAAAGTGTCTCTTAAATTTGTCCACTTTCTTTGGCAGTCCGCAACTAAATTTAAAATGGATAAATTTTCATTTAATTCAAAATATTCAAAACACTCTAACCTGACTTTCCTAGAACAAGCGCGATCTCATCCCAACTTCTTGCTTTTTTATACCTATCCTTATAATCCGCATAGGTTTTGTCGTACAGACATCTATGGCTCTCAATCTCTAATATTAATTTGGTCTCGAATTCCCTATCCATTTTAATATTACACCGCACAATATCACAAATTTTAAATACTTTGAAACTCCTATGAAATGTAAACAAACGATAATGAGGTTATGTACAACCAAAAAGAATTTTCGTTCATATGTGGAACATGAAGTGTGGACCGAAAAGATACTTGACAGTTCGGAACGAAAATTTCATTCTCGTACGAATAAACATAAAAATGTATTTTAATCTAAATGAAGCCTTAAAAATGGATATTTTTTTGATTGAAACTGTAATTAGAATAAATATTCAATATTTTATTACAAGTATTGCAGCAAATTTCTGTCAGTTTAGGGCAAAATTTGTGTTTTTCGGTTTGGTTTTTTTCGTTTTCGTTTTTCGATGTGCAAACGGCCTTAGAAAATTGCCAATGTCTTACCTATTCATAAATGCTTTTTACCCGCACCCCAGCCGACTTTATATCTCTGTCCTTTAAAACTCTAGAATAATAGTGTGAAAATAGTCCAATCAGTCTGTAGAAAATCGCTGCCAAGGAGACGCGTATGAGTACACTGCGCAAATTTGCCAACTATAGAATTTGCTGAGCTTAATTATAACTGTAACTCTGCGCTACAAGAGTTACAGCAAATGTTAGCTCTACAATTTTCGTAATAAATATTTGTAACCTAGGTGGGGCTAGAGAGAAAATATTCTCGATAAACTGGTTTTCGGTACAGTTTTTCAAATATGGCGGCGAGAGCAGCATTATTTCCAATATGGCGGCGAGAGCAGCAGTTTTTCCAATATGGCGGCTCGAGTGGCGGTCGCTCAAGATCGCACACTGTAAACATTAATTAAGACATCTAACTGTCCAAATCTACCATGCGGGGAAGGGGTTCTATGCAGCACAATGTTGCCAGGAGGAAAGATGCATAAGAGGAACACCATACATGCATAACGGAAGAAATTATTGATATGTAGTACTGCAGTTTTAGTTGCACAGAAGATCGCTTTGGCATCTCCCACGAGAGTACAATCAGTAGAGTGGTATGGGTGAAAGATACCACATGCTCGAATTGGTACTTCTCACGGCGAGATAACTATACCTTAGTGAAATAAAAATTGAAATTTTTGGCTCCGTATGGGTACTGTACTAGGGTATAAATCGCAAGGAAAGATACCACATGCTCGAATTGGTACTTCTCACGGCGAGATAACTATACCTTAGTGAAATAAAAATTGAAATTTTTGGCTCCGTATGGGTACTGTACTAGGGTATAAATCGCAAGGAGGTCATTATACAAAGAGTAATCATGATAGTCAGAAAATAAAATCTCACACATAGTCCCAATGGCACGGGGCGAAAAAGCAAGAAACGAAGTTGTTAAGGTTGATGAATATTGGAAATCATCTTAGTAAATAACTCAATTTTAAGAGCGACTTGGAACGAGGCAATGAACAACTATTTATTTGGGAAAAGGGGAAATTTATCCATAAACTATTTTAGTGAACTACCGAATGTGTTTCAGGCTAGGTGGAGTAGCAATTCAATTGCCTTTATAATTGCAGATCCATTTATATTTCAAGTAAAGGAGTTCAATGCAAGACACCCGGTTTTACCGTATTGTCTTAAATCTGCAGACAATCTACAAATTGCCACAGGATCAATATGTAATAAGGAAATTCCAGAAATTATGGCACAAAACAATCATTATTGCTAGTTATATGTACGGTGATGAATACTGCAACACAATGGCGCAGTTAACTCTAGTTTCTCTGTAGTGAAAGATTTTGAAAGGAAACTGGAACTTTGCTAATACAAATGCATTCTTCATGTTGAACTGCCGGAAATGGAACAACTAGATCTACCATAATTACATTTATTAAAACAGTTCAGAATTGGATCTTCAGAGACATCCTTTTTACCAAACCTACGGATCAATAGATTTAACAGAGCAAAATAATCAAACGAATTTCTTCATTAAATCCAGGATTTACATTCTTCGTAATTCTACTGGCAGTAGAAAAAAAAACAATGTAATTTATATAGAAATTATTTTGCAAGTTAAGAAATGTCCCTGCAAATTTCAAATCTGTGTGAATAACATTTTTCTTTTAAGTGCTTCAATTCGATCTGCTTTGTTTTTACTTTGCAATTTTGAACGTATCAACAATTAAAATTGACTCCTTCATATAAAAATTAAAAAGGAAAATCTTACCAACCAGAATTAAAAACACAACACAGCGAAGATAACAACAACAACAAACAAAATTCAATTATGTCATTTTCAACTTAATTTTGCAACAGTCAGTACCTACTATGATTAATTTTAGTGACTAGCCTACTTTAGAGTGTAGGGCACTTTTACCTCATGATATAAGAATAACAAGATATGGCTGAGATTTCTGTCAATTGGGTGTTTACGTCATATGAGGACAAAAGTCATTGACTGCGATCTGTCAAGTTGTGGATTTTTTTTCAGGAACTTAAATATTTTCTGAATTATTTTGTGAGTATTGTGCAATGGCAAGCCTATAACAAATGAGAAAAACATGGAAAATGCTGTCTTTTCGCGGCATTGAATATTATCAGGATTCCTTTCATTAAACAATACAACCTGGATGAATTCGCAAGACTACTTTCTACTGGAGTAAAATTTCTTTAAAAATCAGTTGTAATTTACAATATATGTATTGTATTTTAGCAATTGTCACTTTTTCAAATATAAAAAAAAAATCAAATTAGAATTACTCTTGAAATTACTCCGCTTGCGTAAGGATCTTCGATTTCCACAAATTCTCTTTGAAGGGGCCGGCATACAGATGTATCGGATAAATATCACAAGAAGGCCAGGAAACTTTTCGTGAAATTCATCTGCAGAAAATGAACAATTATAAATGCAATCTATTAGTGCATTGTGAACACCTACGTTTTATTGCTGAGTTCCCTCGCTGACTGTTTATCTTTTTGCCAAGCCAACATACGTCCTGAGCTGTGTGGTATGTGAATATCCGCAGGAAAAGTAGTATCATGATTCTTCCTTTTAAAATCGAATTCAATTTCAATTTATTTACAAGTTGGTAATGTACGATGTAGATTCATTGGCCCAATCTATTAAACTTCTTTTTTATTTTATTTTATTTGTATACATAAAGCGTTGAGTACTTACGGAAATTATAAATACAATCTTCAATATACGGACTGCTAACCACTTTTATAAAAAAGACCACTTTACCGCACTTTTAGACTACAAATGTAAATTTTCAACAAATCTCCAATAAAATTAAAAGAAATCTACTTTAATTGCTTCTCAGAATTGAGGGTGAAAAAAAAAGGAAAATTTAAATGAGCGTACCGACGACAGATGCACATCGCTAACTGACGAATTCTCGAAGAAATCTTGAATTTCGGAATTCGAGAATATTTAGCTGAAAATGAAATTCGCTAAAATGTTTGCTGGGCGGGAAGAACAACTTCAGCATTGTTCTTCACTTAGTAGAACAGCATCGATGTGTTCGTTTAGTCATAGAAGTAGGAAACTACCATAATTTCAGAGCGGGCACATAATTTAGTGGTTGCAAGTTTATTAAATATTGAAGAAATTTTATAGCTTTTTAAATTTTTAACAATTTTTCTAGCGGCCCATATATTTTCTGATAATATTTCTTGACGCTGCCTTTGTATGGCTGACATAATTTATGGTCTTGTAAAGAAACAGACAGGCATTGGAAAATGTTAAATTTTTGCCATGGCTGTTTATTTTTACGACTATTTCACTATTATTTTATTCAATTTATTATTGAAACCCTTAGACTTACCTAAAACCTTAAATTGTTAGTAGCGTTGTCAATGACCTGCTTTCGATAACAAAAGTAATGTTCCGCATTTTCACATGATTGTTTTTCTACATTATATCACTAAAAATTTATTGATATATGAACATCCCCAAGAACGGCTCCACGAGCCACATAAAAATTCTCCTACATCATCGAGTTTTATGTATATCCTTTATTGAAGGCCTAACCTAATCGGTTGTTCTCAATTTATTATCAACGTTGTAGAGATAGTCACGGTACATGTGAACTAGAAAAATAGTTCCTTACATTCCATCTTTCGATCTGAGTATATATAAATACATGAGAACAAAATGCTGTACCTCCCCTTTATCCTCCAGAAACTTGTATATTACTCTTATAAGTCTCAAGTGTAGTCGGATTGTACAATTGTTACAGGATTTTCACATGAATTTAATATGAAATTTATTTTATCCATTACTTTCCTCAAGGATAGCTCTTCATGATGCAAATTAATTTATTCTAGACTCTCGAGTATTATACTGAAGGTTCCGTCCAACTGACTACTTTAGGAGGCACATAATACGCCCCTTGGCCCATTTGCGTTCTTCTGAGATTGTTAAAGGTTCCAATTCCATTAAATAGCGCAGACAAGGAGTTAGTGAATGTAAACATCTTTAATAAATCTCATGTTATCTATTGACACAGGAATAAACACTTGGAACTTATACCCATAATAACTTCCGTCATCAGAACCATACCAGTCATTATAGAGGCGCCCCACATTACAGCAGCAGCATACAATTTACATACCAGAAGTAGAAGATGGTGCTGAAACCCATTTATCGAGGTGCCGAAGGAGAACAACTCAAGCTGTAAACATGCTCCTTGAACCAAAGTCGAGAATAAAAGAAGGCTGCAAAAGAAGAAGAACAAAAACTAAGACAACAGCAGCAGCATGCAGCTATCGCGCCGGAAGGATTCATAAATAATTGAGCAGTTATCCTCCTGTGAAACAAGGATACGTCAAGCTGCATTCTGCTAAATTAAATCGCTTTTCGCTGTTGTGTCGTTTGTCAATCACAAGATAGAAATGACGCCTCCTCCACTAAATCTCTATAGTCATCCATCGCCCTCCTAATAGGCCATTTTATGCGGGAGCTAATACGTGTGTTAGGCTGAAGGTCTTTCTTCTGGAATGACAGCGGAAGGATGAAATGTAAAACCTGAGTCTTATCCGAGAGGGGAGTGTAATATCATTAAAGTTCTTATATTCGGTGCACTAAAAACGTCACATCAATTCGTACCCATACAGGAGAGATTGGCACACTTTTTGCATATATTTCACCCTCGCACTATGGGAGCCTTGAAAATTGGAATAAAATCCTTACACCAGGACCTATCATGTGTGCTAAAAATATGTCGATTTTAGCCAAATGTTGCGGCTAGAAATTGCACCATGGTCTAGCACTTTTCTGGATAGCTCCAAGACAATGGCGAAATTTGATTTTAGCTCTTTATTAGCTGCACCATGGTTGATGATGGTGAAATTCAGTTGTTTTTGGTGATTTGATTCTGACTGTGCCGTTGGCCTATTTAATAGGCATCCATTGATTGGCTGGCTTCAGTTTAACCTGATTTTAAGTAACCAAATATTTGTCTAGCGGTAGGATCATTTGGGTGCCTTCCGTCAGCCTGGGGTGAACATTGTAGCTTTCAGCTATTGTTGTTTTCATAAAGTCAATATAATCAAAAACGGCTTAACCAACGGGGAATTTCGAACAGTGCCAGTACATCACGGCAGTATGTGAACATAAGTCTCAGAGGAATAATTTGTGGTTTTGGGATTTCTAAATGAAGTTCTGCGAATTATTAAATGGAGAAGGCTTTTAAATTAATAGTATTTGACAATTTTAGGATATCCTATCCTGCATGTCCAAATTGCTAATTTCATTCAAAAGAAAGGAAGACACGTACTGCTTCCTAAAGTTTACGCCTCCAACTAACTGTAGCGTTAGAGTCCAAGAGCTGAAAAGTTAGTGTTGTTTTATACGCACATATATAAATATATATAGCCACATTCCACACGAAACCGATCATCTTGGAGTTAGACCATATCCGATTTGGATGAAACTTTCTAGATCCAAGTTAAAAATTTTATGATTTTAGGGTGAAATGTCATTTTCAAAAATCATATCTCGAGAATGGAGCAAAGGAAATTTCTGATCCAAATAACAAATGCAGTTAAATACTTGGACTATTGTGGCAGGGTAATTAAATTCTCGAAATTTCTACCATTAGATACCTGGGGGAGGGGGCGGGGGGGTGTCAAAATTTAATCGAGTACATTTTGGAACATCTAGTGCAGAATTGAATTCCTTAGGTCCTGAGAAGAAGTTTGTGTACATACTTAAATAGCTATTAATAGCCATCCCCATACGCACTTTTTTAGTATTTCCTGCACAAGTATGTTAATACGAGAGCGGGCACATACATCCATAGTTACGCCACTGGCTACTTCCATATATGTATATAAAGGCATACAAGGGATGGTATCTAAGTGAAGATAATGCAACTACGCCAGCATAAAGTGGTATGCACATAATTTTTTTATGGCGTATGACCGTTTAGTCAAGCAGAAATAATTTAGAATATTCCGAGTATATTTTTAAGGATATTTAAGCATAATTTTTCCCTTAAAAAAAAAAAGTTGAAAATTGGTTTTTCAGGTCTAGAATTTATTAAACTTGGAGTCCTAATTGTCTGACCTGCTCTTCTCGAATTGAAACAGTTGCGTCTGCAATGAAGCGGCTGAACAGGCCGATGAAGAAATAAAATTTTTCGTTCGAATTTCTATTGAATTTATTCCAATACGAACAGAGTGGAAAAATAATACAAATAATGAGAAAAGGCTTTCGGAAAATTCAGGACATAATTTCAAAGGATCTGGTTTTCCTTAGAAAAGTTGGTTCATTTGAATTTCTTTTTAATTTTTCTTTTAATCAAATTTTTCTTTTAATCAATGGATTGTGTGTCATAGATAGCTCTTGCAGCGAATAACAGAAAATTCGGAAACATAACTAAAAAAAATAACCGAGGTCAGCATATTGCCAAAACAAGGGACCATCTCTGCTTGGAGGAAGATGGACCTGGTGTCATAATATTTGAGGACATTTCAATATTGTTATAAAACAAAAGACCGCAAACTCGATGGCAGTTACATTGACCACGACCGTTGTTGAAAACTTTTCCAGGTTACTCAGGTAATTAATCATTCTCCCAGATAAATTGATTACCCTGCGATTACTGTACAAAAAAGTAATTGTATGCGGCTACTGCTTCGTCTTTATGCCAAGTGATTAATTGATTTTAGTTCATATAGCAGCAGCAGCAGTGGTAGCATCCTAGAAGTGTCCAGAATCTATGTGGAAACAAACACGTTTATGGAGTGTTTATGTGTTCTTCCCGCCGCCGGTCTATGTAGGAATACGAAGTCTGACTTAATAATGTAAACCAGAAAATAGGCATGTCATAGCAATTCATTACTTCCGACTACGATTGAGTTCAACGAACTTCTAAATTTCTTCAGTCCGTTTCAAGGAAACCTTCCAACAACACATGGGGGATAATGGAAAAGTCCAACCATGGAAGGAAATTAATTGAAGTTGGAAAATTTTCTGGATAGGACTTTTGTTGAAATAAATAATGAAACATTTAGGAGTAGACAGTGCTCTTATATCCTTCGTAAGCTTTACAATTTTACAAAGCAGCGGTATTAGTTTGCATGAAGCCGAACGTGATTTATATTCAGCAGTTGAATATATTTTTGGATTCTTTTCGGAGAAGTAATTTGTTGATGTTAATGTTATAAATCAGAAGTTTATAAATAACTAATTAAAGCATTTTACGTTACAAAAAGCGCTCCTGATGTACTTTTATATTCAATATGTTACCTGCCAAGAAGGATCAATTGTTTATTTAATTGCTGTTCTTAATTAAGGGGCTACTCGTATATATTTGCTTAAAGATGTAGAATTTTTTGTGTTACAGAACCCACCCTGATGTAGCAAAGTCACAATTGGGCACAAAGGTGTGACCAGAAGTACTACCATCTAGCCCAACTTACACTTACCGAGATCGAATACATCTTGTTCGTGTTCTTTTTTGCTTTCACTTTTAACAATAAATTTATTCTTCCAATTTCTATTTTACATCTAAACTGCCCTATCCACTTTACAAGCAATCCCAAAAATATGGTATAGAAGTAGGGACAAAAACATTTTGAACATGTCATTTTAGCTTTGACATGTTCTGGGCTTGTATCATTATACTGTAGTGTAGGATCATTAGAAAAAACCATCTGGCAACTCTATGGATGCTATTAACAATGTTGAGAATAAAGGAGTAGTTCCCAAAAATGTGCTACTGTAAGGGTCCTTACAGTTCTTTGTGTGCATAAAAGGGACAGTTTGATGATATACAAGCATTCGTTGTATGACGTTACATTAGAAGAAGGACATATGGTAGAACAATCAGAATAGAATGCCCGTAGGGATCAACGACTTAACCTATTGCACACAACTTGCTTATACCTAAACTCAGGCGGCTGTATGAAGGCCACGGACTCCCTGTCCCGCGGTTTTATTTTGAGAGAGGTTTTACAACTAGCATTCCTAGTAGAGAAAAGTGGGAAGTTAGTTACGTGGCAAATGAATCTGACAAATGGTCCAAAAATGGATGTGTGGATGTAGTGGAGCCGGAATTTTTTTCAACATTCGATCAAATAGTGGAATCGTATCGCCCCATACAAAATTAAACAGGGACATCCTATTATTTTCCTATGGATCTCACAACTTTCGTTGGATAAAAAGGAAATGTTTAGTATATGTAGGTTCAACTTTATCTCTTGGAGTTAATATAGAAATTTTTCATAACATCTTCACACCACATTTATATTAGATAGGAACATTTGCAATATCGTAATTCGAACGAAATATTCTCAGGATTTTGCAGACAAATACCGAGAGGATAATTTTGAGGCAAACATAGAAAAATCATTTTTTACCCGTCTAGAAGCTTTTAAAATTTGAAATATGCTTCACTGATCTCAGTTTATTTAAAACTGTTTTAAAAAAAAGACATAATATTGAAGTAAATGGTTTTTGGATTTGAAATGAGTTTTTGTTAAATACCTGCACATAAAAAATATGGCTAGAATCCAAAAAAAACGGAAAGAATATCATCAGAGTGTTAACGTGAACATCCCAAAAACAGACTAGGACGTACGTAAACTTTTAACGCCAATTAAATATTATTGAATATGTTAACTATGTAACCAGGAAAAAGTGTGGAAAGGAAACGGGATCTACGGAAACATCCGAACCTCGACCTTTTGGTACTTCCGGGAATGTCCCAAGATATTAAGTAAGCCCGGACGGGAATTCTCATGGATAAATTTGTGTTATGTGGCAACGAATCCCCTAAATTTAGCAATTATCCCCATGTAGGGTTCCGATAAGGTGGCACTACAATGAACTATTCATAGTCGAAATGCCACTGATCGTGGGTATTTCGATGGTAGCCACTCTGGCCTAAACTAACCTACTAATGATCTCAGCTGGGCTAATCTTGAAGTTAGTCCAAATAAAATATATTCGACGGGAAATGTTGAACAATTCAGTAAGAGATTCATATTGTCAGAATTCGTCCACCAAAACCAAAACGCTACTAATGTGGATTTAAATCACAGTACGTAACTGAACATTTGTTTCAAGCCTGTACTTTGATCGTAATCTCTTGCACCGTAATTAAAAGAAAGCATCTACCAAGCAGTTACAGCAATTCGAAATTTATTTAAGTAAATTCCAAAACTAATTAAACTTAGATTTATTATGTGGGGGAGACGTCGGAATACTAACGAAACATAATGTTAATGTGTTAGTCCCCTTAAAGTCCTACTGCTTATATAAAACTGTCTACAAAGAATCAGCAATTATGGTTAATGGTGGGCCTGCGAAAAAATTTCCACTGTCACTGTTTCGGTGTTCATGTAAATTTGCTGCTAGCATAGAGTTTAGATCTAAATGAAATAGGTACTTTTTTCTATGACAATTTTCCCGAAACTTAAAAATATCTGTAGATACGAGTTTATTGTTATTCTTTCGCCTCTTCTACATCCGACTCTTCCCCACTTACACTCTAAAAAAATATTTTCCGATTAAACAAAATCAAGCTTGCCAAGAGACCTAATTCGATCCGCTTTAATTGCGGACTAATGCGTATTGGTAGAATTTACCATAGAATTTTATTTATGTAACTCTAATTGAATCTGAAATAGTTTCGTGAAACTGAATCAAGGGAAATTTCCCAGTTGTAAAATCGGCTCTCTCATAAAATAGAATATCTCTGCGCTTTGGAACTACTACTTTCAGTTTCATCCAATTGCCATCTTACAACCCACTTTTCTTCTTAACACCTTTACTACGTTTGTGATTTTAATACACAAATTAATTTAAAGTCCTATTTAATCCCAACCTTTTATAGAAATATATCTTTTCCAAGTGTCAGTTGTAAATATTTGAGTTAGATTAAGTAATAAACGATGATAAACCGTTACATAATATACTGATTCAATAAAACTTTGAAACTATTCCAAACAGTCACCACCACTGCCACCACATTTTGCAAATTACCAACTTTCTACAGGAACTTTTGTCAGCCACTGTATACACGATTGTAGTACCACAAAATTTATTCATTCAGAACCTCTTCCTGCATTTGATTTCATGTTGTGCCCAATTTTTCCTGTATTGTGTGTCTCCTGCGAGAGCATACCAGAATCCTCTAACAGAGTATCTAGTGTGATTGGCCCCAGTAAACGAATCACCCCTGACCGCAGTCAACCACCCCATTTCTGGGGAATGAAATGCAAGTATGCAAGTATTGCACAAGTGAAAGTGGAGTTCAAACATTCCAATACAGAAAGCACCCGTCCCTATTGTCATTTGGCAGCCACCCCTTCGGAAAGCTTTCATCAAGTCTGGAACGCTATCTCCGTACATTTGCAGTTTCGCTTTTTAAGCCTCATCCGTCGTCTACGCAAGAGCGTTTTCCCAATACACACCGAGTGGATGCCAAAGAGCCTCCACAGCCTTCCTCTAAAAGCATTCAGAACCTACCTAAAGAGCTTCGGTCGGTTCTACTATCGTTGGACGGGGGGTGGTGGATCGAATGAGGGTGGTGGTGGATGATGTGAATGGCACATGTTGGCTTTGTTGATATCACAGGCAACCAGTAGTCAGTTAGCCCGCTGAACTCGAGCTGTTTGTAAGCTTTCTATATAGATTTTAAGATTTCTCATATATTGCGTGGTGTTCAGGTGGAAGGCTCTTCATAGTCCATACAGTACTTGCCAATAAATTCTTTAAGAACTGGAATACGGTCCGGCCTCCCTTCGGCGATTCTATTGCTTCTTCCGTGAAAAGGATGTGATGATCCAACGAAATGTAATTATTCGTAAGAATTTGCGCGTATATCCTGTGAGACAACGCGGAAACATAAAAATTTTTTCTAAAGTGAATCAACGTCATTCACAGTGAAAGTGATATAAAAAGAGTTCAGGGGAGTGGTAAAATACTTCCTTCTGATGAACAGAATCAAAATTGAAAATCTAAGGAGTCCTGGCTGCAGGTTACAACAGATTGGAAATTGGGTCAACATTGGATTGAGGGAGGCAAATTTTTCACTGGTGCGTTCATTGTCTGTTTATTTTTATTCCTTTTTTTATAACAAATTTTATCGCTCCGAAACTAAGCTGCTCAAATTTGATATATACAAAATAACCGTTTCCTCGGTGGTTTGTCTTGTAGCTACAGAATAGCCACTGTGAAAGAGGTAGATATCCTTAAGGGCGTAAAGGGTTTTCTGTGTAGGTATAATATTTAAATTTCATTTTCTATTCTCCTTGAACACAGCAGGAGGCACCCTAATTAATGAGCTGATATTTACCTCTTTGCTTGAGCGATGAGAATCACTCCGCTTTGGGACAAAACCGATAATTTCCGGTATATATTTCAAAAATAGTCCAATGTAAAACATTCACGCACTTCCCAATATATAGCTGGGCTAAGTAGTACAGGCAATTTACCATTGAGATCTACTAATATACATATTTGCATAAATAATTAATTAGGGAACAATCGATATTTGCATACTGTCGTGAGGCATAATTGCTTCCATTTTACACAGATCAGGCCTTATTAGGTTTGAATTGCACCTAGAACTGTGTAGCATTTTTTCTACTTTGTAGCAAATTATTCCAGGCAAGGGCAATTCGTTAGTCCATAGGACGACGAATTCAGTGGCTCTTTTGCCCCCTTTTAAGTTCTTTTAATATAATTATGTTATTTTTTATTTGATTCTTTTTATTGGAATGAATTCTTACTCCTTTTTCTTCGAAACACTATAAGATTTGTTACATGCAATTTTCATCTGTATTCCATTATTCTTTTTGTTTATCTTTTTTGTCTTTCCGTCTGCCACCACTCACTAAACTTTGAGGCCTACTCATTTAAGGGCATATAAAATAGAAGCATTCATATATATGTATATATAAATAAATAAATAATTAATAGATATTAAACAATTAATTTTTAACACTTATCTCTACCTGGCCAGGTCTCCGCAGTACTCACTGTTAAGATTTCTCCCACGTGGTTTAGTTTTTTTTTTTTTTTTTGTAGCTTACTTAGCTTAACTTTTTGGCTATCGTATGTAGTCCGTGATTCCTTTCTTTACTCCCAGACTTTTAGGTTAAATATTTAATTTATTATTCCATATGCCATTGGTTTTTTTTTTTTTGTGGAATTAGCTACCGGCACAATCACTAGATTATAATTTTACAATTTTTTTTTGTTATCCCTATTACTAAGTTATTACACACTTTACTTTCTCCTTAATATTTTTGTTTTTATATAGACATACTATTTTATTACCAAATTTCTTCACTAAACAATTAAATTTTCTGATATCTCACACTCGGACCACTTCGCAAGAAGAAGGAGCTAGAATTTTCTCGGTTACATTCTTCGAATTTTTTGGTAAGGCCACTGTGGATACAGTCACGTATATTCGCAATTTTGATTGCGTGATTTATATTGACTACAGATCGGTTTTGAGATTAGGCGTTACGGATTCGGCTATTTGGTAGGATATAATTTGGAACGCTACAACTGGTCACACGTAAATAATTTAACGCTTGCAGCAATGGTAATGACTTCAGCGAAATTTTGACGTTATTCATTTGTCTGGAAATGTATTTAATTTTAATTATTGCAATTCATGTCCGATTTATATGAAAAGAACCTGTAACCACATTGATTGAGGTAATTTTTAAGTGTTTCTGGTTAAAGTTTTGCAAATGCATTTCGATGTTGGGCTTTATGTAGAAATCTTTGGTTTTATGAATTTACTTCTTTCTTATAATAAGCTTGTTTTTTATTTTTATTTATTTTTTTTTTATTTTTTTTTTTTTTTGTAATTTGACAATGAGCGTGAGTAAGTAGAAGATCGAAATTTTTCAGGACTCCAGCAAATAAAGGTTGAACGAATTTTATTGGGATAATTGGTGTTATTTCTTTGAAAAAATTATTTTTCTACCAAAACGAAAAAATTTCAAAACATTTGTAAAAGAATTTAGACTACGCTGTAGATCACCTAGCTCATAAGAAACTGATAAAATAATTTCCTGTAAATTCATAAGAAAAAAATGAATACTTATCTCCATTTAAAAAAAGTATTTATCAGCAAAGGCAGTATGCAGGTAGCAACACTTTTTCATTCATAGGTATTCTAAAATCGTTATTATGTAAATTGTAAAAATGTGCATAGATCTAGCTGGTAGTAGACTAAGAGCTGGCAACCAAAATACTTATGTCATTTCATAAACAAAATTTTCCATCTTTTCATATTCTCTTAACATTTTTGATGACTTATTCGGAAGCCCTCCTGGCCACCAATAGTGGACGCTACGGGACGACCCCGAAGGATTAAAAAAAAATCGTTCAAGTTACGTTATTTGACAAAGGCTAATTTTTGGTGCGGCAGCATGAGTAATGGTAAAATGGCAGGCAATTTGGTTGATGCGAAAGTGGTAGCAGATGGCAACAACGACGCGGAAAAATGTCCATAACTTACGTCATAGTTCGAAAATGGAACCAAACAGAAAAACTTCGGCTGAACATTTGCAGCGTATATATCCGAGGATAGTTAGTTCCATGTTCATTTGTTTCCTTTTCTTTGTGTCAATCGGGCAGGTAAGTTAGAATTTTTTATATGCTGATGGCAAGTTTTTAATGTTGGAATTCCTACGTATCAAAAATTTAATGCGTTCCATGACATGTATGACTCATACGGGACTACTTACCACTATCCCATTTGACTTAGTTAAGTAAGTGCAATCAGTGTCATCTTTACGCATGGGCCCGTTTGCCTCGCGATCCAGGAGGCACCCTAGACCCTGCGATAGTAGATCAACCAACGACCAAATCTGCAACTTATTATAAGTTAGCTTGGCTGCTAGAATTTGGCTACTGAAAGTAGATCGGGGGATTTATTCGAACTTCTATGTAAGTAACGCATAGCGACTTTATTTGCAGCCCCAGTATTTTTTAAATTTCCGGCATTTTTCATGGTATACTTTCAATAGCCAAACTCATTGTACTTGGTAATCAGCAACATTTTTTAAACTGTTGTTTCATGTTAGGTTTAAAGCGTACTGGAGAGTTTTTGTCACACAACTTTTTGTTATTGTAACCATTATTATGCACACAATGAGAAACGATCACCCCAAACACTCATGTTTGATATCATCATTAACAATATAAATTTCGAGAAGGCAGCTGTGATGTGTATTTGTTATAATGACGTAGAAAATATCAACCCTATTAAATCCTTCCAATTTGGAGCGAAAGGCTACTTAAAGGAAAATTTCACTTAACGTTTGATGAACTGCGATCATATCCTGAAAAATCTCTGAATATTTCCATATGAGTGTTGAAAGCTTTGATGATTTACTACGAATTATGAGACCTGCTATAACTTATCAAAGTATGATATACGATCATCAATTGAACCCGAAGAGCGACTTGCTGTAAATCTAAGGCCTATTAACACTTTTATGGGTATTTCTCCCCAGATTTTTATCTCCAAATTACTATCAGAGTATATCTTAAAATTTTTGTTTTATATGGGTGGTGACATTTGTACTTCTTGTTTTAATGCTTCATTACATATCTTCTTTTTGAACTATCATTGCAGCAGCCATTTTTCGAAAAAGATGTGTAAGTTACTCCCAAGCTTTACAACGTCTCCCAAAACAATGACAGTCAAGCGGCGACAAAAATGTTACCAGTGCGTGCACATCCATATAAACGTGAAAGTGTGGTGACAGTGTCGTCACGCAAAAGTTGCAAGCCGGAGGAACCATAGGCCATAGGCCTTAACATACTTTACGTTATTATTCCTATTGATAACCCAAAGAATTTTAGAAAATAATTCTTGTTAAGGGGTCGGGGCCCCCACTTGACTAAAGATGGCCATGGGTGCGATCCAATTATCGTGTTTGTTGGATACACACTTAATGGGCATGTTAGAGTACTCTGGTACCTATGGAACTCGATTCTAGCACCTATATTGTATCTTCTCAGTAGTATTTTTCATTTTCACGGAAAATTTCTACAAGGACTTGCTCGAGAATACATCAATAGCCTTTAATGTGTCTAGATATCTGAAAGGAATATTCACTATGAGTAATATAAGGGCTGGGGTCATCATCATCGCAAGTCACAGCTTCTTTCCTTCAAGCATCCATTTTTCGCTCGCTTTATTAGTGCTGTTGAAGTTCTATGATTGTTTTTTTTTTTCTTTCTAGAAATACTACCAGAGATAACTCAAACTTTTTCAATGAATGTTTGACTTTGTAAGATGGCCCGTAATATATTTGATTTCTTAGACGTAGATCAGCTAAAAATTATACCCACACAAAATAGGTAGACACTCTGGTCTGATCTGAAGATAATAAAATTCATAATTTCGTGGCATTGTTTTCAAAGCTTATAACCTACATTCTAGAATAATTAGAAATTTTTACGTCACTATAGCCCTCATGCTATGAATACTTTCCCAGCCTCGAATGTCCTCCTTGAGGAAACTATCGAGCGCGTAATACTTTCCTACCGAAAAATTTATAAATAAATTAGAAATTTCCGAGCTTGCTGTAAAAATAGAAACAGGGAAACACAAAGAAACCTTCAATCAACTTGTCCTACATCAGTTTTTAAAAATTCTTTGATTAGATGTGGGTCCTCTTCCCACCTAAATAACCGAAAATTATTATGCTACTCGAATTACCTCACTTTTTCAGAGGCATTCTGTAGCTGAATAGTTGTCCCTTCATATACACAAAACAGAAATAGCTCCTTGTTACACACACACGTGTTCTATGCTTTTGTCAATAGAAGGGAGATTATGTTGCGAAACACGTCCCTGAAAATTGGCCTCCCGTAATCAAAATCATTGTCGCAGCATATTTTGCTAGTTTTCCCTGGAAAAATTGTATTTCCGGATTTATGATTTCATTAAAAACGCCGTAGAGTCAAATTTCATAAATTTATTGTTATCATTGCTGAAAATATCTTTAACCAGGGCGGCACATAATAGCACTTCCGGCTGGGAAGTCATTATTTTTCTATTCGACATTTTTCCCTGTATCTGACTATACCTGTACTGTTCCGACTCGCAAATGCTGTTTGGTTGGTTACCACACCCACTTTAGTGATTTATGGAAAAACATATGGAATTCCTCTTGTTTTTTTTTTTTCTCTCGCCAATAAGGAATTACAGGCACGTAATCGAAGAGCAAATGATTTCCCAATAATTTCTCATTTTACCTCTTACGAGCAAGACATGTTCATTGGGGCCAGATAAGATGAGTTCAGGTAAGTTATGAGCATTTCGCATCCTTCGTTCTTTCTTAACGTAGTGGAAACTGGAAATTTCACTTTGATAGCTGCAATTAAAAAAGTAAAAAATTACATGCTGACATTACACGCAAAATGCTCCGATGGTGACTGAGAAATTTTTTTTAGATCAAAGTTAGTTCTTATGAAGTTTGAGATATTTTACGTCAATTACGACAAGCTGTAAGAGACAATTTATCACGCAGTCATGTGTTTATCCTGACAAATTGAACCAATAGTTCTGGGCATCTTCTGAGATCTACCACCATGTCACTCTATAAATAAACGCGATGGCGTATAGATTTCTAGTCGAATAGCTTCAGCACTAATGCATATTTGTTTAAGGCCAGTCGAGCTTGTTTAGGATTAGTAGGAAATACTTTTCACTCAAGAGTGATAACCTATTTTCTTTTACATCCTTTCGGAAAATGACAGGAAAACAGCAGCTCTCTATTAGATCTTGCTACATGTGATAAATGTTGATTGTCTCCATGATGCGATAGTTTTACTTCAAGTGGTTCAGGGAAGAAAACACCTAAGTTAGCAACGGTTCGCATTGGACCTGTTAGGAATTGGGTGAATTTTGCAATCGTATATAGTTCAGAAGGCACTGGAATTTGAAATCTAGGAAAGTTGAGATATGATACACCTTCACAGGCATTCGATACCTAGTTATTTTTACTACTTGGGGTGAATTCAGTTTCAAAGCCAAGAAGGTACTTTCTACTGCACGAGTTTTTAGTATGGTTTGATTTAAACTCCTACCATACAATAGATCTAAAGAGATTCTACCTACCATATCAGTAATGGATACTGTCTATATGTCCTAAAATGGGAACCAGCCTGACTAAACTGAGACTATCTAAAAATGCCGATAGAAACAGGAGCCTGAATAACTGGGTTGAATACAAGAAAAGTATTGAAAACTAGATAAGTTCAATTGAGAAGGCAATACGACATACTCGTACATATAGATGAAGTATCATGATTCCGCTAGACTTGGGAACATTCTGTCGAAGGATCCTAGTGCTCTCACCGACACTTTAGAACACTGCTTACCTGATACCAAATTTTCCGCGCAATTCTTCAGTTTACCAACAAGTAATTATATCTCGATACTCCGAGCTCGGATTCTATATGGGGCATTGTGTGGCATAATATGAATGGCCAGGTATTGACTTATTATGCTGATCATGGGGATATGGGAAATTGCTATTCTGGGGCTACTGGTAATATATACTTATATATATTGCTTATACCACTCTTACATCCCTCGTGCTTGTAATCAGATCAAAGCGATTTTTGTTTCCAACGTAAGCAGAAGCTGGCATCTAGTTTCTCAGGGTTTCAACAGATGGCCTTTAATGAAGATACTTAAGAGGATCTTGGAGTTTTACTGAAAGAAAAAAACATTTTTTGTAGTACAGCAACTTCAACTGAAAAACCATCAAATATACGTCGAATTTGATATTAGGAAGGATACTGAGAGCGTTTGCAGAGAAACTTGCTAAGTGGAATGCTTTCTGCTCGACTATGGGTATTTAGTAGTTTAAGATTTTTATGTCTGTAGAAAATTATTTGTGACTGAATGTACACCTCTATTATTAGACATATCCTCACATACGGGATCTAAATGTGGTTAATTGACTCATCTCACGAGTCTTATCAGATCACAAAGAGCTTCTGCCTTGGTTATCATAAGAGCTCTGTCTACTACTAATTTTTTTTTTTAAAAATCTTCGTTAGGTTTACCAAGACTGTCTTTGATGCTTGCTCAGTGCGCAATGGCTATGAAGAGGTTGTTCGATTTTGTCCATTTTGAATTTGTTTCAAATTGGATTTTTTTTACAGGAATGTTGTATACACAATTTTCGATCTTTACGAAAAATCATTTCAAATGTAAATATGTAGGTACTTATAGTAAAAAATAAATTTTTTTTAGGTCTAATTTTGAGCAGAATTAATAATACTAGTAAATATATAGAAAAGCCCAGACTGTGTCTAATGCGAACTAATCCCAGCATCCTTTTTTTAGTTAAAGATATATTTAAAAAAAAATTATTAAAAAAATAAAAAAATAAATTAAAAGAAAACGTTAAAAAAAAATTAAAAAATAAAAGAAAATTAAAAATATTAAAATAAATTTAAAAAAAAGATAATCCCATTCTAAGAACGGTCAACTTTAGCTAGTACATACATAATAAAAGGAATGTATTCATGTCATCTATAACTATCTTCTTAAGCACTGAACAGTGTATAAATCTCAAAACAGTTTGGTACATCTAGTCAAAACTAGATGACAGTAATAAAACAATATGAATTTATTTTTTATTTAGTACAATTTGTGAGTTTAAAACCTGAGAGCTTTCTTATGTCACGCAATGCATTGCCTTTCTCCACTTATCAGAACCGACTACCTAAAAAAGTTTGAATGAATGGCAGACAACATGGAACACCACTTGTCCCACATTAATCGTATTGTCATCTTTATCGTCTAGACAAGACCAATAAAATTGCCAGCGAGCATTGTCGGAACACAGAGCAAACTTATTTTACATAACATGAAATTGTTTGAAGGATTTTTGCTCCACTATGAAAAAGCACCACCACAGCACCAAATTGCTGCAAAAAGTTTAATTCAGATGACGACACTGATAGCGTAAACCCTTATTCCTTTGGACATTAATAAAGCGAATTGTGCCTGTGTCACGTCCCATTTTTCCTGAATTCATCTCCTGTTGTTCGTCAGGATTAGTTTATTTTTTCCCGATAACTCTATGAAGTCCCATTGGGGAATGGGTGAACAGAATAGTGGTCGACTTGAGCACGTACAGTAGAAATCGATTAAATACGTTAGATAAAAGCCGCCGAGCTCTATATCAGTTTAAACAGAATGCCAGGCGATGTTCTGGTTAATTTCTATTCTGTTGTGACACCTTGGTGGCACCTCTGCTTTTTTTTTTTTGAAACATGTCTGGGTGAAGAGATGAGATTGCTCTATCTACAAAAAAAAAATATTGGAGGGACTAGATAACATTTTATTGAGGGTTCTTCTAGTGAATATTTTTTTATTTTTTTACGATCGACAAAACGGTCTGTGATACCCTGAATGGAACCACGAGTAAAGGATCTCAAATTTGTAAATAAATATAATTCGCTTGCACCATCAAAATGTCGATTATTTTTGCGATTCCTACATTTTGCCATACCTCCGCCAGAATCAGCAGCTATCAAGGATCTTCCCAGGCCAATGAACAATGAAAGTACATTTCCATAGATACAATTACAAAAAAAAATTCCATAAAATTACTTGTCAATAATTGAGAAGCCTCATCTTTTAACAAGCCAACAAGTAGCTATACACATTGCCAGTCATAAAGTACTTTTCGAAATTCGAATACTGTTCTTTTCGGAACTAAATTAATTCTTCTGGAGGAAAAAATTATTTCTGAATTTTTTTTTTGTTGTTGCAAGTTCACTTAATCCAAATTTCTTATAATCTTTTTTCGTTTTATTTTTCTTAATTAACCGGAAATCGGACGTATGTTCAGCACATGGAAATTGTTGAAATAAAAAAAATTAGTACCAGCTTCTTTTGAAATTTCTAAAAGGAATTCATAAAATGGAGTTAATCAAATTTCATCTACAGTTCTTAGTCTTTTTATCGTTTTTAGTGGGCAATCAACTTGACGTGTATTCGCATATGTACCGAGATATATTGTGACTACAACCCGAAAGAATCCCAAATAATCTAAATTATCTTTACTCTGCCCACCACAAGATAGTCTGCAAATCTTAAATGCGTTATTTACAGATGCGTTTAGTAGCCCCATCAAAAGCTGCCAGTAGCAATAGCATTTATTTCTGTTTATACTAATTCGATCCACATCATGGCAAGTAGACGCCACCGTTGCCATATTATTATCGTTGTAGCGATTGTTGTAGCGGAAGTAAGTTTTTATTACTCCCAAATGCTGGTTAGTCAGCTGAGACTATTACCTCGAGACAGTTTTTTCATTACTTGAGGCAACTGTAGCGGCCCTTTTTCAACTCTACTGGCATGAATAATGCCTCTTCCTTAATGCCCTTCCATTGATGCAAGTAAAGGAAAAGAGGTATAGAAGTTACTTATGTAACAATTAATTGGAAATCTTCCGTTAATTTGGACACCACGTTCATCACAACTGATCAGTGCTAATACCTAGATCCGAATTAGTATTACCAGTACCTGCAGGCTGATAGGGTTCTGCTTGGACAAGATATCCTAAGCTTGTAAGTATACACCAACTTTTCAATTCGAATCATATCGGCTTGCTATGTATGTATGTATGTGTTCTTTGATCATACTATGCAAAACCCTCGGGAAATACTTCCCAAGCCATAAAACAGACTCCCTCACTACAACATGAGAGCTCTAACGTAGTCCTTACATTCGAAAACATTTGTAAAACTGACAAAAGTTTGATTTGAATAGTCTGTTACGTTCTCAACGTGACTGCGGCCACTCAGGGCAGCGTGCGGGTCTTAATAATTTTTTTGCAAATTGTGTAGGGCGCCACGTAGTTTTTAGGTTAAACCACGAAACCGATTAAATAAAACACACGGCTAAATTGAGTTCATTATATTCGTTATAAAACTTATATAAGCAAAGGGCTTTCATGCCGCTAGCAGCTTACAAGATTGGAAAATCTAATAATAAAAAACAACCAAAGAAACGCGGCGAACACCTGAATATTTAACAAAACAATTAAGAAAGCTAGAATTGGTGTAATACCAATTCTTATGATACCCTAGATAAATGCCCGTATGAAATTTGAAATTGTCATCCTTCTGTGCAAGTTTGATTTTTGAAGCGGTTTTTCGCATATGTATATTTCTAGAACGGTTTATCGGACAGAAAAAATTATTATAACCAATTTTATAGGATTTCGTATTCTGAAGAAGTTTTTAGTACAATAAAAACGTCTTGGACTGATCGTTTTCACAGTATACGTAAAAACCCGTAAATTTTTATATGGCAACACCAAGAAGGAGTTGCCCGATTTAGTCCATTTTTTAAATTTTATTTGCTAGTACAATGTAAACACCATGTATCAAATTGCAGCTCTCTAAATTGATGCGTTCTCAGGCAGTGTCCAAATATATAGTGGAAAACGAAAGTTTTGTATGGCAACCCCACGAACGAGTTGCCCGATTTGTCTCATTTTCGAACTTAATTTTACTTTTTTTTTTAAGTACGTGTACAAAATTTCAGCTTTCTAAGTATACACGTTCTCGAGTTATCGTGCGCACAGACGGACGGACGGACGGACGGATGGACAGACAGATGGACATGCAAAAATCAAAATAACTTTTAATATTATGTGTGGGTGTCCAATCCATTTTGCACTACCATCATTATTTCGGGGTGTTACAAACGGAATGACAAACTTAGTATACCCCTATAGATTAGGGTATAAAAAGAGATAATACAAAATGCACTTAGCGCTTAACTTTTCCTTTTTTTCCTTTTTAGGGCTTATTCCCCTTCCAGGTCTTCAACCAGTGTTCTCCGTTCAGCTTTAACTTAATTGGAAGCGTCAAAAATCACTTCCGTACTACAACACGTGGTAGTCCAAATCTCCTTTTCCTCTTATGATTCATTCGTTAAAATTTTTTTTTCCTTTTTTTTCTTTGTTTTTTTTTATGAATTAACTTTTTTCGCTTTCTTTTATCGTCCGACTTCTCTTTTTTTTGTTTTTTGTAAATTTACTTTTCTAATATTGACTAAACATTTCTGGCCCTACATCCAGTCAGCTGCACGTACAAAGGCAAGAAGAGACTCTTTTTTTTTTTTTTTGCTCAATGGCCATTCTCCTGTCTTCTGCCGGATATCGAATAATTTTATTTTCGAACACTTCGCAAATCCGCGGCAATGTTTCCAATGTTGACAATATAATTTTAACCAGACTTATCTGACTGGTTTAAATAAGAAGCGAGGCTAGTTGGTTGTGCGAGAACAATGTTTGTGCTTGCCAAGGATTATTTCGTTCAACCTCTTGGGAGATTAATTCGAATTAATTATGAATTGCTTGCAAAAAGACATATGCTAAATTAACATTGAGAACAATAGCTACCTAACCAAATAGATCTCAACAATGTGTTACGTTTAACGAGTATCAAAGCCACTGTAATTTCTATTCACATTTCAAATTATTTTATCTAATTTAATGGTACGTCCTGGTTGTCTGGTATAAAGTTTGACGTGACTGCTGTCTTTAATGACGGGTGTCTCGGCTACTTATAGAATCCAAAAGAAGACGTTAATGATGGGTGTCTCGTCTAACTACTTCTTCTTAACTGATTCGATGGTACGGCCTGAATATCTATAGCATCCAAAAGAAGACGTTTCGTGGTAGGCGTGCTCCGGCAATCCTTGGCCCATGAATATGGATAGGTCTCAAGAGACCTTCAGCAGCGTAAAGGCCGGAACACAATGTGGCCATGTAGCTAACACTGGTTACAATGATGCAGCTTGTAGCCAATGGTACGGACGGTGAAATACCTCATTATTTACTTTTACTTTGATCTATGGAATTTGAAAATATTATTTAATATGGAAGAATTACAAGAAATGACCTTTTTAGAATGTGTAGTGCAATTGTGCTTTTTCACTTATAAATATTTAAAGACAAAAAACGCAGAAAGTGGTGGGTTAGACCTCTATATCAACAGAGGATGATTTCAGGATTCTACGAAAAAACATTTAAATATACAGGGTGATTCGGATCAAGATACCTTCCGGTATACCAAGCTATTCCTTGAGGTAAGTGTTGATCAAAAAATTGTTCCACATACCCCCCCCCCCCCCCCCACCCTAGAAACCTTCCTTTAGGAGTTGTGGCCAGTTGAAGATATTCGTGAACCCTGATGGGAATAAATGCGTATAACTTTTGAACCACACTATAGATTTTGGTTATTATTATTGGCTTATTAAATAGCCAAGAATAGTAACTGTCGAAAAGTGTATTACTATGTATTTTTTAATTAACCGTCTTTAAATTATTCTCAAATATTTCCAAAAAAATTGATTTTTTTTACACACAAATTTCATAAATACCGTTATTTATTTCAAAAACTCAAGGAATTGCTTGGTATACCGGAAGGTATCTTGATCTGAATCACCCTGTATAAAGGAGAATGAAGACGAACTTTTCAATAAAAACATTAATCTGCAACGACTGTCAGATTTGCGCGCGCCAAAAATTAAAATTTGGCAAAAATGAGCTACAGCGCCAGCGCAACGCGCCCGCGCCAGCTACACATTTGAACGCCATCATAGACTTTCCGTGCTTTCAAATTTTGACAGGTCTGGCTACCGCGCCAGCTACGAGCTACCGCGCCATATTGTGTTCCGGCCTTAAGAGTCATAAAAATCCGGATCTGTTACGCTGGAAATAAGGAAATTCTGAGCAGTATTATCAGTTATCAACAATTATCACTAGTAATCACCAGTACCACGTACAACATTTATGGAGCATGCCTAGAGATATCTGGAACGTAACAAATCCTGCGCCCTAAAATACTATTCATACAGAAAATTTGTCTTGTGATAATCTATTAGCTCACTTTCTTATATTCACAACCGTAATCAAATTCTTATATGTTTCCAAACAAAATTATTTAAGAAAATTTATCTTAACCAAATGCCTCCGATTCCCCAAACAAAACCTCTCAACTGTGCATATGTGAGTGTGACGTGGTCGGATGAATTCGAATCAATCTGTCTACAGATTCCGACTACGGCCGCACATACACTATTGCAACTATTACTCAGCTGAGAGTTATTGAGCGTAAAATGGTAAGGTTATTTTTTAATCAAAGCTATTTTATTATGATGTTAAGTATGGTATATAGTAAGTGTAGCCTTTAGGAAGGTAAGGAGCCAAGCTTAAATTTATTATTTACCTGTCTGGACAGTAGTTTAGGCTTTATGGAATATATAAAATCAATGGCTAGACACTTTTCCATAAGAATCAATACAAATTACTTTAGAGAATTGGACTAGCACGCGCACATATAGAATTTTGTTTCATGGTTTGGGAAGTATTTCTCGAGGATTTTAGGATATTGTGACCAAAATATGGAATCATAGATTCACCTGTGTTTAGTTGCAGAAACTGAGAAAAATGTATTTCATATATTTTTCATTTAATTGCTACCACAAGTAAATTTGCTTTCAGGATCTGCATGCATGTTTCTCAATACTTCTAGGCAAAGATTTACCTTCGCGACATGTCACATACTATAACAGAATCCAGAAGTTTAGTCACGTTGCTGCAACAAGATTTATTTGAATAAATTTGATTTGATATTAAGAAAAAATTAGAAATAAAATTTATGACAATGAAAATTAATTTATAGAAACGGTATGCGTATGATGTGTCTGAACAGTATGGACAAGTACAAAATGTCAACTAGTCAACAATAAGCAAGTGCATATCCTTTTATCTCAACCTATAATTCTAGCTGTCAAGATCAGTGTACTAAAACTTAATGTAAAAAGATACAGTTTCAAATGAATTGATAAAGTATGAAGGCTCTGTATGACATTGTTAAGACTCGAAGTACAGCAAAATTGTATTCCCTAGCATGTAAACTAAGCTAACAGACAAACTGTAGTTTTGATTTCTGCCGTTCACCATAAAATACTACTTTGAAAGCTATAAAAGTTAGGAAAATTTTTTATCGTTTACCCATATTCATATCGCGCAAATATCATTTCTTCACATATTTCGCATACCACCAAAAACTCCACACTAAAATATATTTATGATCTCACAAGTTAAAGTCTAGCAGCGTTCCATCGTTCAAAATGTTTAAAGTGTCGCATTTTCACTCGTGTACCAACATCAATATAAAAAATAGCAAAATATGAATATAAAGGGACTCTTGACAAATATTCAAAACAGAAATTTACGAAAATATTTTTCGTATCTCTTAATGGAATTATTTACGATTTACGGCGACGTTGTAAGCAGACGCTTCCAAAAAGCAGTCATGAAGTCCTTTCCATCAACATCACCGTAACAATCTTGAACGGCAATCAATTGAAGCAACCTCCGCTGTGAGTTAAGAAAGTTAAACGAAATTGAAAATTTCAATTTAAACTTTAAAAACGGTTTACTTTCGAAGAAAACTGTTTTTGTCAGACACCCCTCAACTCTTTTGCACCATTTTCAAATGAAAAACAATTTTCACATAAATCCTCCGCAAAAACTACCCCCATGAATAAGGGGTAGGTACATAGATTACCACCAAGAATCAAGAACCGAGGAGGGCAAGAGCGATATTGAGGGTTTCAGGAATATTATGGAGACGTACAACTTGCCCATTCACAGCTGAGATGTGTTTTTTTTTTTAAGACATTCTAGGTATACCCACTACGTCAATTTTCTCTAGAAAGCTAACTGCTGTAATGGATCTGTGTATTCTACAAGCAGTGAGACTTGCTTGGGCGTATGAATGAGGTCCTCATATTCTTCAGACCTATCATGTTCCGGGCAGTTATTTATAGCATCTCCATTTACTATTTAATGAAAGCTTTTCTACGTCTACTAGAGTCAGAGGCGTTTGTAGAGACGGGCAACCTATAATGGGCCTCTTTACACTGTGCTAAAAGGACACCCTATATAGCCTCTATAGAGAGCCACGCTCTTGGAGTATTTATTTCGTTTGTGCGGACGTAAAAGTCTGACAACGACTCCTGCGATATTTTTGCATTTTTTGCTTTCAAGTAATTACACAAGGTTTGGACAGTTTCTAATTAAATCGTGAATATATTTCCGGAGACAATGGAATTAATTGCCTGAATTTCCCGGTTTCGGCTTCTTTAACGTGAACTATTTGCATGCCAAGAGCCAGCAGATGGGCATCTTATTTGGTTCTCAAGGACTTTCATCAGGTCATTGTTCGGATGATAAGTTCAAATAAACATTTTTCCCGGTTGATTCTTCCACGTTTTAATCAATGTTTTGATTTTACTTTAATAATGTTTGATCGAACAGCAAAGAGTAAAGGTTTGAGATTTCAAAGGAAAGCTAAATGAAAAGTGGAGGTAAAAATAATTTCAACATAAATCACTTGTGAATCAACTTCTGGGGAGATTCATAATAAATAAGGATGACCAATGTTCTAGATTCGGTTAGGATTATCGATTCTAAATATAATAATGATTCAGGAAAGGGTATCATTTCGGGCAGAAAAGTGATCAGGATAAGAAAAATGTCTGGATAAAGTCCTTCAAATTTATCCTATTCTGACAACTGCATTTTCCCCATCAATATTGCTATTCTTTCCATAATTTCCAAAGTACAATGCAAAAATTTTCTTCAGAAAGTAATGGATTATTCAACTGGCGGTGATGATTTGCACCAAATTTAATTACATGTAAATTGTAATTGATATTCATGATCAATTTCATTTCTATAGTTTTAATGATAATATTGGTAATTTGTTCGGAAGCACCGGTTAAAATAGTAAGGAAGTGTTTTGATAGTCCATGCTTTTCAGATCACATCATTCGATTTACATACAATACATGGAAAAGTCATCAGAATATGACTAGTAAACTGAAGTATGAATTCATGCCAGGTGTTCGACTTACCCAAGAAGAGTACTATCGAACTCTACTCAAACCTAGGCTAGGATCGGAACTGCTTTAGAGGAATCTCTATAATTTTTGTGTCGTTAATACCTAATTTTTAATTTGTCTTATGTATATTAATTATATCGTTCTGATAATGTTAATGGTTAATTAGTTAGTTTAATATAAATTGTGGATTTTTCTACTTAAGCTAATCAACTAATTTTGTATCATTGTAACATCTTAGATACTTTAAACCATTATTTGATTTGAATTGAATTGTGGGATAACGAAAAGTATAATTATTTTCCTGAGATATGCTTGACCATTTACAAATATTTCGTGCATTTTATGTTCAAATTTATTCTGATAATATCAGAATTCATCTCAGAAGTATTATTAATATTAAAATCTCAGCAATACAAACAAGAAGTCTCTAATCGGATATCAACCAAAGTACAACATTATTGTACTTTTACACACTCTACACAACGTATAAACTCCAAAACGTTTATTTTCTCATCAAATACAATTTTCACATTCTGTAAGAAATAAGAATTTAATTATTCCTCATTTCTGTAGGAAATAAATTTTCCATTATGCCACACGATTGTGGAATAGTTTGCCAAGTAGTATTCAAAACGCTTATTCTCTCGACACGCTATCAAAGATTCCCAAACATGATTTCATCCTGTCAGCCCACCAGATTTGAGCTCAAATTTTGAATCTACAATCTTCCCTTAACTAATTATCTCACAAAATACCTTGTTTGCATACAGAGTCTCTTCTAAATATTTAACCTGAAGGCATAACATTTACAGTTTTGAATTTGTTATAATCCTTTCTATTTTCATATCTATGGAAATGCTTGCACCAGCCATGATATGTATGAACCAATACCGAATCCATGTATACATATCTAAGATACTTTAAATAGATAAAAAAGGGTTTTGCCGATTTCGATGTGCGACATAGAGATGGTCCTATATTTTAGCAATCGTCCTTCAGTTATACGAGCCGAAGGCGTAAAAAAACCCACGTTAAGCTCCTCTCATATAGTCGGAATTTTCCTAAAACGGCACGCGATTTTTAACAGGGATAAAGCTTTCAACTATCTTCGGATTTTGTTTTTATTGCCCAAAGGATTTTCTTATCCACGAGGAAAATCTTCAAAATTTATGCGTATTGCTACAGAATTTTCATAAATCTTAAAGAGACTCATCAGGATGAAAATATTCCAAAACAAATTTGTAGATATATTTTCGTAACAATAAAATAGAAATTAATGTCCACGGATATAAAAATATTCCAGTTGAAGTAAGTACGTAGAAAAGTCTAAGGGTGGTTGGTACACATTGAAAGTGAAAAAGATTTAATTTGATAAATTTTCGGGCATGTCTATATAATTCAATACATGGAGAAGATTTGCTAAAGTAAGAAGCAGTATACTGCCGCACATTAAAGAAAATACTGAAAAGTTTAATTCGACAAGAAGTGCCTTACTAAGTATTCCCCGAACTCAGGACGTTGGTATAGAAACGGATCGATGGGAATTAAGTGACGAACAACTGATTAATTGAGTTTGAATGTGAGAACTTTTAATACAAGAGGGAATGTATCTGTTGTGCTCTGGACAATAGGGGATGAAAAAAGTTTTTCCCGATTCGACAGCAATAATTGGAAAGAAAAACATAAACATTGACTTATTCCAGAGTATATTAGGGGAGAGCTCTATACCGTGGACACTTTTCGATTTCCAGATTTATTGAAGCTCTCTAGCTCCGTTAATTTTGTTACTTTGCTTTTAATATGTAAATCGCATGCTTCTGTACTAAATAATTTTTTTTTTTGTAGCTCATTATAAACAGAAATACTATTTGAAAATTCCAGATTTCCGCTGTTACGGGTTGTTAGCTTTTCGTCCGTAACTTGGACTGGGAGTTCTTTTACAGGAAGAAATTCACCAGCCCAATAACACTTTTTAATTTTATTAGGTAAACACTCTTTTTTTTTTTTATGATCAACACTCGTTTTTATTCATAACTTTTTAAACATTATATTGTAAAATATTAAGTTACCTTAGTTTAATACTTTTGGCTTATTCTTATTTGGAATAGGTTGCCTTACCACTGGTGGGGGGTCAACCTTATTCTTTGATCTTAGCAAAACTGACTGCCCTGTGCCTAGGATGTATCGGCTGTTTATTTGGGAGATCTGGCACAATTTCCTAATTAGCTAAGAAAAAATAGTTTCCAATTGGTAGTGGGGTGAGAAACTTTGGTAACTTAACATACGAATACTGGAATCGAAATTTATAGGGAACGCCTCCCAATATATTGGTAATAACCAATATCGCTTATTCGGCAATATTAGAATATTGCATTCATTATTTCCCCTGCGTTAAAGAATTTCTCTTCAGCCATTGGTTCTTTCCTAAGTACATAAAAATAAGCAAACCGAAAGTAGTTCACTTATAAGTATATAGGAAATAAGCAACAGAGTGAAAAGAAAAAAAAATACGACGTGCATTACCCAATGTGTGGGTCAACCTCCATGCACCTTATACACATGGAATTTCCCAATATGTTTACAAGTAAATGAAGTGAGAAAAACGGCATTGTATTAACAATGGGATAGGTCAGTGCCGCAGCAATGTTTAAATTCGGTCCCGTGCCGAGATTTGGGGTTTTTGTTTCAAGTGCTAGCGTATTTTCACAAAAAGGTTGACAAAACAATAAATTAAAAGAATTTATTGTTTGAAAACAACAGAGAAAATTGTTTCGGAGATTTAAAATAGATTCTTGGTTAACCATATGTTAATGTTGGAAAATCGTGAATTACCGCAAGACTGCTTGACGTGCAATTTGATGCGCGTATTCACGTTTGTCATAATATTATATGTACGTACGTTTGTACGTTGTGAGTAAGAAATTATTAATATGATTTCTTACCATGCATGTACGTATGTACGTTTGTACATATTATGGCGCTAATTAGGTGGTAATGATTGATTCATTACAACGCCTGGGGTGCAGCGTGGTAATATACCTTGAACAGGGTAATAATGCACTTTGGACTTTGGAATAAAATGAAGAAGAAATGATGATTATACATAATTATTTTCAAAATTTTTATATTTATTGAAGTGTAGTTTATTTAAAAGATATTATCAAAAATAATATTAGTAACAAACTTTTAATTTCTGAAAAATTTCAACTGTAATTAATAATGAGTCGTATCATCAGCAGTGTTACCAATTTAGTGTTTTTGTCACTAAATTAGGTGATATCAAATGTAATTTTAAATACGAGAATTTAGTTTTGACCTCAGACTCACAGCACGATCTGATGAATCATTAGTCGTTATTATTCATTATGATGTCCTGTGTCACATAATATTCATAATTATGGCTCTAAAATCATATCATAATTATGTGCACTAACGACGAGTTTTTTTTTTTTTTCATTAGAGCGCTAATGAGGAAATATCTACTAAAATTGAATGTGTTTTGTAATATAATATAAATCTGGAGCCCCGCTATGTATCTGCCCATTTTAAAAATAATAAGAAGAAATGAAAAGTACAAACTGTATTCTCAAAATACTTTTTCATATTAAGTTTTTAATTTCCAAATCGTAAAATTGTAAAACAAAATAAATAAAAACTAAGTTTATCGCGTTGATTCAGACCATTTAGCTTCTTCACCATCGTAGGTATGTCAAAATATGTATGTCAGTTTTACAGTACGACTTAATTAAAGAAAAGGCTGTTTGTCTGCGGTTGCCCAATGAATCATTATCGTCTAAAGAGTCATTAGTTAATTATTCATTAAGAGTGTGTGTCTAAGGTTTATTGATTAGTGACAAATCGGGTTACTTTTTAGATGCAATATAGCAGCTTCTCTTCATAAAAAAACATACAATTTTTTAAATAAGATAATTTCAGCTTATACGATTATAAAAAACTTGCCGTGAAGAATTAAACAAACTTGCAATACTTAAAACATTATATTTGTACCTGTACTGTTTTTTTGCAGCAGGCTATCATCTTTTCCAGGGTTGTAAATGAGCGGACTCATTTGTCATATCAACTCATCACTCAACTCAGGACTTGAGTCCGCTCAATCATTAAGTCCGCTCAACAATTGAGCGATGGTTTATCGTTCGAAACTTGAGCGGACTCATTTCTTGAGCGGACTCACCGCTTGATCAGCTTGAGCGGACTCACCGCTTGATCAGCTTGAGCGGACTCACCGCTTGATCAGCTTGAGCGGACTCAAGTCTTGAGCGGACTCAAGCGTTGAGCGGACTCAATGCTTGAGCGGACTCATCATTTGAGTTGAGCGGACTCAAATCATGTTTTAAATAACATAAGAAAAATCTGATTTAATTTAAATTGAAACTGAAACTGAAATTTTAATCAAATAAGAAAAGCACACAAAAGTCATTCATTATATTATATTAATTTAGCTTTTGCTAATTTCCTTAGCCAGCATTTCTTCTTCTTCTCAATATAATGCACAACTGTACTTATTCAATAATGTGTAAACTCTGTATGGTATTTTCCCATACTTGGAAATTTCAATTTATGGCGATTCTACTTACAATTCTGTGAAATATAAAGAGAAAGAAATATGCACTTGAGGAAACTCAGTTTTATGAATTGCATTTAAGTTTTACAGCCGAAAATAAGTTATAACTTCAGATTTTAAACAGTCTGTTATGACCATTATAATTGTCTTTGTCTGATTTTTAGATCCTAGATAAAATCTATAGGGTCTGTCTACTAAGTTTGTCATTCCGTTTGTGACGCATAGAAAAACAATTCTTGTAGAGCAAAATGGATTGAACACCTACGCATAATATTAAAAGTTATTTTCATTTTGCATGTTCTTCCGTCTCCATGTCCGTCCGTCTGTCCATCCATCTGCACGTCCGTCCGTCTTTTGTCCGTCCTGCACACGGGCTTTTAAGAAAACGAAGTAAATGTAATTTCAAAAATGGATTAAATCGGGCAACCCACTCTTGCTGTTGCCATATAAAAATTTGGAATTTTTATCTAGGGTATCATAAGAATTGTTCTTAGAGGAATTCTAGCTTTTTGACTTGCTATTTAATAAGGAAATAAATACACATTTTTACCAACAGATCCTTATTTATTAATAGCTTGTTCTACTTGCACACTTTTAATTACAGTGGCATTATTTTGCTGGCATACAGCTCGTCCTCCGTCATTAGTTTTCATTTCCTGGGCCTGCTCTTCATTCTGCTTGTCTTGCGAGGTGGAACCAAAATTTTTATTGTCTTCATCGTCTATAGGAAATGAACATGAATAAGAATTTTTAGCGCTCCCTTTTTGAAAAATAAAGTTTAAAAAATAATTACCAGTATCGGTGAGAATTTGTACATTATATTGACATGTTGGCTAAGAAAAATAGCAAAACCTAAATTAATATAATATAATAAATGAATTTTTTGTGAGCTTTTTTTATTTGATTCAAATTTCAGTTTCAGTTTCAATTTTAATTAAATTGGATTTTCCTTATGTTATTTCAACAAGAAAGATTTGAGTCCGCTCAACTCAAATGACGGCTCAAATGTCCGCTCAAATCGGCCAAACAGTGAGTCCGCTCAAGATTGAGTCTGCTCAAGACTTGAGTCCGCTCAAGTCCATTCAAGAATTGAGCCCGCTCAAGACTGAGTCCGCTCAAGATTGAGTCCGCTCAGCCAGTGAGTCCGCTCAAATTTCGAGCGATGAACCACCGCTCAACTGTTGAGCGGACTCAATGATTGAGCGGACTCACTGCTTGAGTTGAGCGATGAGTTGAGTCAAAATTTGAGTCCTTTACATCCATGATCTTTTCAATGCATTTTTCTCAGTGTTCGTCTGGCCAATTGGTATATCTACATATTTCAATTTTCTAGTAGGCGTTCGAATGCTTATATTGCGTGTTAATTTTAAAAATTTATTTTGATAAAAGCATACTCAAAGTAAGAATTTCAGCTAGTGCTTAAGCAATTATAAAGCGTTTGTCTATTTACCTGCATCTTCATTTCGAACTCAATCGTGAAGCTACGATGACGCACATTTCCCATAATTTAGTTTAAAGTAAAACGAAAATTGTGTTGGCATATATCTTCATAATTATTTAAAAAATAAATTAATCCTTACTACAGAAAATACCGTTACGGAACGCCTCAAAAATAAGGTCATCCAATTAGGTGTACTTCTTTCTTAATCTCATAAGAGGCCTTCATGACAAAACTGCTTCTTGAGAACAGTAGTAAGGTCTTTGCACATGTCTGTCATTATTTGTGGTACCTATTAAATTTATGAAGTTGATGATAAGCCAATATTCTCACTTTTATTCTCACTTTTATTAACCAAAAATTCCGATTACTTCTAACCACCCTGAACTTCACATTGAAAACGAGAAATACACTAATTCACATAATATAGGAAACATGTGTAAATTTACACAAATTCCAGGGTTTTGTACGCAACAGTAAACAATTTAGGCTAGTAACATTAACATCAGTATTACTTGAAATAAAAACTGAATATATTATTTGACAAATATCATGATATTAATAACAAATCCAATATTGTGAACTGTTATGACAACCCTGTCAGGATCGTATTTCAATACCTCGACGCCAACATCATTACTGAGATGAATACCTAAAATTAGTACACCCATAATCAATTCGTTGAAGAATTAACCTTCAGGTGGGGCGGTGTTGAGTAGTCACTCTCTAGGTATGCGTTACTGATGTGATAGTTCGCAATTATGGGATTAACTGTACTAAATTATCGATTATAATCTTACCATAAAAAACATTCCCATTAAAATGTCTAGCAATAACCAATTTATTAAAGCGATGGATAATGGTAGAAATGTACTCATCAAATTCAATAGTATTTCGATTGATAAATGACACCTAAGGTCGTATTCCTTATGCAACTTCTTACTTATGCTCTAAAGAGTCTTTCAATATAAACAGCTACCCACCACCCATAAGAAATCTTATCTTTTTGGCCTTATTTTGTCACTTTTCCCTTCATTTGAATCATCAATCACTGGAACTTTTTGCAGAAAGCATAATTTTTCGATGTCATTACCTTTCGCTTTTTCTGCTTTTCTATTCCACTGAAAACTCTCGTTTTTGAAGTATAAAGTAATCCGTGAAGAAAAATTCTTCAACGCGCATCATCGCCTTAGAATTTTTAGGGTGAAATACATATAATCACTTTTCTGGTATTATAAATGTTGACTTTCTCTTTTTTTCTTACAGATCTACCATAACCTCTAGAGTATACATGTTGTATCCAGATGAAGTCACCATATAGCAGCCGAAATCTACAATTCCACAAGGTACACCTGTCTCGGCGAATATATCACTATTTGACTATAATTGATAAGACAGCATTGCGTAAATTAGTGCCAGCGACAGAAGGATTAATTATCATCTCATAAAACACCAATCAAATAAATATTAGTCACCGTAGTCCTACGGAATTTAGTCATTAGTCCGCTTTCTCTTCTGTTTATATCCTCCGCCGGGCGGTCGTCTTCACCCTGCAGCAACCATGACACTTTTAATAACCTTTGCCCGTGTAAAACAGAAAAGTAGCGTTTCCAGCGACAACTTGAGCAGAGCAGGTTTGTTCGAAGATTCCTTATCACGTAATTAGACGAGGGAGCAGAAGTTATGATAACACAACTTTATCCCCCCGAGGTAGGCCCCAATCTGTGCTTGAGTATATGGCGTGCAAATTTTTCCAAAGGCGACAGCAACCAAGTGAATGGTGATGCAGAAAATGGGGTAAGTTAAGCTAACAATATTTCCTAATTTTGTATTTTCTGTCTAGAAAAGCATTTAGTAATTATTCCTTTAGGTAGTCCCTCCCCAATAATCGGTTCAAATACATTAATTTTTTCCCAGTCTTTCTCTCAGGGACACCCAAATATACGGACATCCTTTTACGAAAGCAGACACGTGAAGATCCTAGAACAGAAGCGTTAAGAGAACTGTCATATGGAATTATCCTTCCTGTGGTTTGTGCTTTGGGTATTATTGGAAATATCCTGAATCTCAACGTCCTGACCAGAAGAAGCAAGCGGGGTACGGCATACATATATATGACAGGTAAGGAAATTCAATTTATCTTGTCAAGATTTTCAGATTTCACTTTTTACCAATACACTACCAACTATTATGTCGGTAGAGTAGTGGATGGCAATAGGTGCTACTGTAGGACAAATCCCAACTTCCCAAAGCCAGTTTCAGTTTTCTCCGGATCCGGTAAAGGATACATATATGTATGTATGCATACCTATTGGTGATACAATTTATACAGTTATTGTACACGCTCATCCTTGATGTTACAAATTTGCATAATTGAATTGTCTATTGCGAAGCATCGAAGCATCGTTCAGAGCCAGATTCCTCTATGTAGATTTTATCAATGGGAAGTTTTCTGGATTTTCGTTGAGACAAAGGAAATTTTGTTTTATGTGCATTTAAATGTCTTTCAACAGAAATTTCATTTGGGAACAGAATTGCCGACTTGTGGTAGAAAAAAATTGCTTTATCATAATATTATAAGGATGCTATAAGGATTACTTGATGCTAAGATCCTGCGTTTTTCTTAAAATTCCGACATATATAGAAAAAGTGATACAGAGCTTTTTTGTGCTTCTTTAACTTTAAAGATTTAAATGTCAAATCCCTTCGAAATTTTCCATAATTTATAAATGAATTTCATAGTGGAGAAATATCATCACCGTCTTTGCGAAGGAATTTCATGATCGTTAGAGACTTGGCTTGGTCCTAAGCGAAGGTAACGTACTGAGAGTACATGACGGGATATAAGTTATTATGAGTAATCTTTCAGACACATATTTTTACCAATTGAATTGCAAAATTTTAACTTACATAAATTATAAAATTTAGGATTGAATAAAATCAACATAAATTGAAATAAATAAAGCGAACTGAAAGAATCAGATATTATTAGGGGAAGCATCTGTACCTTGGTACCTTTTTTGAAATAGTCTTTTTTTTTTTACAAAACTAATTGGACAAATTTTAAGCAACCGATAATTATATATTGTCTAACCCATAACCTTTCCAATAATAGTCAAATATGCAGTTAAAAATTTATATTTCCGAATATATGAAAGGAAATATGAAGGTCCTTCTTTCGGTACAAAATACAGCATGAAGCTGTACTATTGACAGTAGAGTATTGTACCTTGGACATTTGACATTTTCTAAAATGAAATTTTAGTAAATCAACAGAGTTAAATTAAATAACTCTCTTTATTCAACCAGAAATAACAATTGCGCAAAGCAGGTTACTAAAAAAAATTGCTATAGCTATACATATTTTATTTATTATTTATGTCAGAGCCGGGCTATGGTCTTATTGGAAATGTCCGTGATACAAATGTTTGAAGTGTCCAAGGTACATAACCCTTGCAAGAGGAACAAAACGACTTGTGAATAATTTTAAGGCGCACCATTCACCACATGATGCACGATTTATAACACCAACTACAAACACGTTTTTCCTTAGCTGGAATTCGAAGTTATAGGAAGAATAAAATTCCAAAGCTTTCAATTCTTTATCACTGAAAAATATTTAAAATTTTTCACGACTTTTCTTTAAAGTGCAATAACTGCACATTTTCCAACAAACTAACTCCCAGAATAGCTTAAGTATCATTTATCATTAGTAAAATCGAATAAAAGTGCGATGACCACGGTACTACATCTTCCCCTACATTCACAATTCCGGATTTTGTAGCTCACGATTTTGGCTTCCGGGATTTTCAAAATCAGAATTTGTTAATGAGACCAAAAAAATATGGTTTTTAATATATCTAATAAGATATAATTACGGAATAATAAAATAATTCGGTTACGAGCGAATCGGGTGCGAATTACAAGCCCAGCATACCTACGCATTTACCTAGCAGTGCACTTCTACATACATATGTTCATACATATCAATTTATTTTCGTTAACCTTTCAATTTTGTTAATATAAATAATTTTTCTCCATAGCTTTTAAAAAATTATATTTATGTTGCCAAAAGTAAATTAATCAGCATTTATTAGCAAAATTGTAAGTTCACGGAGTTCATAAAATGTAATTGAACTCCTTGCGCGAGGTAGAAGAAATGCTTAGGTAATGTATACCAGGTAATCCGCAACTATACTCGCAATAATTATTTTCAATAGCAGTAAGCAAGCTCAGTTCTGATATTAAACTCGTGTCGTCTAATAACAATAAATTTGATTACATGCAAATAATTATGTTTTTCATTTTTTTATTTTATTTTTTTTTTTATCATTAAATGCAAGAACAAATATAATTCGCTCGCAGTTAGGCCTCCGTAGCAGAACTTTATCATCGAATAGCCGATCGACCAAATTTAAATCTAATCCAAATCGCCACTAAGAATTAAATAAAATATATTAAAAAAACTTTTAAAATAAATAACTTTCGTCAATAAAATGCACTAAAAAGTAAAAAATAATTGTTTCCTTTCTCATATACACAAGAAAAGTTTTGTTGCAAAATAAAAGATGCTAGATCTTAGATTAAATCTCAAAAGTTTGGGCATCCATAACTATAATCAAATTTGTCTAATTGCAATCTCGACTCTCGAATCTCCACTCATATCACACACGGGCCAAATTGGACAACCTTAAAAGTGGTAATTAGCCCCCCCCCTTCCCGTCAAAACCCCTAATACGTATGAAAATTTTACACCATCGGAAGGCCCCCTATTCACTCATTCTAAATCAAAAACCCCCATGTAAATCCATCCACGTTTACTACCCTAAAACTCTTTCGTAACGAACAGCATTCTCAGGCTCTCAGGCACTCAGACACAAAGTTTTTTAGTCGGGGGTTTATGAGATGATAAAAGTTATTTAAAAAATATGACTGTCGAAGTATGTGCGCGTCACAAAGATTGCAAAATTTCAAATTCCTGCGTCACGTCGTTTTCGAGAAAAACGTTTGTACCAGACAAACAGAAATCGCCACTTTTTTTAAACTTTTGTATATAGCATGCTGATTTATCTGTCGACATTCAACACGATCAAAATGAGTTTAATTGATTTGATCAAAAGGATTTGCGGGATTTGTTTTGAAAGGAAACCACGCTGCATGTTCTCTATACATAAATAACTTTCTTTAAATAGTAGGAAATGAAGTTGGTTCAAATTTATATTGTGTTTTAAATAAATTTTAAAGTTGGACGGATGGATGGATTGAAATGATATTAAGACCACAGGGAGTCTCTAGAACGTAGGCCACAATAAGTCCCATATCCTCCAGATTTATAAGCATTCTCTTACAAAGTTTAATCCAACACCCGTCATGTAGCTCTTTCAGAAGGTGTGAGCCAAGGAATCTGTAATATTTTCCGGATGGAGTCGGAAAATTACAAAAAAAAAATTGAGTCACCGTTTAGAATTTCTTTCCGGATCCTCTGCCTACAGGATCTTCAAGAAGTTCCATATTATGTAACTGACATATGGGAAATCAATGCTGCGTGAGAATTGACACTAGAGTTCATGTTATTAATGCAACAGAGAAGCCACAGCTTCAGGCAAATAAGAACTGAAACAATTGAGCTAATGAATAAAGATTTTATAATTGATTTTGTTCAATTCCATACTGAATGAATTCAGTAAAAATATATACTCAATTTGTGTACCAGCTTCAATAGTTGGGATTTAGTTAGGAAAATTCTATGACCTTGCTTGTAATAGACTTGTCCTTCACAAGTCATTCTGGAATGATTCCAAAACAGCTTATAATGAAAAAATTAGACTAACAGCATAAAACTTAGCAATAGACCTATAATTTTTTATATCAAATTTAGTACCGGTTTTATGGATAAAAATAAATGTCGCAAGCTTCCAAGATTTACGGAAACACCAGAAGGTAAAATAAAAAGAGGTGTTTGGGCACGTGAAAATTCGACGGACGGTTCGTTAAATAGAAAAAAAATTGTTTCAATTAATATCACAGAACTATGCAAAATCTCTACCTGAATGTCCGAAGAGATTTGTTATAGACAGGAAATCATTACTATTCATGCCCGTGAAACACAAAAAAAATAGATAGCCAGCAAATGAATAGGCTTCGAGTTCATAAATATCTGGAACTGGGTAGACTCCTTAGGTAAACTACAACTTTTACGAATAAGAGAGGATTTCAATTCGTAAAGAAACTGTTACATAAAACGTAATTCGTGTGGCCACAGTAGCTTACATGAGAAGCATACCTAGCTTCTTCGGTGTCATTGATTCCCTCACCCCTTTCTTCAAACAGTACCATAATATGTTACTCCTGGAAAATGGTGATATATTTGCAATATTCTAAACATTTGTAAGGCTTTCATCGCGAGCAGAGACGTCAACACAAAGAATATCTACGACACCAACCAAAAAAAATTCCTGAACAGGGTGCACTACTTAAGCGACAGATGGTAGCTCCATTATTGGGAGATTTACTGCAGGTTAAGAGAGGCTGATGAAGATTTATGTGGAGTCCCTATGTTTCCAAAAGCAGTTAAAGAGTAAAAAAATATCACAACCGAGCAAAAAACGCGAAATAACAGTGATTCGATGAAATACTCAAAGTCATATTAAATTTTGGTTGTAGAATTAAGCTTTGGTGACATGTTTGTTGAAGTTGCTTTTATAGACATAATAGCTGTCAAGCAGTACTTGCGAACAAGACGACCTGTTGATGAGATGGGAACATAATGCTGATGATATTTGAATCTCGATATGAGGTCGGGTTATGTCTTAGAAAAATTCCAATGTAACGTACTTAAATTCGCAACAGTTGATTAGTTTGAAAAAAAAAATCAGTATTCCTCAAATCTTACCACCACAAGGAGGATATCAGAAACTTTAAAAATAGCTACGCCATCCATACATATATATACGCATGCAATCCTTCATTTAAATTGAAACTAGTTTCACAATAGCACCAAATTCACCTTATTTCTGCCATTATACATAGTCAGTTTCCTTTAAATATCTTGGGACGTGTTAACACAGAACTAGAGTTCATTTCAAATTCTACAAGTTCAGTCCCCTGTGAATCCCCAAAAATGTCAGTGCTCTTATAATCGCATGTGTGAATCTGGTAATTCTGAATGGATCTATCTTATCTGGAAGTAGCGCTTCAGGCGCAAATACTTTACGCAGCAAAAGGTTTCTCTACATCAAATACGGGCATTTTGACTATATGACTAGTTGAAATCCATTCCTCCATACCCTCACATCACTTATATGCTTGGAATGGTAGAAATAATCACAACAAAAAAAAACAAAAATTTCAAAAAGATTTGGAGAGTTCAAGATAAAAAATCGTAAAAGATTCATAGATTCTAGCGCCTTTTTAAAAATTTCTTACATAATTTATTACCAAATAAAAAATGAATTCCAGATTACTACCAAAAGTCCCTCCATCCAGAGATCTGTCGAGATTTCCGCTTATGTTGTGAAAAATTTCTCCCTTAGGCAGATGTCCTTAATTGAATTTGCATATATCCTTAAGCCGAGGCCAAAAAATTTATTCTGTTAACCTTCAAGCCACATTATTCTTGCAAATAGCTTCAAGGGAATATCCATTCGAGAGCTTTTCAACATGAAAGATCCGAAGTCATGAACTTATTCGCTTCAGCCTGAGTGTATCACATCCTTATAGGAACTCGCCCGGAAATCAAAGGCCTTTTGCTGCCAAAGTTTATATCCTTCTGAGATTTCTTTTCAAGCAATTACACGGTCGGCAACGTACAGTGCCTTTTATCCATCTTTCGGGGGTGTATTACACCGCAAAGCAACGTCTTTGAATAAAACGTCTTTAAGTATAGTCGCAGTCTTGGGGCATCATCCCTTGAAGACATTTGTCGCTTTAACTCCTTTCGATGTGTTCAACGGTTGACTTACGCCGGTTTTTTGCTTATTCGTCAATCTGGAAGCAATTTGGAAAAAATTACTCCTTTATTCTGGTAAGTAGATGAAATTTGGGGTTAGTGCGGATGGGAGGATGAGCGACGACAAACATATGTTAGCATTTCTTCTTACAAAGATATATTCTTTTCTAACTCTTGTGCGTACATTATTGTTCGATTTATTATTAAATTTTGTTGACTTGCAAATGTTTACGTTTAAAATTTATTTTTTTTTTTTTATGTTTAGTCAGAGTGGATTTCTCATTTGTTGCCATGTCAAAGCTTGAGAGCTTACTTGACATGATATACAATTACGAGTATATGCATGTATAATACGTGAGTCCATTAAATATTTTTTTTATCCAAACACGTGCTATTGACAGCCATTTCCTACCTCCTGAAAGGCGATTTAATAACTAGAAAAAAAGTTTTTCAGTTTGTACATCAGATTGCTCTCCTATATCAGATAAACTCATGACGGATGCTGTGGTCCTGTCTAGATTACTTTTTGCCCATATCAAAATGACTACTTGCCTTGATTTATCCCTTGAATTTTATATGAGTTTTTATGTATTGTAGCTGATACTGCCACGACCAGCATTAATCGCATAAAGGTAGTTTGACATTGCATATCGAAAATGTCAATTGGCCTTGCCTCCCTTGTCAAATTTGGACACTATCATTGAGGACGTATTCAAATTAAAATAGAAACTATAGATACTCGCCTTTGTCGGGCATATGTATACCGACAGTTTTTGCAAGAAGTGGAAATTGTTTTGCTTGTTTTTATTATTTTAAGGAAAATTATGAAAATAAAATTTGATTCAGGTTTGTTCATCCAGGCTAAAAGCTATATTTAACTGTAGTATTCGGTTTGAACCTGCTAAGTGAGTTGATATTTTTTTTTTTTTTTAATTTAAGTGTTTCGATCATAAGAAATTCAAAGTAAATTCGATGGTGGTAGATAATTTATAATCAATGTATAATTTTTCTCGTGTAAACTCCTCGCATTGTTACCTCATTCGTTCTGCTTTCGGACCATCTCCACCTCTCACCCATCTCTTACCAGATTTTTTATTTATTACGTTTTTCATCCTAGCGTAGGTTTAAGTTTATGCACACCATAATTATTCTACAATTTAACCCACACGATATTCATTTAAAGGAGTTGTCTAAAAGTGTACATCGGAGCATGAAATATGACGCTAATTAATTTTACAGGGCGCCAAACCCTACTTAGAGTTAATAGTCAACTGTAGTTTTTTAATCATAGTGTCAATGCCATGTTTAATAGGTTTATCCCACTGAAATAACATAAAAGTAAATTTAAGTGTGAATGGATAAATAGCGAAATCTATTCATTAATACTTCAACGTAGTCACGCACATAATCCATGGAAGCGTCATAAAAATGCATATTTCTTCGTGGAAACTTTATTAGGGTGAACAACAACTCAAGCCATACAATAATACGCGATCCTTCTGCCTTTTCAATTATCCCCTACATTATAACTCCACTAAATCCAATCAAAACAGTTGTGATCTTGACCCAGATAGTTTGAATGATTATTTCTTCAGTGCTAAAACAAACATGGGAAACAGTCTCCATATTCAGATTTACAAGTTCCACATGTTGAGCCAATTTTCTCTTTCCAGAATGTTACTAAAACTGAAGTTATATTGGCATTTATCACTATTAAGGGGTTACCTACATGGACAAATAGCATTGGCTCTTAAGAGTGCAGAGCTAGGAGCGCAGCTTGACTGTCTGTAGAGGTGTAGATGTTGAAGTACCTGTAGCCTCTGTTTAGGCTTTCCTGCGCTCCAAGGTCAGGTACCAAGCGGAATGGAGAATTCCAGTATACAAGGCATAGCCTATAATATATGTTGGAGCATCTCGGTTTTTAATGTTGACCTGCTCGAGAATATTGAGATGTCCCATACCACAAAAAATTTTATCATCAGACCTTTTCTTTCGAAGCATACTGGCCGATGCTTCCTTCTAGATAAAGAGGTAGATGGTTGTAAACCAAAAATGGTTTCAAGTGTTCGTTGAGAATATGATGTGAAGGCGCCAGTGACGCCTAAACATGCCATCCTGTGCACTTTATGTATGGGTCTCTCTCTGTGAACCGTCTTAAGCCACCAGGCGGTTGCCGCATAAAAAGGTATGTATCTGATTATGTCATGGAAGATCCAAAAGGTCATTTTAAGATTTTTGTGATATCTCTTCTTTAATAAAACAATAAACGAGCAGTCGAATTAGTATATTCGCAGAGCGCGCACCTTAAAAATGCCAGAGGAATTTAATCAAAGTATTTGAGTCGAGCTTAATTCTCGAATTTATTTTATATACTACAAAAATTACTGCTGATTGTCCGCGTAAGTATATATAAGGAAGACTAAGCATTAATTGTGTAAGGGACCTGCACATTGCTAGATATTTATGTGTGAAATTTTTCTATAGAAATTTTCCTTCGTATAATTCACACTTGCTTTTTGAATGTATATTATAAGTAGTCCAATATAGATTCAGTAGGCACCTTTACCTTCCCACCCGAATATCCTATCCAAATTTCTAGAAAGTTGAACTGGCTTGCCCGGGAATCCTAGAAAATCTTCCTCTGCTTCCAAGCGCTGCCTAAAAGCAACGGAAGACTATTGGTTGTACGTGTGTCAAACGGAAGCCTTTAATTGGTACGTGTACAATGGAGAGCCGTACTATAAGTCCTGAAAAACGGAGAGCTAGTGGTAATACGTGAACAACGGAATCCACTTGTCAGTACGTGTACAACACAAAGCCCTGGCATCACACCGCTCAATTAGATTTAGGCAATACAAACAAAAATTCATTAACATATACTCATTTTACATTTATAATAGGGATGCAAGAAATAAAGACATAAATTGAACTCAAATCAGCTTTTACCATTTTGGAACCCTCACTCCACTGAAGCTGTCCAGAGTCAAACTCCGACGTTTGTTAATGACCGACATATTGGCGCCCGAGCAATCGACGTCACAATTGAAACAACATTTTGGAGATCATATCAATTCTGCGAAATTATATAAACTTACCTTTGGCTTAGCAAAATATTTAATTGACATAGGGCACTACTGGAATGTTGAAAATTTAGAGTTAATGCATAGATTTCGCCTCGGACGATTAGTAATAAATACTAAATTTAAGCAATTAAGAAATCCAACATTAATGGCTGGATCGCGCTGAATATGACCAGATATATTTTATTAATAAAAGCCCACTTCTTCTCCCAGATTTGTTGAAATTGAAATAGTGTTTGTGATTTTGTTTTTTATTTATTTATTTTTATAAGTAGTTCAATTCATGGGACATTTGTTTTGGTAGTTTCAATATGCAGGTGGTATATATTTCTCTCTTACAGTTTGCACGCAGATTAGTTTAGTTAGTAGCTCTAAGGCTACCCTAAAAAGGCGAAACGCGTCAGCTTTGTTTATAGTAACAAACCAATAACATGTATAAAAAAAAAACTTTTTCTGCAACTAGCAGCAAGTTTTTCATTTGAAAATTGTTACAAAGTAGTTATTAAAATAAAAAGTGATGAAAGTGCTCTTGTAAAATTAATCTCTTTCCTTTTATTCAGAAATCCCAGTCGGTGTAAATTTTGTTTTTATGTTGAGTTTAGGTAATAAGCAAAAGTAAAGATTTTAAATAGGTTTAAATTTTATAATATTGAATTTCATGCTCTTGGCTTCACCTTTTTTGTACATTACTCACTGTTAGCAGTTTCCCTAATCGGCCGTCCTACTTACAATAAGATAATTAAATATGGTTTTATTTTTTTTTTTTCAATTTTTTTTTCAATTTCAGTTCAATTTCAATTTATTTATTTACATACACATATAACTAGTATACATATATTAGTGGCAATGCACCAGTAAGACAAGTATCTTTTATTAGGCACATGTTAAGCGAAAAAAAAAACAAAATTATATGTTCCTATGAACTAGAGAAATCCAGAGCTAACTATAATTAAATACATTGCATTTATCTATGAAATTTAATTAAAACGAAAAAAGAATAACTACAGTTCAGTACGTACTAAACTACAGTAAAGCATTTACAAAAAATCATAAATGGTTTCAATGCATCATACTACTAACTAAATCTAGACTAACTGCCGAGGGACATAGCGGACACATACATAAAATTAGTAAATCAATTAATATACACGTAATTCTGAAGACTTTAAATGCTCAATGATGAGTTGCTTGATCGAGGAAAGTGAGCCTGCCCAAACGGATCGTTTAATGGAAGCAGGTAAGGAGTTCCAAAGCTTGATTGTATGAACGAAGAACAGACGCTGGGAAGTTAAGCAAGAAAATCTGGGCAATATTAGATTACAATTTCTGTTAGAATTACCAAAATTGAGAAATCGAAACAAGTATGCTGGACAGCGAAATTTCAATAACTTGACCAGTACAACAAGACGCCGATAATTTAAGTAACAAAAAAGGTTACAACCAAATTCGGAGTTAATAAAAGGCGACACGTGATCAAATCTGCGTAAATTAAATATGTATCTAATCATAGCATTAAAAGCCATGGAAAGTTTATGTGAATTAATATAATCTAGATGACCAAATACTTCAAAACCAAAGGTGAGAACAGGAACAAGAAGTGATCGACATAAGAACAATCTTGTTGCCGTAGGTGTTAATTTGCTAGAAGCCCACAGAGACCACAAAGAACCATAGACTTTACGAATTATAGACGAAATGTGATTGTCCCAGGTTAAAGTATTGTTAAATATAACTCCAAGATTACGAGCAGTTTCTACAAAAGGAATTATTTCCCCTCCAATAGTAATAGGAGAGAACCCAGAAGTTTCAATATTGGTTCTGCTTATTAACAAACAGTTAGATTTACTGGCATTAAGCTTCAGGTCATTGATTACAGTCCAGTGAAAAATCCTTTATAAATCTTCGTTAATGCAATTAGTTCCATCTTCAATGAGACCAAGTGGTCTTGACAGGTATAGCTGAGCATCATCATCATATAGGTGTAGCCTATTATGTGAAACACACTCAAAGACATCGTTAATAAACAATGAGAAAAGTAATGGACCAAGAATCGATCCTTGGGGGACACCGCAACTTACTCGCAACAGCGACGAAGAAGAACCATTACAGAAGACACTCTGAAATCTATCAGTGAGGCAATTAAAAATCAAATGTGTAGCGGACGCCGAAAAATTAAATTTTGTAATTAACTTTTTGCAAAGGAGATTATGATTGACTACATCAAATGCCTTAGAAAAGTCCAACAAAACTAAAATTGTAATATAATCGGCATCAATTGCCTGCCGTATATTTTCGGAGACATTTAATAGCGCTGTTGAGCAACTATGACCGGGCCTAAATCCGGACTGAAGCTCATGAATAAGACCGTGTTCATGTAAATATTTAGAGATTTGGACGAAAACTAACTTCTCAAAGACTTTTGATAAGACTGGCAATACACTAATGGGACGATATTCACAGAGGTTGGCATTTGGGGTCTTAGGTATTGGGATGATTTTGGATTTTTTCCAGGCATCAGGGAAGCGAGAAATGGTAAGACAAAGGTTAAATATATGAGTTAGGGGAACAAGAATATAGGGCAAGCAAATTTTTATGAATCTAGGAGAAATTCCATCAATTCCTGTGGCTTTAGATTTTACACGAAGAAAGGCGTCGAGTACTTCATCAGGATATACACTGGAAAAACTGAAAGATGAGAAACTGCGGGTGGAGTGAGTTAGGGATTAATTTAAAGCAGAAAAAGTGGAAGAAGTAGAAGAACTAGTGAATGAAGTAAAGAAATTATTAAGCTAAATTAAAGTTAGTAGGGAGAAATTGTTGTGGCCCATGCGGCATTTACTTCCCTGAATTATTGAACCGGTTATTAAAATCCATCGTGGTTTATATGTAAGCTCACTGCTTCCTTTCGCTGGGTTGTTTCTTGCTCGATCCTTTACTTTATTAACCCATTGATCTTGATAATTATCTCGCCGGAACTGAGGTCATCTTGAATGTAGTCGATGCTTTTGAACAAAAAACAAAATATTTGTTGTTTCAGAATTTATTTCCAAACTTCAGCTTATCAGCAATCGCGCAGTTCAGCAAACAGAAGGAAACTCACTGCAAAAAAAAATGGCCTAGCCATCTGAACAACCCAGCGGTCATCCACATAATCCAAATCGTTGACTTTGTTCAGTAGTTGTACTGCCACATAGATTATCGTCTAGTTGATCTTCAACGTTCGGCTGTATATGTCCTCTTTTATATAAGTTCCACTAATTCATAGTTTTATTGATGGTTATTATTCATTTATTTTATTTGTTTTTATTTCATTTCAAGATTTATTTAGTTATTATTTATTTTTATACTATTATAATGTTAGTTAAATTTATTTATTATCTAATTAGTAAAATAATCAAGAGCATGAATTTTTAGTATTTACTAATTTCATATGTTTCATATGGGAATTGCAGTGGCTCTTAAATCTTATTAAATCTTATAGGTAATTTATATATGCATATGCGTACGTATTTAGTGGAAAATAAGTGTAAATAGTGTGGGTCCAATATCCAGTGTTACAATATAACACTTGCTGGGAAACGTTTATACCACTTGTAAATAGTTTTTTTAATGCACGCTAAAATCGTCAATCAACATTTCCAGGGACAAGTGCACCAACACAATAAAAAACATTGTGGCACTTGGACTTATATAGTCCGCACAATTCTAAAATTATGCATATTTTTTTATCACACTTCGTATCCAAGGATGGTTTTTGAAACAATATCACCAAAGCGATTTATCTTATTTTAGCTATATTAAATTTATCTACAACAGTTCCTTTGTAATCGCGCTAATTTAAAGCAATGCACAGCTATACTTTGTGTGGTCTAAGACCTATGAACATTAACAACAAATCTATTCAATTCCCCACAAAATTACTCATTTATTGTAATTACGTTATATTTCCCATTTCTCTTGTGAATTATCCTCGTTCCTTTTTAATATTAAAAGCTAAACAAGACATTTTCCCTTTATTTAAGTCGGCGAGATATCCCTCGGAATCAGGATATTCTTAGCTCAAAATAAACCAGCGCCCCACCTCAAAATTGCTGAAAATACTATTTTTAGGCTCAACATTCAAAATTAATGAGTGGTCGGAAATGTTGTTCAGAGGTGTGGAAACAGAATAACCCATATTAATAGGTTAAGGACCTTATGAAATTCCAACATCGAAATAAACTCTTTGTAGTGAGACTATGCAATTAACTGCTTTTTTCTTTCTTTTTTTTTTTTATTAAAACCTCCATCGGAAATGAAAGGCGTACGTCACATACTTGTTAACTAGATGAATATACGCCCACGCAAGGCATTTTCTATTTCATAGCAATTGTTTGGAATAGGTATGTACCGTTGGAGCTCTTAGTAGAACTGGTAGGTATAGGACATGTATAGGCTGATTCTCTTCATGGTCGGGTGATTTTGAATGGAACTGCCATGTTTTTGTCACGCTTTTCTGCGCCTTCGTTTTGTGTCTATGTGACGGCGTTTGATTATTGGAAAAACATTGACTTTTCATCTATGTGCTTTGTGTATGCACAGGTAAGAGTTATGTTGAACAGTATGCTCTGTTAGAATTTTTTACCGGGAAAATTCAGTTAGTTTTGTATAGAGTATTTCAAGACTTCAAAGGATTCTTCTTGAGTATTTGGATTCTCTTAAGTGATACAAATACACAAAGTGCAATACTTTGCGTGACATATTCATGTATCAACAAAGAGCTGCACGTTATCTTCACAGTCCACCAACATATGTATCTACATATGTACCCTCTGCTTTATATCCATCTTACTGATGAAAACGTAGAAATTTTATTTCAGTTCTCTACGTCGCAACAGCAAACCCCATTATTCATGCCAACTGAATTTTTATTTCATCTCTGCTGAAACAAAAGTAATAGTCCTGAAAGGAAACAATTTAAACCGGACCTTCCCGCAAGTTTCTTCTGCAATAAAATTCAATATAAGAGATTCCGCCGGATTTACAAACTCAACAAACGGAAAGGGAAGATTCCGGACATGAGGTACTTAAATACTAGCAATACTGTAGCTCTGTCAGGAAAATATCACATAACATTACCAGCAACCTACTCTCGCATCCTCTACAATTCCATAATATGACGACGGACGAGTCCTTTTTAAGGCTACCAAAAGCTTTCCATCTCAGCGGGTAACTTTTAAATTGTATTACAGAACTTTTAACAATGCCACCGGATCCATTGTGTATGAGATGATTAAGCCGATTTACTGGAGCAATGCAAATTTAGTTAAACAAATTTATTTAAGTTGGCGCCACTCTTTGCATTTGTTACAAATTTCAGGGAATTCATGTGGGAATGTGGGTGACTAAGCTTCGTGGTTTTTGGCACTGACATCAAAAAAAGAAATAAAACGCAAAAAGTTAAAAGTTCAACCAAGGCTATTTCATACATGCCCGCATGTTTCCTAGAATTTTAATTGGATTCGTGAAGGAAATGGAAATTTTACCTCACTGAATCAGGGACAGGTGCAGTATTCTATAATGAACAAGACCTTAATTATGCCTAGAAGGGATAAGTTGGCTCGTTAGTTAAAAATGTATTTTTAAAGAGTTCAGTGGTTTGGAAGGGTTTTTTTAAAGAGTATTGTAACAGACACTCAAACTTAATTTAAGTGCTTGCTAAGTGGGCGTAAGTAACTTGAGAAAAAAGAAAGAACTTCGATTTTTGACTGTAAACTTACACTGGTTTTTATTGTACTAATGCAAGAACTTAAATACATTTTTTACGCTTACATGATAAATTTCGCTATTATCGTAAGTTCACTTCATTATGTTTACCTTGCAGTCATTGACCCAGATTAGGGCAATGCATGCGGAAATATTTTCGTGAAATATTTTTATGAATGATGCAAGAACATGAGTAAGTGAACTTACGTTTGATTGAATTTTGACCTGATTGGAGGAAATGTACAAAATAAGCAAAGTGACGAATTCGTTTGCATTTAAAAAATCGGAAGGTAATTGTAGTGAACGTGAGCATGAACGTGAAATTGGAACGCGATTAAGAAATTATGTTTTGTTTACATGAACATGTTGAGAAATTATTTTTTTGTTCAGGTAGGAACAAGTATAGTTAAAAAGTATTTTGAATTTTTGTATTGAACGCGTATATAATAAAACGTGAACGAGATGAAACGAACTATTTCTCAAACTCCACAGAGAACCTAGCAAAACAATTTCGCACTATCCATGTTGACCACTTAAGACCATTCTCTAAGGAAGAAAGACCGAATTGTTCTCTTATCGGACTGGTCGGTACTTTCACAAAGTTTGCTGATGTCAATTCCTTAAGTGACAGTGGTAGTGCCTTTATTTCAAATAAATTCGAAAAATATTGCGCACAGAACACCATAAACTACATTTTAAAGGCCGGGAAAACGCCCTGGCTGCTATAGCTTCATCTACAATACAGGAAATGGGTCGATATTGGGATGAAAATATTGCTAATATTCAGTAGGCCCTTAACAGTTTGAAGTACTCAGTTATCCGAGCTTCAACTCTAGAATTGATGATGAGATTCAAATCTGGCAGTATATTAGAAATAATTTAATACTATAGCCCTACAGGAGTGGATAAAGGATGAAGGAAATGAAAGTACTTTCAGAGTTACTGAAAAAAGCCCAGAAGTCACCTAAAACTTATGGGAAGGAGAACTTGTGTTAATTTGAGAAGAACCAGCAGCAATAGGCCAACGCAGGAAGGTTCCTCCACGATGTAGGTCTTCATATCAAGTATAAGCGATGCTTTCATCTGATGTACAAATCTTGCAAAAGCCCTTCACTTAATAGATCGGCTGAAGAAATGGTGTAATCTAATTTATTTTTCCATCGATTATTGGACACAAGAAGAAGAAGAAGCTAATAACGATATAATGGAGTTTGATTTATAATACAAACCTAGTGATAAATATAGTTAAACAAAAAGTTTCCAAGGGAATTACAAGAAATATTTGAGGTGACTGAGGTGGACAAACGGGATGGGTTCATAACTGTGACCCAAAAGAGGGCTTTCTATCAGGTGAAACTAGTCTCCAGAGTTACGAATTAAGGTAAGAGTGAAACATTTGCTGGTTGTGTGATAGAAACTGAAGTTTGAAGAAGAGCTTTAAAGCTGCAAGTACAGTGCCAAAAAAGCTAAGGTTTGAGAGACAACTTCAGAGTTTCTAGGGCAGTGGTGGAGAAGATGAAGTTGAAAGAGAACTTGCGGCCTTGCAAGGTCAGTAGCAGAAAAGTTGATGTTTAAAAAAAATTTCATATAGAAAACCAAATCAATTAAGAAAAAGGAGGAAGATAAATAGAAAGAATGGCTATACTGGTTCTATGTTCGCAACGATAGAAGCAGGAGCAGGTTGGCCGAACTGTTCTGCTGATACAGCCGATAAAATCCCGTTCGACTTCCTTGATATTAAGAATATGCCCATTCTTATCGGCTCTAAGGGTAATATGAAGAAGTTAGATATTTTTATTGAACTGGAAATCTCTTCAAAATATGAACCCCTATAAAATTGTGAATACATAATAATTTTTGCTGTTCGACGAGCTGTTCCAGAAATATATGCGAAAAACCAATTCAAACTTGCACAGATGGGTGACCATACGAAATTACATACGGGCGTTCATCTAGTCTAGGGTATCAAAAGAAGTCTTACAACAATTTAAGCTTTTTTACTTGTTTTTATTTTAATGTCCGTTGTCGTATGTGCTCCATGTATTCAATTTGCCACCTAAAAGTTGGACTTCTATACAACTGCCTAATAGGAAAAGTTTACCGTTGAATAAACCTGTAAGGAAGTTGCCCATAGTTTTACACTGCCTGGGTTTTGTGTTTTTTCGTTTTATTGTACAAATTCTATATTTTTCTCACATCATTTTAAATTTGCATTTGAAGTCTGTTGTGAATATTTTGCAGTTTATTTTGATTTTTTCGGTCACAATTTCAACAATCTTCAGAGGTTATTCTTCACATCCGTGATAGATCTCTACAAAGTCAATTATATTATCGGGTTCTACCTAAGAAGAGCCTTCCAATCCAGTTTTATCGTTGTCTCTAAAATTTTCTTTCTCGGAAGAACTTGAGGAACTGAATGGGTGTCGCTTATTTCCGGTTATTCTTCTTTCTATTATACAAGCCCAAATTTCTTCTACAATCACTCGTCCTCCTCAGTCTCCTTATATGATTTTTTTCGAGATACTCCTCAACACAGACAAGTAAGTTAATCTTGTTCTGTCCAGTCTTGTCGGTTAATATGAACTAAGTTGCATCCCATTTGACTATAGGCCTTGCTTCTCTATTATTAGTTGTGTATGCCCCTCATAAGTTATGAGCTCGGCTTTTCGGTATGCCTTTGATCTTTCCATACTATAGGAGCTTGGTTAAGTTTCTTTCCTTTCCTTAGACCAATGCAAATTTCTTCAAATTACCTATGTATTTTCAACTACGGGAATGCATTCTATCTGATCCTGTAGCTTATATTTCAGTTCCAATTTTAGCTAACGCATTGAAGGAATGATCAATAACTCCGTCAAAAATATAAAAAGTTGCATATATTCTTTGCCTAATCGCAGTAGAAAGTGGACCCACAGGAAATCATGTTTTGTGTATTTTCAATAAAATTTTAACTTCTTCTGATTTTCTCGTGGTCTGGAACTTTCTTTAGAAGTACGTCTGGAAGACGACCAGCCAGTATTCAACCCAAACGGTTTCAGGACCATCAGTATTTTGTGCAGATCATGAATTTTTTTAGATACTTTCTTGTGGGCATTATCAGCAGTATGGAATCGGTAATAACGTTTCGGTTTTATCTCACTAGATATGCTTAAGAAAAAGTAGAAAAAACGCAGAATGGATTACATTTTGGGTACAGAGTGTCATTTTAAAACCTGGGACACCATGTGTACTGAAGTTGACAGGATTTATGTTCAGTCAAGTTTTTGATTTGGACAGTACTACGACCTCAAAGAAAGTTAACTAAGTCTACAGCATTAAAAACTATGTAGATTAATTGAGGTGTATCAAAAAAATTTATCCAAGTCCAAGTCAATCCATCGGAGACTTGAAATCAGATCCTTTTTGATGATAAAAATGAAAGTTATCAACACTGAGTTACCTCGACCTCTTATAACAGTCAAATGGAAACTTATCTCTTATCCAAGTCGGCATCTAAAATATTATTTTTCTATACAACTTTGGGGAAAACATCGGAAGGATTGTTAAAAATTATTATATAATTTACCTCGAAGGTTCATTAAGCTCTTTCAGGTTGCACACCTTTTTCGCCACCACGCCACCATTATGATCGTAAAATGGTAAATTTGTGTACATCCCTTGCTTGAAAATTGTTTTAAGTGTATATCGCGATGAGAAAAGTTGGGGCTAATGTTTTGTGTTGAGAGGTAATTCGGACGTTTTTATGAGCAGCCCTGACGGTAGAGCCTACTTATGGAATTGCCTCCATTTTTTTTTTTTTTTTTTTTTATTTTTAAATAGGCCCAAGCCTGTATTTATACGCAATTTTCTTTCCATTAGTAAAATTACTAACACTATGTCTGCCATGATTAGGGCATGATTGAAATTAGCATAACCAAGATGATTTTATTAAGTCCGACCTTAGCGTTGCCTGCTGTTGAGTTAAATATTTAAGGTATATGTAGCCATCCACCCTCCTATATTTAATGCCTGTACTGTCTGTATTAAAACTGTCCAGGAAAAGTAAGTGAGATTGGTTTCTGATGCCTACAATGTATTCCATGAAAATCGTATGGAGTCTATCAATTTGACTAACCATCAGATGCCGTGACTTTACTTTGGTATGCACAAATGAAGCTTGTTTAGTTTCAATTTCCAATGTCACCGTATTTACAAAATCAAATCCAGCGTGAACATTTTAAAGCTTGCAACAGGAAAATTCTATTAAAGTATTTATTCTGTTCGAGTTCCAGGCTATGAGCATATGAAAAATATCACCAGACTTGATACCGTCCAAAGCTGTAGCGTTTCTATAACAAAGCAAGAACAAGCTGTCGTTCTCCGTAGATGCCATGAATAACTTTTACGCAAGATTAGAGTGCAAATAAAAATTCGTGACAAAATTTAATTGAATCTGAATCAATGGATTCTTGGAAATATTTAGTGATTTTCCTCTGGGATGGTGATAGTAGTAGTAGTAATAGAATTAGTAATACTAGGCTGGAATTGAAAAGCAACACAAACACATGGTTAATGACGCCAAAAGATATATAATCGAGGAACATTTTGGGGATTTTATGTGGAAAGGCAATTGGGATGGGTAAATTCAATCTTATCGTGAAACTCAATCCGCGTTTCAGTTTCGACAAAGATACTATCATTTTATCCTCTGAAGAGGATCATTATTGTTACCCAATGCTCCATCCTCTGTGTCAAAGATCACACGGTGCTCAATTAAAAAAATAAAAGTGAATACGAAATTTAGTGCATTATGGAAAAACAGTAATTGAAAATTTTTTATCAATTCTCTTATAAAGTCTGAGTTGCACTACAATTTGATGCTAGATTTTCTATCGAATTGTATAATAAACAAAATTAACGCCGATAATGAACAGTGGCGTAAGTGCGTAAGTGTAATGATTTTGTGACTAGTCAATATTGGTTTTGTGGATCACCTAGACATGTCTTGATGAAGAAGTTCTCCTCTCTGAGCTCTTCTGAAAACCATCAGCTATCTTTTCTGTTTACACAAAATGTTCCATCTTAAGTTTGATAACCCATTTCTTGTCGAAGGTCTACTTGAAAACCCTGACATATAATAAGAATGGACTAAGCGTTCTTGCTTGAAAAATGGCACAAATATTGAACAGACTGTGAAAACCCAAAATTGCGTACAATTGTACACCGATTTTATAATTTATTATTATTTGTCGATTAGAAACACTAAAGATGTTAAAAATAGTATTACATTACATGAAAATTATTTAGGAAGTTAAAATTGTTTTAATTAACACAAAAATGAATTTTTAATGTTACTGAAAAATGTGCTCCTCTGCAGATTTGATGTCAAACTTTATTGAGCTTGTAAGTGATAGACGTAAATAAGCAATATATTTGTCTCAATTTTTATGTCAATTCCAATGCATTCCAATTAATACAGCCGTACTGTTCTCAAAATTGGTTACAGTTCAGTGTATATTTTGAGCTTGAAAGAGACAAAAAGATTTTGGCCAAAATTTGTGTCATTTTTGACTATGGGAATTAGATAGGATGGTTCAGACCATTCTTATTATATGTATGTCAGTAATTCGACGATATGATTTTATTTAACTTTTTCCTTAGTTGTCTAAATTCTGTATAAATTCCGCCTAAGTATTCACACACGATGACAATTTACGGTTGTTCATAACACAATAGTCTTTCAAAGAATGGAACAAACTGTGAACTTTTTCTCGTAAAATAACGAATTGTCATTGTGATTTATTAAATTTTAGGGCTTTGGATTCAAAGTTTGGAACTTTCCTTTTTTCGGTTCAGTATCTTCAGTAGTTTGACATTGATGGAAAAAGTTTCAGTGGCGATTTATTAAAATTCGTTCAAAATTTTCTCGTTGTTCACATTCCCTTTGTTTCGAAACAAGATGAAATCTAGACTTGAATTTGAAAACTTTGCCGTGGTAAATCGTGTGTATTTAGTGGACAATTTTCTTTCAGAAGAATCTTGAATTTTTATATTTTGAAAGTGTAATATTGACAGTGAAAGGAATAATAATGGGTGGGGGGGGGGGGGGGGATGATGGGTTGAATGCCGTGCTTTAAGAAGAGAATACCCAACCCTTTACAAATTTATTGTTTATGAGGTCATAAACCGAATTTGATTCCACTTAGTAGCTGCGGTTGCTCTTTATTTAGTATCAACTCTTATTATATATTATAATTGTCAATAGTAATGGTTTATACATGAATCAAAATTATCAATCTTTCGATAGAACACTTTAAAAAAATCCATATGAAATTCCCGGAATTCTTACGAGACGAATCGAAAACAAACAAAGAAGTTCAGGCTAGCTGCCCTCAGTTGCTCATGATATCTTGAAAAAGCTTTTTAACTTTTTTTATTATTTTCTCACGACGGAAATGCGAAAAAGTTTTTATGCTGTACAATTGCATGAAATGAGTGTAACCGGATATGCCTGTAGCAGAGAATTACTCCAATGGTACTGATTTTAAACCCTGGTACTGAAATGAGCAGGGTATTTTCAAACGTCTATAGATATTTACGAATCTTTTTAAAATCCCTCGTATCTCTAAAAATAGGCAATCGTAACCTGAAAAAATTTGCATGTCCAATATAATTCCTAATAATTACCTTAGGAGTTATCGGAGGACCACTCAGAGCCAACAAGGCTGCTGTCTATTCGAGGGGATAGCAATATCCTTTCACTTGATCTCCATATAAGGGACTATATTCGTTGCCATTGTGATGACGAAAACTGCAGCCTTGAAGACAGTGGTATGCATTTCAAGACAACTCTCCACCCAAATGTCAGGTTCAAGTATATAAACACCAGCACCGGCTACCTCATTAGTGAGAATGCTGTCGGTGAAAATTTTTGGGACCATGGGAGGCTCGATAAAACAACAAAAGAGCTGCAATTGCCTGAATGACAAAGTCCAGGGTTGGCAGATTAAGTAAGACCTCAAGGACAACAATAGCCGTAGATCGCATGAAGCCTGCAATTCCTAGACAAACAAGCCTTTTCATCGAGCAAAGACTCTCATAACGTCATAGACTCAATTACTTTTTCCTCTTCATGCATTCGCCACATCAGCTTCCAGTCAAGGTAGACGCCGAGGTGCTTGACATGAGGAAACAGTTGCAGAATGTGTCCAAAGAGCTTCGGAAGAACAAACTGCCCAAGCTTACGTCTCCTGTAGTAGAACCCCAAGCTGGTTGGAGCTAAAAATTAGAATTATATCCTTTTGGTAGAATTTGTTTCAAAAATTATTTTTTGTTTTTTCAAAAATATATACATTTTCGAATTTTAATCGTAAAAAAATAATCATTCTATAACCTGTACCTATCATTATCGAGAACATACTATGAAGTAATCTCTACCATTAGTAATTAATATGGCAAAATATCCTTTCCTTCTTTTTTGCAGTTTATATTTGAATTGCTTTCAATGGGTGCACCAATTTACAGAATTCTAGAACCCTGCTCTGGATTACGCAAATCTCAAGAATCAAAACATAACAAAAATGCAACGGTGAGTTTCGGTCAAAAAAGCTCGAGATCGCCTCAAATTATCCAGATGTGTATGTATGATTAAAAATTACTACAAAAAAAAAATACTTATATATTTATATTACAGAACTCATTTATACAGATCTGCTGCATCATGGGTAGATTACTACATTGATGGGTATAGAATCTTGCTGTGCCCAGCGGTAGGAAACGGAAGGCTGAGTAATGCGCTCCGTAAATATTCTATGAAAGTCGTGGAAGCAATACGCTCAGATGCCCAGGTCATTTCATTTATTGTATTGATGTTGGGATGGTAATAAGGTGGTTATATATTAGATTGCACACCTTACCTCTGTTTACAACGAGCTTAAATCTAAAAGAAAAATTAAAATAAATTTTTAAATAAAATATCCCACTATATGGGGAGTGTACACAGATGAAGGCGTCTCGCGACGAATAAACCCTTAGCTGCCACACTGGGGTCAGACTGACCCTAAGCCGTATTCAAGTCCAATTTAAGTCTCCCGCTTTTACAAATATGGACTATAAACACCACCTGTCGTTAGTTGAAAAGTGCCCCGACCCCTTGAGCCCAAATCGAGTATTAGAAAGCGTTAGTGTAGCTCTGGCAGCTGTACAAATTTGAGTGGTGCCGTAAAAGACCACAGTGTGGCAGCTACATAGCTACATAGCTGCAATATTAAATATTGATCCTCAAAAAGAAACTTATAGAAGAATCAAGCTGCCAACAAGACAACGATGTGTTTCGTGCCCTCGAAAAGAAGATAGGAAAACAAACGTCGCATGCAGTAGCTGTCAAGTACCGACCAATGTGCGAAGAGCATCGTCTTACTTTTTGTCACTCACCTTTTTTTAAACGCCGAATATCAAACTATTTTTTCCTTAAAGACACATATTCCAATAGTACTCTACTTAATTTTTAGCTCTTAAAATGAAAAAATAAAAAAAAACAATTTTTTTTTTTCGAAAATAGGCATTTTCACCATTTTTTGCATTCAACAATTTTTTTTTCACCATTTTTTTGCATTCAACATTTTTTTTTTTAATACTAAAAATTATTTTTTCATAAAAACAACATTTCGTATTTTAAAGTAAGTATTAACAAATATCAGAAAATGTTTGTTAAGAAAAAAAATCAATATACGCTTCGCAATCTATGTTTTTAACGCTGGGGTACGAAACGACCCCAGTGTGGCAGCTGTTATTCGGGAGAAGTGTGGCAGCTAAGGGTTAATATAAACAAAAAATGCATTAAAAAAAACTGAATTTGGAATTGAAATTATAAAATTTAATAAATAAACAAGAATATAAAAAAAAAAAAACAAGAACTAGTTTGTATGGCAGTAGTCACACGTTACACAAAATAGATTTCAAGTCTCACCACATGAAACATGGAAATATTTAACTTACCCTTGCAAGGACACACAATAAATCCTTTTTCAACTAATTCGTGGATAACTGATATGACAGGTATCCACGGCGTGGAAAAAAGGGGGATTTTCATGCAAATTACGTAAAATTACTAAAAGAAACGCATACTAACCTGCGTACTGTTTAGATGAATAATTCCCACGATGAAAACTTACAAATCGCACAAAATACACTTTTCACAACAAAATTTAACAAATTGATAAGTTGCGCGCGGTTGACTTATGCGTGCAGCTAGTGACGTCAACTTTATACTTTCGCGACATTTAAAATGTCACCCCGGAGTAAAAAGAGAGCACGAATCAATTGGCCGCGTTCGCTTCGCGATATTTTTCACGAATTACGGATGAATCACCACTTTTTAAATTACCTTTACACTTTGGATATTTGCCCAATATTTGGCCGTCCCACGTCTACGGTTAGTACTAGCTGAGTCCCAAACGTTAGTGGAAAGGAGATTCGTTCTTCGAAATAATTCTTACAGCTGATAGTAGCGGCTATTGTTGAGGATAGATAACTAATGGGAAATCCTTCTCCAAGTGGGAGTTATCCGAGACTGACTAAGTGGTCCGCAAATATGACTCGTCAAACTTGGGAATTATCGAGAACGTCTGGTGAGACAAGTAGTTCAGTAACAGCTACTACTTCGCTTGTTAAAGCATCTTTCAGGGGAAGCGTAAATGCCTCCATACGATTCTACGGAAATAGCGGGGTAGCTTCCAACTCACATAAAAGAAAGCGTTAACCATATGATCCTGCAAGTACTTTCGATATTTCCTTTCCGAGACCTACTTAATGAAAAACAAATATCTTGCAAAAAGTAGCGGCGAAAAAAAGTACAACTTCGTGTTCCTCGCGTCATGTCGCCACAACACCAAATGAGTAATTAAGAGACCCAAAGGTGTGACAGAGATTACCAGCCGAATGGATTACGAGAGCAATTCATTAAATTGAAATAAAACATGGCGGAAGCTATGGCAACTTTAACAAAAATTATCATAATTATTCGAATTTTAATAATTTTAATTTGGTTGTAATTGTAGGAATCGGAGTTGAATTCGTTTCACATATAAATCGATCGTATAAAGGAATGTCTGAAACAACGCCCGAGCGAGCAAACACGGGAAGTAGTGCTCTGTCCAGAATTACTTAGGCGAAATTTGCTGAAATTGCTGTTTAGCGTTTTCAAAATCACAAATTTTTCAAATATTTTATTTTCGAATGTATTTGTTGATTGCTCTTGTTGGTGCTGCCCATGGATTGATTTTATTACCAGTAGTTTTAAGTTATATTGGACCACCCAGTAAGGCGAAAGAGGATAGCAAGCAAAATGGTTATTATCGAACTTATTTGTAATAAACTTTTATGAATGTATGTATGTTATCTTTTTTTTGTTATTCTTTACGTCAGCAGGGCATAGGGACTATTCAATTATTGAGTTTTTAGAGTGTGACTGAGGAGTTCCAGGCTCTATATGTCCATATTATATAAATAGTATAGTCCGATATACAGGTGATGATAATTGGCAAATGATTATATGAAATCTTCTGGGCTCTTACTTACATAAACTAGAAATGAACATCTACAGCATTCCTTAAGTGTTCCTCCAGTAAGTTAAATACCAAAGGTCTCAGGAAACACAGAAAGCACTGTATTAGCTTGCTAGATAATATGGCGAAAGATCTACAGATTATTTAATTTGCTAATTGACGGCAATGTGCGCGAGTCAGACTTCGGTAGTGAAAGGGGCCATTTCGAGTATTTATAGACAGTGAGGACGACATATATTTTATTTTAGTTAATTAACTCTTGAGCCTAACATGAGAACAAGATGAACTTTTGTATTAAATTTCCCGTGAGTATCTTCTTAAATAATTCCATATTCTTCTCTCGTATAATCTCGTATGATCTGGGACCCTAGGTCGCCGTGTAATTATGGAATATATTATATATGTAAATTTGAAGCGTTAATAATGTTTCCTACATACCATAGTTAAATACAAGATTGTATTATTTTACTTTACATTATTCAAATTAGGAAATATGTATTGTATCGTCTCTCCCTCCGCCCATTTTCCAGGTTTGAATTCATCCACACATTTTTTATTAATGAAAAGTTAAAAGTTCAATGCCATGCCTCCCATTCTCCTATAGACACTCACCACGTAATGTTAAAGGTAATCCTTTATATAGGTTCAAAACTGTTGCTCTAATTAATCGTGCTGCTAATTATAGGCTGCCTGTTTAAAAACAACACGAAACTAAACTCCTTAAAATTCGCAATAGACTTAATTGGAGTTCCATTCACTATTTGTGTCAGTATTAGGCGTTTTATTCAGCGGGAATGGTAAGCATATATCATATTAAAACTATGATAACTAAATATATAATGTATTCATTAGTCACCCTGTAATTATTACTAAATTCCATTGATTTCCGCGAACTTTTATTTCGATGCAATTCTTCCTCCCTCCCCACATCTATGATGAATGACAATAAAAACGCCACAAAAAGTAAATAAAAAATTTCAAGCCAGTAGTCCAATGAATCCGGTAGCGTGCTATTGTCTTCAAAGCACTTTTTGCGGTCTATAAGTCCCTGAACCGGGTGAATCGTGTGGTAAAGCTATTTCCTTGCCAATCACAGTTCTAGGCCACGAAAAGCTCACAAGTCAAGCACTTTTTAACTCAGGCTCTCATCAAATTGTAATGAAGAAATTATGGAAACGATGGATGCGAATATTTCGGTCTAAAAATAAATTTCACTTTATTTTCGGGGGGTTTGAGGAGGGGCAACTCTCAAAATATGCAGGTAGTTTCTAATTATTTGCACACTCATCAGCACTTTAGGTTTCGGCAGTAAGTAGAAAGTTTATTGTTTGATGTATAGTTTATGTGAGTTTCCATGGGGAGAAATCAGTTGCCTTTCTAGTGCCAGAGAAATAACACCGCGGAAAGGTATATGTAGTTGTCGTAGTGCACCCTACGTACTCTGATTATGATAAAGAAGATGAAAATCAAGAATGTCAATTATGGTAATATTTTGAAAAAGAATTAATAAAAAAAAATTAAAGGAGGACGTATACGATTTGGTTTGTTAATTTTTCTTTAGTTACTATTAACAAATTTTCTTTTTTTTAACCCAGATCTGTCTATTACTTTAAAGTTTCATGCGAGACCCGATCAAGATCATTACTAGAAGGACAGTCTAACGGATGGATACCACGGACATTGAATTATAATAAAATTCATGAAATTAAAGGATTACGAGAGAACAGGAACCGTTGTGATTTAACAATTTTTAGTGAAGCAATTTTCAGTGATAAAGTGTATACTATTATTGTCGTATTAATAAAAGTTAATTAAATTATATTAGCTCTGTTAAAAATACGGTGTTTTCACTTTGGATTGATAGAGAAATAATAAACCTACATCTAGCGCAGAACTGAACCAATAGATTGTGCGTCCTAAATGATATTTGCTTTTGATCTTTGATGTATGCATGTACTATTCCATCATCAGATCCTACTCTCGCGAGTCTCCGTCTGGTTTTGGGTCTTAACCTAATCAAATAAGTCAAATTTTTTATTTATTTATTTAAGCAGGGCCAACAGAACAAAAATTATTCTACTTGACTATTACAAAAAGAAAAGAAGGAAAATATAAAACAAAAAAACAACAGTAGATGTAAATAAAATACAAAAAATAAATAAACCTAATATAATAAATTATAATATACTAGAAGGACCCCGTCGACTTTACCCGGCGATAATATAGATACCTCGATGGGTGAGGGTGGGGGTGGTACGTTTAGAAACGCATAATATCTATGGTATTATCTGACTCGATCGCGCGATTCCGTACTATAGGGTTTCACTCTGTGTTTGTATGGACTATGTGTGTGCATGTATGAATGTGCGTGCACATATTCATATATGTGGGAGAGTGTTGCCCTCTACGTCGACGCGTTCTCAGGCAGTGCCAAATTATAGAAAAACACGAAATTTTTCTATGGCAACCCTACGATTGCCAGATTGGTCGCATTTTCGAACTGTAATTGCATTTTTATGAAAATTCCATGTACAAAATATGAGCTCCCTACCTTTCTCAGGCAGCTAAGAATTATATAGTGAAACACAAAAGTTTTGTATGGCAACACCAAGAAAGGTTAACCGGATTTAGTTCATTTTTGAAATGTTATTTACCATTGCTATGAAAACACCACGTACCGAATTATTTGTATAGCTACCCTACGAAGGAGTTGCCCGATTGGTCCCATTTTTGAACTAAATTTATATATATTTTTTTTAAAACGGACCGTGTAAAAAATTTCAGCTCTCTACGTCGACGCGTGAGACAGTGTCCTAATATATAGTGAAAACCTAAAGTTTTGTATGGCAACATCAAGAAGGGGTCGCCCGATTTGTTCCATTTTTGAACTGGTATTTTCAATTTTTATGAAAACGGCGTGTACAAAATTTCATCTGTCCACATCGACGCGTTCTCAGGCAGTTTTTTAGATCTCGAAAACAGCGCCATCTATTATGCCTAAAACTATCCTATCGTTCAAACCGGAACCTACCAAATACATTTACAAAATTTCATTGAAATCGGTTGGGCGGTCTCGTGATTTTTATATATTAAGATTAACACAATAAAATATTAAGAAAAAGAAACAAAATAAAGAGAGAAAGGAAATGTAAAGAAAAAAAAAATGAATAATAAAGGAAGAAAATTTGGTCAAAAATACAAGAAATTTACTTAATTCGTAAAGCGGATTTTTCACCTTTGTCGGAGTTAAGTCAAAATAATTTAGGACTGAGTGGTCATTGAAGGCTCTTAACATAAAAGAAATAGGCTCATTGTTACCGTAGTTGGTGCGATGAAAACGCACATGTCACAGGGTATGCGAGTCAATTCTCAAAGCTCGTGGGCGAATATTAAAATTTATTTAAGATAAGCGTTCAGCAGCGTCAACGGCACCTGTAATTTTTTGAAAAGTGACAATTACTTTAGTTACTTCACTTCTTCTTCTTTTTAAGAAGATTTAATCTCTGCGGCCCATACACGGTGAACATGTTGCCCAACATAGTGTGCCACACTTGAAAGCTTTTTCTCCACACACTGTCAAACATGCTGTCCAACATCAGAACAGACACACATATCAGGAGCTGCTAGAGCTGCCAACTATTATCTTTTCTTCTATAGAGTTCACTCCAGATTCAAGAATGACGAATTCGTGACAAATATCTCCCTACACAGTAAAATGCTGTCAAATACGTAGCCCCTCCCGGAAAACTCAAACTAACTTGATTTTCGTCCAACCACTTGACACACTGCATGTGAAACCGTCAAACAGGTACACACACAGCCAAATCTGCGTTACAGCATCATTGTCCTACTCGAGTTGGCTAACAAGCGTGACCGTGTATGGGCCCCTTAATAAGTGAACACACCCACACGCTACTTGCACAGGAGTCCATCTTACAAGCCTTAGCAGGATCAGCTTTATTGTATATCTGGTCAGTATGTGGTAAAAAGTTAAATTTGATGTTTAAAAAAAGTACACCAAGATTTTTGACTTCTTTGATTTTGTCAAGAGCAATATATATTGCAGTCCGCAGTGGAGAATTATTTCGGGTAGAGCTTATGGCCATACACTTGTTAATATTTAAATACTTATATAACCTCTTTACTACACCAAATGAAGAAAGTGTCAATATCTGATTGCAAAACGCGCAATCAATAAAATCTCTCGACCTTCTAAAAAAATTTGAATCGTCAGCATATATCAGAACGTTTGGCAAATCTTTAATATATAAAATGAATAGCAGAGGTCCACGAGGGCTACCTTGAGAACCTTCAGAAGGTACAGATATAGCCATTCTTAACAGAAGTTTCTCAAGCTATTTAATAAATATGATTCTGGTCATTTAAAAACATAGGCAAACCGAGAAGATCCAGCTTGAACAGGAAAAGCTAATGAGAAATTTCATCGAAGATCTTAGTGAAATCAGTAGACATGCAATCAACTTGGTTTCCATTTTTCATAGAGTTGAGACAAACCGATATAAATTATACTAGGTTAGTAGAAGTTGATCACTTCTTCATAAAATCATGTTGCCATAAAGTTCATATGTTTGCAGTGAACGTATTCACCTTCACATATATGTAAGTAGCTTAAGAACGACAGAGATCTGAGTAATATTTCTGTAATTAAATATTTAATATTTTCTACTTTTTTTATGTACAGGAGTAACGTAGGATAACTTCCGTGGTATAGGGAATATATTCATCCGCCGAGTTCACTTAAATATATGTGACAAGAGTCTTACAAGATTTTGCCCGCAATGTCTTAAAACGACAGAAAGAAACCCACCAGGGCCAGCATTGCACTTAGAGTCCATTTTGGCAATATACTAAAGCAAAACATCTCCAGTTATCGTAAAATCACTAAGGCCGAACATCGCTGTGAGGGCAGAAGAACGGAACGAAAATAGGATTTATCAATTTCTTCACTATGATGGGGAAAGCCAGTACTAAAAAGTTCAGCAAACAAGTTGCAGATAATGTTGGCATCGAAAGAAGTGTGACATAAAATATTTCATTTGATGGATATGGACCGTACACCCTGTACTCTTGTGAAATCCTAGCACATTTTCTTAATCACCCTGCTGTTGATATAGCAGGCAGTCAGCTAGGTGAGTACTATCACCTCGCGCTCTATGGAGCACCATGGAAAAACACCCTGTATATGTAGACGAAATATCTATATGACATTTATATGTATATCCTACTACTACTAAAAAGTTTTCTACATGCGAATTTAGCAATTGTCGTATCACATGGCAAGTGTGCGTTTGTAAATGATATAGTTCTTGTAAAAAAATAAGAAAAGCCCAGACTTTGTCTGTAATGAGTTCGAATCCCAGCATGATTTATTCTTTTAATGAAAAATATATTCAAAAAATAAAACAATATTAAATATATAAAAATAAATAAAAAAATTAAATAAAAGTTAAAAACAGAAAATTAAATTTCCAAACTTAAGAGATAATCCGGTTCTAATAACGGACTACTTTAGCTCGTATCTGCATAATGAATTCTAATTATCTGACAAATTTGTGATATAATTTAATTTTATGTTGTGTCCATAAGGTCGTAAATTTTGAATTCAATTGCATATGAAAACAACGCCAATCCCCATTCACTTGGCATTCCTTCATATAGCCTTCCATATAAAACCTAAATTCCTTCGGAAACTTTAGGATTACTCCTTTTTTCTGAGAGGAGCCTATACTTTCGTTCGTCAAAATTTGAGCAATGATGACCTGTTTTTGCAGTGGTAATTATATAAAATAGTTCTACAGATATCTTGCCAGAGCCCTCTAGTTTTGTTTATTTTGGTGTCTCTTTTATCCGGATTGCGGAGCACAGAGAAAACCGATTTTAACTGTTAACTGGAGATAAGATAACTTACAAATGTATAGAAAAACTTTGGAAAAAATGTTCACTCATAGGTATTTCTGGCGTTAGAAAAGGATGAAATTCAAATAAAGAAAGGATTATAAAACATCTTAATAAATAAAATAGAATAAATAATAGTAATAATTTATCCAAAATAAAATGATATATTTAAAATAGTACTTTTCAGATCTAATTCAGTTCCCTTGAATCAAATTCAAATAAACTTTCATTGTCACTTTTATTCATTTGTTGATGCTATCCTCCGGCCTTAATCTACAATATCAGACGGTTTTCATTACAAATCGTTTTATCGCACGTGACACATTAACGTCCATTAAAGGAGCTCTTAACGATCCATATCCGGAAACGACTTCCCATATATAATTACTTCCATACTTCCAGCATCCTAACGTTTAATGGATTCCGTACGGGTTATTCGCAAGAGGTTAGTATCCTTTTAATTCAAAAACAAGAATGTTCCATTTTCCCATACTATAGCTACTACTCTCGAGGATATTAAAATTTGATAGTCTACCTAACTTTATCTGAAATGGATGGATCATCATTTCAATATCCATTTGCTAGCCAACGACATATATTAGACACAAAACAAGGCCGGCTATCACCAGAAGGACACTTTACATTTATCGAGCATGGGCATCTTGCAAGGCTCTCTTCGGATTTATCACAAAAGCATAAAGACCATAGAAAAAGGCGCCAAACTATCACTCCGTACGGCGAAGAATTTGCCTCATTTAAACTTTTCGCAGTTAGGCACATAACCCGTCCATGAACTTTCTGTGACCCGATTTCTTAATAGGTTCCCAGGTATACGTATGGAGCTGCATTGAGCGCTATTTAAGCCGTTAGAGGGATATCTGTGGGGAGACAAATTTAAAGTGAGGTCACTGGTTTAAGCTCCACGTTAACACCCTTTCAGCTAACAGTAAATAGTCGACTACCATTGGGCAACATGGGTCTCAATGAGGATGTTGCATTTTAATTAGCAGCTGTGTGATACATGCAAACATAGAATGGAAATGCAATGTGCATATAAATTAACGAAATTATCACTTTACACAGAAGTGGAAATGTGTGTTCATCTAGAAGTGCTAGTGGTAAAGAGTTTCAGCTCTTATCGCTGGAATTTGCTAATTTATTGTTGCTGGATTATTTCGCGGATTTAAAACATTAATCTTTAGTTAGGTAGAATATTATTGTCCCTTTCCTATTTGTAATTACAATTTAACTGAATCGCACGAATACATTACAAGGATCCATTCCAAATGTAAAGCCCAAATATCACCCATAAGCAATTTTGTCTGTCCGTCCATCTATAATATTCCAGCTATCAGCTAATTAGCTTAGAAACTAAGTTGGTTCTTACCAATTTTTTCAAATCAGATTATACTGGCAATTATTTACCGTAGAAGGCAGTTTTTAGTTTCCTTTCAAAATTCAATTAGGCTTTCAAATGTGAGTTTATCTCACCCATTTTGTTTAGCAAACATGATTGTTCGTAGCAAAATCGATTAAATGTTTTGAAAAATTCACACAAAAATTAAACCACATCTCCTCGGAATTTTTTTCCGATGACGGTTAATTGTCAATAATTTAATTAACAAAATAAGTTGCTCTTTGTTGGCACTAATCAGAAGAGGCGTGCGCATCTTGTACAAAGTAAGTGGAAATTATTATGAAAATAATTTCAATTAAATTTCGAAAAAAAATCTGTTGAAGACTGTGATTACAAAACCACGAAAATTTGTAGATAAATCCATGTTGAAAATTGAGGTTAAGAAATTTTTATTTTTTATTCACTAATTATTTTTTTCAATAGTTATCTTTAGAGGCATAAACGATGAAAATCAATACGTTGTTTAAAGGGATGTATACAATTTTGTTTCCGAAAGTCCTGAAGTATTAAATGTTGTACTTCAAATTACGGCTTGCAGGATAAACTGCCCATAAAACAATATACTATCACTAAATTGTAATGAATAAAGTGATAACTACATGGAAGTGCATTACTATCTGAAACACCGTTTTTACAATAAAACTCAAATAAATACCCATAAATGTAGCGTTCCTTTGCATTTCATAAGTCTCTACCCAAGCATTGTAGTACAGACAAGTTGAATCAATGCCGACCAAACATCGGCGAAGTACGTTTGCATTAGCCCTTGACATCGACCCATCTCAGGATTTATCAAATTTTCTACCAAACTGCTCACACATTTCCTAATTGGCATTTGACCAGAATAAAAAAAAACCGACATAATCGTTTGGAACTGCATTTATTCTCTTCCCATGCTCTCTTCCGGAGATGATGCTTAACTCGCCAGAGTAATTTTATTATTGGCATTTGTTATCTTATTGCAGAAATAAACAGTGGTGAGTAAGTGAGTATAAAATCGTGGCTGTAGATATTTAATTTTTATTATTGATTTGCTTTCTCTTACCTTTAGTCCTATCCATAGATTTGCCGATGACAGTATCCTTGATTTTGCTTACTCCTTGAACACTCCTGCGGATCCACAGCTAGAAGCCACATATATAACATGAGATTGCATGCTGAGATCATTAAATAACGATTTTGACAATATCCTCGCTTGGTATAAAGTGAATCCTGTCGAAGGCAATGTGTATAAGACCCAAAGCTGCTTTATCTATTTAAAACAATATCATCATCTTACTACGCCCATTTCTTTTGATGGAGCATTAATTTCTGATACACCATCACTAAGCATTGGATTTCTGAAAAGGTGTAAGTGATATTTTAGCCAATAAAATCTAGCGCTCCTTTGAAAGTCTTATATCAGACCTAGAATGGAATAGAGTTACCATATCTGAACAGCGGCTGCTAGCGCAGCCATAGACTAATTGGATATTGTCCAAAAATTAGCCTTCTAGCTGATTGTAGCTTGACAATAACTTGTCATATCGACTGACTCGCACACCGCTGCAATGTTGGAAGCTTTTTGTACTTTAATTGCTCGTGCATGCTCGATGCTCCGAGGAAATATCTAGTCTGATCTCCTGCAATTAAAATACCATGATGCTTTTCTATCTGAACTTTGCGAATAGAGAACACTCTACCATCTTCTGTCTTTCCTCGGGCTTACAGTTCACGAAAAATCAAGAGTGGCATACATCAGTAACTCCGCCGCTCTCCTTATGTCCGATAACCCTGCCCTTATCACCTTCTTGATATACTGTGCTTCCCATTATATAAGGTATATAATAATATAACAAGTAAAAAAGCTAGAATTGGTCTAAGACCAATTCTTATGATACCCTAGATGAATGCCCGTATTAAATTTCGTATGGTCACCGATCTATTCAAGTATTGATTTTGAAGTTGTTTTTCGCATGTATTTCTAGAACAGTTTGTCGCACAGACAAAATGGTAATAACCAATTTTATAGGATTTCGTATTCTGCAGAAGTTCTTAGTACAATAGAAATGTCTTGGACTGATCGTTTTCAAAGTATACGTCAAAAACCGAAATTTTTATATGGCAACACCAAGAAGGAGTTGCCCGATTTAGTCCATTTTTGACATTTTATTTGCTAATGTAGTAAAAACATCATGTGCGAAATTTCAGCTCTCTACGTCGACGCGTTCTCAGGCAGGGTCCAAATATATAGCGGAAAACGAAATTTTTATATGGCAACCCCACGAAGGAGTTGCCCGATTTGTCTCATTTTCGAACTCAATTTTACTTTTTTTTTTAAAGTCCGTGTGCAAAATTTCAGCTCTTTAAGTATACGCGTTCTCGAGTTATCGTGCGCACAGACGGACGGACGGACAGACGGACGGACGGGCGGACGGACGGACGGACGGACGGACAGACGGACGGACAGACGGACGGACGGGCGGACGGACGGACGGACATGCAAAAATCAAAATAACTTTTAATATTATGAATGGGTGTCCAATCCATTTTGCTCTACCATCATTATTTCGAGGTGTTACAAACGGAATGACAAACTTAGTATACCCCCCTATGATTTCATCTAGGGTATAAAAACAAATACACAAGGGCTCGGCAAAACCAAAAATTTTAGTGGATTCGCAATTCTCGCCTTTCCTTTGAGGATCATATCGATTACATAATTAGTCCGATTTTGGGTTTTGTTAAGAGATGGTCTAAGGAATTATCAACCTCAGTCAGAAGGCATAACTTCCTCCATCTTCCTTACCATCAAACCAACTATGTTGCGAGCACTTCGACCGTATTTATTTGAATTCTTCTAGACTGCAATTGAAAACTCAGCTCAAATTAGAATCTTTCTTTTTGCCTACTTCTTTCTTCATTTTTTTATGTTGGATATTTTACATGGAATGTTTGTTCGTATAATGAATTATTGAAGTAATCAACTTGATGAATAAATAAAGTAATAAAAATAGTAAATAATAATAAATCACCCTGTGCAACGCCTAGCCATGTTTAAAATACATACATACATACAATAACTATTTTTCAGTGAGACATTTATAATTATCATAAATATTATTATTTTATTAGGGTACTACTTTACATCGAGCTTCTAGTGCAATTTCCGTATAATACGCTTCTAAGCCTAGATAAAACATTCGTTTCCATCACTAGTAAGCTGGTTATCTCTGAAGAGAAATAGTGTTAGGTCCTATTTCAATATCCGTCTGAATGTCTCCAGCAATTCTTCCACCCTAATAAAGCATGAAATAATCTAAAAGATATTTCTAATAAAGAGATAAGAAAAAATTGCCTTCTAACATGTTACGTATCCAGGGAAATCCAATAAAAGCAATTGTCTAAAAGTCTAACTTCCTTATATTCGCAAAAAATTCGTGCCAACATCTGACACATATCTCATCTCGTAAAAATCATTTCTCATTGCCATAAAAATCCATTTCTATCAACTGCCAAAAAAATATCATCCGCTTGGATTAAGGATAGTACGTACCTTGCCTTTATACATATGTATAACTGTGTACCTTGCCATCCGAATTCAGCAAAATATTCCCCTTCGATACAAGGACAATAAGCTAACTGAGTCTGAGATCCACTGCCATTCACTATCGATTTCTTACAGAGTACGTCACAGTCACAACAATACAATTTCCAGAGAGGAGACTATCTGAAAACATGTTAGACAAAATTTACTTTACCAATCTTATGCATACGGAAGACTTGTAAGAGCGTCCTTATCCAAGGGGATGTTTAAAATCTATTTCCGATATTGATGAAGGATATTGACAAACTTGAAAGGAGGTACGGGAAAATAAGCGTACTTTAATTTAAAATAATGGGATTTTCTGGTCTACTTGAAGATGAAGATAATGAAATATTGAATTTTGAGGAGTTTTACGAAATATGCATTTTTACGGCGCACTCCGCCGCTCCGCCCTTGCAGGAAATTTATTTAAATTTCCAGAATTTATGTGGATCATTAAATGTGATGTAAAAATATACACTAAGTCAATTTATTATTGAAATTTTGTTTCTAACTTTTTTTTTTTTTTTAGTTAATTAAAACTCAACTTTTGTTCAAAGTACAAAATCAATAAAAAACAACAACACAAGTATTTCAAGTTAAGAACAAATGTTCTCGAGGCCTAAATTTGAACAACGCAGTAGTGAAACTAGTTATCCAGCAACAACTGCACACAGGCTATACACTACATTCACACATAATATTTATTCTTAAGGTAAACAAATTATTTATTAATGTGCTTAAAATATATAATATTTATCATTTATTCTAAATTTATGATAACGTTTAGTCGGCCTTCAATAATGCATAAAAATTCTAAAGAAAATATTTCCAGTAAATTTCTAGGAAAAAATTGACCGAAGCATTGTTGATTTTATATTGGAGCGAGGCGTTACAGATTTTTGATTATGTAATAAAAAATGTTAACCAAAATTAAGAGATGTGCTTTTAATTAATAATAGATGAGACTAGTGGCTAGTGGCCCGCAATCTATTGTTCTACTACCGTTACCATTAATTAGAAGTACTTTTCACATATATGGCAAATTCGTGGCAAATTTCTGTTGGTAATACTTGATTCATCTGCAGAAAGCATTTTTATCGCTGTCGTTGATTATTTACAAAAATTTAAAATTTCGCTGATTCAGATAATGTCAATGTGATGATAAAACCCCAAGATGACGTCCCAGCGACGACGAATACACAAGATGATGAAGACAGTTCACTTAGGGAAGTGTTGGGCGTAATCAACTACATTTGTAATCAGATTAATAATCATGATTAAATCAATCATGATTACACATCAATCATGATTACCCATCAATCATTAATCATGATTATTTCGAGTAATCTTAGGAATGTGTAACCATAATCATGATTACATGATTACATTTTTATTTTATTTTTTTGATTACAAATGAAACTTTTTAAGAGATTTTAAAATTTAGTTCTAGGAAACCCAAACAATCTGTGATCGTAAGAATTTTTATTGTAGAAAACTCCAAGACACTGTTGAATTACGTATTAATTGAAGTCAGTGTAAAGAATGTAAGTGCTTCTATTGATAGAGCCTCACACATATCTGATCATCAGCTTAAATTCGAGGATATTGATTATATGCAAAAAAAGACAGCGAAAAAGATTAGATTTCTGGAGCGTATAAGAAAGTCGTTGAGCATGGAAAATGCAATAATGCCTTTTAACGCTTTAATTTTTCTACCCTTTTCATATTGCTCCACATTGTTTATGCTAGTTCGAATGAATTCAAGGGCAGGATGCAGCTGTTGTGGAATAAGTAATGCGAGTTTTTCTGAAATGCAGCATATATACACCAGTTAGAAGCATGCTCGAAGCGCTGCAATGGTTAAATGTTACTGACATGACAGCAAGAGTGAGGATGAAAGATTAGATTTACTAACTACTACCCAACAAAATGGTACAGTATTGTTTTTGATGTCATAAATAAGTATCTATGTAACTCTAGTAAAGAAACCGTAAATGAAATTTTCTCTTTCTTAATTGCTAATAATACCGTTTAAAAATCCACAGATATCAGATATTCAATTACCATCCCACTATAGATATGTGCTTACAAATATTAGTTTATATGTCACTACCGACTTCGGGATAGAAATACAACAATGTTTGTTTTCTTTTAATAACAATTTTAAACCTTTTGCGAATTTTTAATCAAAAAATGTAATCATGTAATCATGATTACGGTTACGATTGATCAATCATTAATCTCCATAAATGATTACTTTTCTGATTAATATTATCAATCTGTAATCATGATTACAAATTACAGATTGTAATCGTAATCATTAATCATCAATCAGATTGCATTTTGCCCAACACTGACTTAGGGCAGTGAGCACCTAGGATGGCCGGGTTATGGGATCAGGAAAAGCACGCGCAACTCAATCGTCAAGCCCAACCGCCGAACTCGGCCTTAATTGGCACCAATGCAACTGAATGCGGATGAATCTACGCTAAAGAACTCCAAGGCAAAATAAAAGCATAGGAAACTTCGCAAAGCTAACCACTTTTATAGTTAAAATTAGAATTCCCACACACATGCTTTTGAAAATAAAAATCTACTACATGCGATTGTGGGTATATAGTAGGCCACACACTAAAAATGTTTTTCGACAACGCCACTTTCGTCAAACCCACTGACACATATACTATGGACTGCTGATGCTACAAAAATTGCTTACATTATTTGACATTATTATGGGATCACTTTTCTATAGTTGTCTCTTTTTGTTTTAACTACTTTTTTTCGCTGAACTATAAATAATAAGTTCTATACAAAATCCACCATAGTCCAGTTTCAGTTCATTGGTTTTCCAAATGAATATACAGAATAGAAATAGATGGCAATATAACATTTGTAATCCTTTCTCTGTTCCCCATAGCTACTTTTAGGGATAGGCAGACAAAAATTGCTTAATTTTATTTCCTTAAAAATCGAGTTTAAGGAATTCTTGAAGTTATAGGAGATAAACTTCCAAGAATAGAAATAATTTTGAATGCATCTGTAATTTGCTGAACTTTTAATATGAATATTAAAGCGAAAGTAAAACTTGAATTAAGATAATTGTCACACCCTGCCAAAAAAAGTTGACCCATATGAAATAGAAAATCAGGCAGTCCATGTTATATATGTCAGTGGTCAAACCTTTTTCCTCCATCGTATGCAAAGCTCAGCATCAGAGCAATATTGGCCACACATATTCACATTGAACCATGACGACTCATCACCGACAGTTTGACGGCATCAAGATATCCTTAGAAAGTTTGCCTAATGGTGACTGTCGTGACGTTATGTGTCGGTGACGGATAGTGCGAATGGGTCGATTCAAGTACATTGCAGAATATTTTGACGAACGGTTGACTGCCCGAAGTGTAATGGATAGTGTAAATAGGCCCTTAATCGTTTTTATGGTTTCAATAAATTCAAATCAGAGTTTTGTCCAGCTGAAAATTTCCAAAGCTTCTAATGAACTTATTGAAATCCAACATGCTTTTGGAATATAGTTGACTTTTATTACAAACAATGTGATAGAAATAATAAAAGATTACAAACCGAATTGTAATGGAGGTCCATTAAGGATAACCAATTGCAACTTCTAGCATTTAACTTTTACATCCTACTAGGAAACTACATTTTTATGGTTATGTAACCTATCCATCCATCATCCATCCAATAATGTATCACCGAATCATGTAACGCTTTATAACTCCCGAAAATTTCACTTCACCCATATTAAAGACAGTTTATACGTTTTTTTTCTTATGAAGAGTAATGCCCTACTGAACGACATTTCGTTTAACGACACAATTTTATGATCCATTTCGTTAACCAGAGGGCAGCACATGCATTTTACGATACAAATATTTCTGTATGATGAGGGATTATAGAAACATTAAAATATTTGTATAAGGAGTTTGTCCTTCACAATAATTCAGGAGCATTTAAAGAAAATATTCAAGCAACATAAATAGCTACTTTTCCATGTACGTAGAAATAGTCTTGGGAAAGGGACACTAGTACATAATGCAGTGCAGATATACTTCTCCTAGTTAGCATAAAATACAAAATGAAAACAGTCAAACGAAGAATTTTACTTTGTAATTTGTATATGTATTACAAAAGTATGCAAGATTTTTGATGGCGAGAAATTTTTTGAGGTAGGACCAAAAGCTCTTCAGCTTGTTGAAGTGGTTGATTTACTCGAGCAACTAACACACACCAGCTCTAATATACTAGTATACTAGAATACTTGCGGGTGAAGGTAGCTGCACTGTTGCTGTTGCTACTTAACTTGCATGCTGAAAATTAATGGTAAGAACATATTTTGGGTGAAAAAGAAATAGATCAGAATGAACTTTTTAAATTAATTAGTTTGTACCAAAAAGTAATCGCCTTTGGAAAGTACCTCTAATTCACAAAGGCGTGATTACCAAAAGATAAAATTTGTCACGGAAAAGCCTGCACTAATTCGTAGTGTTTTTTTTTTCAATCGCTTTTTCGATAAAAAATTCTTCAGGTCAAATTTTTCCGTTTTAACAGGATTTCAACCAAATTTTTCATTTTCTTTTAATTTATATTTTTTCCATCTCCTGTACTTGTTCAGTTACCAAAAATAGATTCTGTCCGAGTGATATAACAAAAATAGGGAAAATTTGAAGTAGACTAGTTTTCCCTGGTATCCATGAGGGAGTCCTTCGCGAAATCTTGCATAGCTAACCGACTAACAAGCTTCGTAGAGGTCTGCGACACGAACTATAGTTATAATACATTTTGAAATTGATTACAAGCGGGAGAACTGCGCTCTGTCATTAAAGCTGAAAATGATAGGTGGCAAGAGTGCTAGACTAATTCCAAGCCTTCTTCAACGACTCCAAATGAGCTCATCTACAAAGATATCGGCTTTTATCACCGAAAATCAATGCAAGCATCTTTCAAGCAATTATAAAACAGATTTTTCATTTTACTTTAAAACATATTAGGTACACAGTAAATACCATAAAACGAAAGGAGTATTTTATTCTAAGCAAAACTCTATAAATAGGAGTAGATGTATCCAGTAACTCTAAGTGAAGATAAAAGATTGTCGTAGAATTAAATAGTTTTTCCGCTTACTTAGCATTCGATATATAGCGCCTCTCAAGTAAGCACACCCTCGTTAAACCTTTACCTAGCCCGGTTAGTTAACTAACACTGAAAAATCTCTTCCATTCAAATATATTCACAGGCCCTAAATATAATTTCAGAAAGTTTAAATCAACTTTTCTGCGAGGGAAAAAAATTCAAAAATCCCACTTTCCACCTCTACCCTACCACTAAACAAAAACGGGACCTTAATTTAAATAAAAACTTCTTAAAAGATTTCAAAGATTAATGGTGAAAAATTTCACAGACTACAAAGCACCCAAAGTTTGGTGCGCTCAGAATCAGAAATTTTTACACAGTGGAGAGAAAAAAAAATTTCTCACTCACAAACCTTCCTTCATTCGTCTCAGGTGAAACTCATCAGATTAACACGACGAATGTAGTCTCACCTCCCACTCAGGCGCGGATCTAGCATTGAAATTAGGGGGGGGTCATTTTACAAATAAAATCATCGAGCAAAAAAAAAAAAACAAAAACATCCAACGCCGGTTCGCGGTCCATGGAGCAAAAAAAACAAACATCCAACGCCGGTTCGCACACCGCAGTACCTACTGCAGTACTTGCTATACTGCTATACTTGGAACTAGGAAATCCGGAAATCCGCATTATTCAGGCGGTGCGGATGATGTGTATACTTTCTTTTTTAAAAACTAATATTTTTAATAGAATAGGGTGCAAACTGCAGGAGTCATTCAAGCCCAACTTTTCTCAGTTTTACACACTGGTATATATAAAATGGACTGCTCGATATGCTATTTCATGCGGGTACAATTTTTTGTGTCAAAAATAGTTCATACGTCGGTGCCAACATTGAAAAATCCATTGGCGGAAAGTTGAAAAGTGAAACCTCTCGAATTTCTATTAACCCAAATAATTAATTTAAAAACATTTATTTCGACAAACCCACTTATTTATTTATTGTTTACAGCCCTTTCTCAGTTCGCACGTTACATAGGAAAGTGACCAACTCAAAAAATGCAACTTTTCAGGAGAGCGAAAAAACGAAAAGCTGTACATAGAATTAATTCTAGCTTAACGTAGTAATTGTTTGCTAAAAATAGTCTGAACTCTTAAATTTGTTAGTAAATATATTTCTGAAGATTTATATAAAAGAAATTTTAAGATTTTGTTACCGCAGTTGGCGAGGTTAGCTGTTAATCCCGCATCCACTTAAGTTGTGTCGCTTTTCTTTGTTGCGAAATAAATATTTTTACAAGTTTTTTTAAGTGGCACAACTCAAAATACGATTTTTAAGAATTAAATTCCGTACTTTGAACTTTGTGGAAAAATGTCATAACTCATAATATAATTTGTAAGAAATAAATGCTGTTTTGTGGAAAAGTGACACAATTTAAAATAATACTGTTAAAATGTCGAAAACATATTTACGTTTGTTATGAAGATCGTCACAACTCAAAAAGTGATAGTGGGCACGCTTAGGCGGAGACCAAACCAGTTTGGAATAATTGGAAGCCTTTGGTCACAGCCATGTAAAATTACCAACCACTTCGGTATGGTTTGTAATTACGCGGAGGAAAAACCAGAAATTTTGACCGGTTTGGTCCCCGCCTAAACGCGCCCACTGACACACTGTTCTATGAAGAATATCTCTGTTCTTCAGTAACAGAAAAGTGACACTACCGCAAAAACAATCAGATAGAAATATGCCAATTTCATGGTGTAATTAACTCAAAAACGAAAAATTTTGAGCTAGGTCACATTTCTATGTGACGTGCGAATTAGTAGTTGGTGGTTAGATCGAAAGAGAACGCTATATAGAAATGAGCCCACTTTCTGCAGTGTATTTCTATGGACATAGTCAGTCCATATTTTAAATGTCAGTGGTTTTACATAAGAACGCTGCAAATATTTTAGAATGTTAGGAGTGTTAGAGTGTGTGAAATTGCCATCAGCAATTGATTCAAATTCCTCAGTTAAAAACAAAAAGTATTTCCCATAGAACGACTTGGGACAAATAAAAGTTTTAAATTTCAACCCAAGTCGTTTCAATAGAAAAAAGCCCCACGACAAATCTTACCTTCAGTAAGATTTGTCGAAAATAAAAATACGATATGTATGTACATATATACCTACATACTTATCGGGCGCAGAAAATTTACTCGGTGAAGATTTAAACGATCAAGTCTTCACCAAAAAGCCTCCTTTCAGCAAATTGTCGCAAGCGGAATACATTCTGGGTGCAACAATGTATGCACGATAGCAAGACGATGGTTTGATATTTATGAAAATATCAAATTTCATTTCAACCATCGTCCGCCGCGGTAGGCTGAACACTAATTGTAAACAGGTAAAGAAAATAGAAGTTGCGATAAGAAAAACAAAATAAACGTTTTGTGAAAATAACCATAAGAGGAAGTTTGTGAAAGAAAAAGTTTGTGAACAAAGCAAAAGTAAAAAAAATATATATATAAATAAAATAAAAGTGTGCGAGTTGTCTTAATCATAGCTTCCTGAAACGGCGTAGAGTGATTGCCTTCGACTAAGCTAAGCCCCGAAATATAACAGAAGTTAGGACTAAGTTAAGTTAGGGCTCTGATGTGGTAGCGAGGGAGTCTGTTTTGTGGCTTGGGAAGTGTTTCTCTGAGGTCCGAAACCAAAATTTCGAGAAAAACCTATACACATACATCACATGCATACAATAGCATTCATTAAAATAAATTTTTATTTTTTTAAGTTTCGGAATAAAGTTTTTATTTTAAGTTGAATTATATAAATAAAAAAAGTATAAAATAAAAAAAAATTATTTTTTCAAATAACTCAATGAATTAAAGATTTTTTCTCAAATTTAGGGGGGGGGGTCATGACCCCCACGACCCCCCCCCCCTGGATCCGCCACTGCTCCCACTCGTAAATCACGGTACCCACCTTTTTCATTTTTTTTTTTCACAAAAAGCACCTTTTTCAGGCAAAACTTTTTAACGAAATATCCTCCCACATATACCCTTTCATATTTTGTAGGCAAGCACTTCTTTGGCAACCAACCAACTTGATCTCTATAAAAATCTCAGGTTTGCCTGACTGTCAGCTCAAAATGCAAATTGGAATGATGAGCCTGCATCTGGTTGAGTTTAACGAATTTTATGAGCTGCCTCGTCAACATCGTTTGCATATCGAGTAGAAAATTTATCACTGCCATCCATAGAATGTTCCCTTGCCTGCCGTAAGTATATCACTTTTACTAAGGATAACTTTTAAAAAAAAATTGATTTGCGTACCTTAGTAAACATAATTACGCCCCTGCCTCTTTTTTTTTATAATTCTTGGATGGAAAATTACTAGCTGCTGATAATTACTTAGTTTCTTAATTAATACTTACTCTGTACTCAAGTTGGTTTCTTATAATAACATTGGCTAGAAGTTAGACCAAAGCAGCGACCTCTGCGGTTCTCTTTCGATTGGTTAGACATGTGTCTAAGAAAATCTCCAGAGGGAAAATACGTATTTTTAAGGAGCCTGGAAGACGGAATACGATCATAAAACATAAAAGCTAGATTCCGTAATCGCTAATCTATCTGCAAATCCTCATGTTATCACTGATTCAATGTGATATTTATTAAAGTTCCAACGGATACCATCTCAGATTAAGCATCGTAAGCGCATACGCAATCTAAACTGAAAATCTCTTGTACGAGGAAACAGAACAGAAGTTGAACCCAAAAAAAATGTGTCTCTCGTAAAGGAACTGAGGTTGGTACGCTGTCCTTAAATATACAAATCGGATTCTGGGTGTCCCATGAATATGATCTCTATCGAAATCTCTCACTTTAGTCTTTCAGTCGAGCAGCTTTAAACTCCTTATCGCGTTGGCTTTTGAATGTTTTGGTCGAACAGAGATTGAACCCCAACACTCCTTGAATCGAGGTCACAAAACTGAGTCTATTGCTCATAATCGTAAATTATATAACTTTTAGCTGAAAAATCAAACCAGCCGGAATCTCATATAAATTTAAAAATGGAATTACAACGCTCTCTGCCTCCCTGAATGTCGGGAATCAGTTTTATATTTTTCAGTAAACAGACCATAGCAAAGAAATTGCGTCACATTGTTTATGTGTCTTTCCTACCTCTTCCCCTCCACACCTATCTTCTTTGTTATCCACATTAATATTCAGACTCATTCTATATTAGTGCCCCTCATGAGAGTAGTGTGCTTGGTGATTATGAACCAGTGCTGGGCATTATTCGAATAAATTTTCAATCTAATTACGAGTTTTTAAAAAATCGAATAAAAAATTATTCGATTACAATTTTATTTGATTATCAATTTAGTTTAAGTTATTCGCAAATAATTATTTGTTATTTGGTGCAAATTATTTGAGTTTCAAATAATTCTTTATTATTCGGTCGTGCGTTATTTGATAATCAAATGAATCATTCACAAATAATTATTTGTGATGTCATTATTTGAGTTTCAAACAATTAGTTGTCATTCGATTATGAATATATATTTTCTGGTGTCCATTAGTTCTAATATCAAATAATTAAGTCTTGGTACACGGATTTCTTTTCGCAAGGTGTCTCGTTACTTAATTTAATTTAAAGTTTAAGAGAAATTCAATAATTTTATTCAATTAGGTATTTGTGAAGCTTTTGAAGAAAATAATTGGGTTTGATTAACCAAATTACCTAAATATGAAATCTATGTCTACTCAAGGGTCATAAGGATATAAATACTAAATAACTGAAGTTTAACCATATACCTAAGTAGTGCGAATATACTTACAGTGTCTCATACTGCAAATTTTTCCTACCTCATTTATAAGGTCATCATGTAATTAAAGTGCTAGTGTATATGCAAGAAAGGACCCTGGTAAACCAATCATCATGAGCGCACTGATGAGCTCATGATGATTAGTTGAATGAATGTAATGCTGATTTTTGTTCTAGCACCGGATCTAAGCTCATTTATATACTTCGGAATTCAATGATTGCTCAACATCATTTATCCCCTTTCATTCGTACATTAGATGCACTAGACTAGACATACAGATCAGTATCCATGTCAATTTGTTGATGAGCTGATAAATGAGTTGTTGAAGAAACTAATGGCGGCTCTCAGTATAAATAACTTGACTAAAAAGTATTGTTAGTGAACATAAAAGCCCCTGCCCGCACCGGTACTAAAATTTTGTAAATTGATGAGCGTTGGCTACCAGGGCCATCCCACACAATACATGCTTAATAAAGTATGCACAAAAGTGTCATCGCCTCCATACAGGTAATCTTGCTGCAGCCCCCCTGATAGACAACGCTCATCAGTTTACAAAATCTTAGTAGCGGTGCGGGTGGGGGCTATTATGTTAACCAACACAACTTTTTAGTCAAGTACGACAATGTGAGTATTATGAGTACCAATTTGTTGATGAGATTTGTAATAGGCATATATATTAGCCGCATTCCAAGAATAATATTTCTTTATGTTTCGGATTGCGTTTCATATCTCCCTGCAGGCATATGACATGCGTGATAATCCCAAATCTGTTATTTTCTGAATTTAAAAACTATATCACCCCTGATAATCATGATTACGCTCAGTGATGTGATATTTGATTTGCTCACCAATGAGAATCATGATTACGCTCAGCAATGAGGGATTTAATTTATTCACAAAGGAAATCATTGAATTGCTCATCATATGAATGCGAAGTATATAAGTGAGCTTAGTCCCGGTGCTAAAACAAAAATCAGCATTACTTTCATCCAACCAATCATCATGAGCTCATCAGTGCGCTCATGATGATTGGACTACCAGGGAGCCTTCTGAATCATATACAAATACAATACTCTAGTTATATTAGCAAGGCACACCAGGTGAAACATGTTTGATTTTTGAAGCATTGCTTCTTTTACCTCTTTCATAAAAAGCCGGCTTGCAAAATGCATCAAGAATACTCGGGTGGGATGAAAACACTGAGCTTCACGATCGTCACGTTTCAAAGTTAACGACCATTCGGTAAACGGATTTTTATTTTATCAATAAATATTGTCTCGAAATCGGACTCTTCTGTTCTCAACAGGTTTCGATTCTCGAATGACAATGACAGACGATATGCAGCGAATGCAGGGAAAAATAAATTGATCTTGTTTAAGCTTGACAGATTGCTTAAAGTCACGGTACAGAGAATACAGGTATTCTCTCTATGAACTCACGTTCCATCATTACTGGACGGAGTGGCGTATAATATGCAGAAAAGTACGGTACAGAGAATACAATACTTTTTCTGCTCTCTCTGTCTTATCTATAAATTGAATTGACGAATTTGTCAGTTACAATGTGTCAAAATTTATTGAGAATAACTTGTATCCTCTGTAACGCACGATCGAATAATAAAAAATTATTTAAAACTCAAATAATTTGCACCAAACAACAAATAATTATTTGCGAATATTTCAACAAATAACGAAAAATATTTGTAATCAAATAAATTTTTATTCGATTTTTCATTTTATTCGGTTTTTTATCTTATATTTTTATTCGAATAAAAAATGCCCATCTCTGTTATGAACACCGGCGTTTTTAGCAAAGATAACCTAATATTATTATTAAGTTAAATTTGGTTTCAGGTCGGGTTGGTCTCCCAGTTTACTGCAAGACATTTGAGCATATTCGTTTTTCAGGTTTGTCGATGTAATACGCCAGAGTGGGAGTGACAGATGACTGAATACTTCAGTGGGAGTCAGTCATCTGTCAAAATTTCGGCGGACTTGTGATAATGTCCTGAGCATTAGAATAGTATTTGAAGAAGGCGTTATTGTGAAAAAAACTGCTGCAGGAATTAAACTTAGAAGACAATTTCGTGCCGCAACCTTCATCATCACTTCTCTTGAACGTCACTTGACTGTCGAAGTCAAAATAGGACTTGAACTAAAAAATCTGAACTATAAGGACATTTTAATAGGAATGTAACAAAACATTGATATCGCGATACAAAGGTGGTGAAATGATGTGTTGACTACTTGTGTGTGCAGTTGTGAGGCAGTTGTGCTTCCGATAGACATAAGGCGTTATGTTGATAGATCACGGGCCAGAATTGAGCTAAGTGTTCATCCCAAACGTTTCATGGCACCTTTGTCTAAGAAAAGGTAGAGAGCTGAGATACTCTTAAAATCTTACTTACACTCTTAGTCAAGGTATATAGACGAAAAAGTATTCCCATTAAAATTTTGGCACATTGCAGCTGATAGCCTGTAACGTAATTCTGTGACTAATGTATATACATTTTTATAGGAAAGACAGAGAAAGGAGAGAGAGTATTTCGTTATCTGTACCGTGCTTTCTTATACATTTTCACGGATTATCACTAATGGCGGAACGTGGTTCGTAATGCGAATACCTTGTATTCTATATACCTTGCTCTTAGCTGGTCACTGTCAACGGGGTAAATACCTCGACACTAATTGGCATGGGCTCTAATCCTACCTGCAAAAAGTATCTGGAGGAAGATGACCGTACAGTAAATATATCTTGTGTGAATGGCTTTAAGTATAAAAACAAAAGTTGTGCAAAAAGAGCAACGAGCAGTAAATAGGTATTAAAAAATTTTTACTGATCTGCAAAAGATCTTTTCACTGAAAGGAAAATTAGAAAAAGAAAATTAAATATACCGCTAAAGTCATTAAATAGAATGTAGAAGATAATTATAATCTTTAATTCATTTGTCCTCGCTCCTATAAAAAATAAATATGTAGGGAAAATTTTTAGAAAAAAATTTTATTAGACCCATGGAAAAAGACCAGTTCAGTGAAATAGAAAAGTCTGAATTCTATTATTTGATGAAATGAAATGAAAATAAAATCAAGATACCAAAATAGGAGACCCGTATGTTTCTGCCAAAATTACGAAAACAAAATTAGGACCTTCCACACAGTTATGTACACTATCCCACTCAGTTTAAGCTTCTAATAAAATATGAGTTCAGCCTTGAAATTTACTCTTGAATGTACCAATTTTATTATAGCAGGTAAACCGAACAAGAAACTATTTCTTACCTTTTCAGAGAAGCATTTTCATAAGTAATCTATTGTAAAGAGAACTGTTTGCTGACTTGAAGGACAAGTACAATTTTCAATTAATTTTTAGAATTTGAATTAACCAAAATTTGTTCAGCAAAATTTGATATAAGCAAGGTAATAATGATCATTCAATTACATTCGCCTATAAGTACAGATTAAGGTCGTATTTGACCCAGATGAAGGGAGAAGAAAATTGGATCCCTTCCAGCGAAGTCTGCGCGTAATACTAGATTCAAAGATTAACTGGGAGAGTAATATGTATGTATATATCAGTACGGCCTTTTATGCATGCAGGAAAGCCCTTTGCATTAGTTGAAGTCTAAGACCAAAAATGATACGTTGGATGTACATCGCTATAGTTAGGTCAATTCTGTACTTCGGTAGTATGCCCTGAACAGCTATGGAGGAAAAATACAATTTGGGCATTCTATCAAGAATCAAGCAGGTAATTGGGATAACCACAACAGGATCTCTGTGCATGGATCCAACTGCGGCATTGGAGGCCATTATTAATATCTATACTTTTTCGCCTTTTTTCTAGAGACCTGCAGACGACAACTAGTGCGAACTCAACCGAGGCTAAGAGATTCTGGAGAGAAACGAACTTAATAATAAATCTTCTACCAACGTTATCAGCTAAAACTTAGTAATTCGTAATTCCTTGTTTTGTTTGGTGGTCACAAATGAGATTGGATTTAGTTTTTACAATCTTTCGTCTTTTTGGTCTCGGCGTTTTCAATACTCGGTGTAACAAAAACTGTGCTGTTTATAAAATTAAACGAAAATTAGTACTCTTAGCTTTTAGATAAAGTTTACTAGTTCGGATTCTATATCACATAAAACTGAATGGCATCTACTCGTGAGGGCGATTTTACACGTCACTCGTGAGCATCACATCACAGGCAGAACAAAAGTATGAAGAAGGAGAGGGGGGAGTGGGCTGCATATACTTTTTAGATATTCCTAGAATGGGACTGTTTGGTCATCAAACAAATTATTTTTATCACCGCCACCATACTGTCCAAGATATAGATTATTTTTTGTCACTACCGCCACTGGAGTCTAACTAGATATTGACTAGTTATCGACAGATGGCGTGCATGGCTCTATTCGGATAAACGGATATCCACAGCTGTGCTTTCGTGAGCTTTTGAGCTTTCGTGCTATAAAAACACGAGCACGTAGCTGAAGACGAGTCAGTTTTCCTCTGACCATCCAACAAACAAGTCTAGAAAATTGACCTAGACTTCACCTATCGAAACTGAGTATACTGAGCCAGCTTCGAATTTCCTTCCTCCAAAAACCCACCAGGATATTGACCTGGACACATCCCCAATCCATAATGACCTGAACATTAATCAGATCTCCCACACTCCCGTGAAATTCCCACAAATATTGATTTGGGAATTTCACTAATAGTATAAGTTAAAATAAATTTAAGCCATTCTTATGTGGTAGTTGAGAAAAGTGATCTCGCTACCCACAACTTTTATTCCTTCTTATTAAAAGTTTTTCTTCTCTAATTCCAGCTCTGTCTAGATACCAGAGAACGGACTGAATTCTTTATAATTTTATTACATATTTGAATTGTATTAAGTTGATTTTTTTGTTAGCATTAAGGTTTGAATTTTGTTTTTGAATAAAAAATATTGAACTTTGCTTGGTGTTATGCTTCCGGCACCTATTTCTTTTTCATGTATTTAACAGGGAATATATGATGGTATTACGTTTATATTCATAAGTTTACAACTTTAGCTGCACCAGCCTTACACATTTTTCGTAACGCAACTTTCCTTAGATACTCCCTTCTACAGAAACATAAGACGTCATCGAAGTCTCAAAATATTTTCGCGATTATAAGTCACCACATTTTTTCGTAATTTTCCAAAATACCCTAATTAATTTTACCAAATACTCCATATCATATTTAAAGTTTTCTTCAAAATTTCATAGAGCTTTAATTAACAATGAAACCCATTCCCATCTTACCCAGAACAGCCGTCAATCTTCTTCCCTAGTTACTTCTTAAATCTAATCATTTTCTTAAGGCTACAGCTCTACTGAATTCTTGCGCTAACATTCCATTGTTATATGGTGGGTGTATAACTATTTATTAAAAACACAATAACCAATAATTACAACTTTAGGAAGTTGTGTTCACACCGGGAGGGGGCGTGGGGTGGTGGAGGAAAGGCGGAAACTTTATTAATTCGAGATGAGAGACAAGGGATATTTCGTCTTGACTTGATTTCTTTACGACCACGAACGGCAATATCCCTGACGACCTCTATCTCATTGACCTATATTTCCTTTACCATCAAGGCTAAGCCCAGTGCTAACCATAATCGTGATTTTTTTTTTCGCTTCTTTCAAGTAATAGGTATTCGACAAGAAGATGACGCCAGAGCAAATCTTTGCTGTACCTATTCCACTGCGAAAAATTTCTAACGAGGAAAAATTTCTTTTTTCCTTGCTCGTTAGCCTTAAAGAAACCGCACAGGGAAGTGAAATGTTCTCTCTTCTGGCAGCCGTTCGTTGTTGAAGTTGAAGATAATCAGGTGTAAAAGTAATGAAATGATCTGAGTGACATGAGCCGGCTTTTGTTATCACAACAAAGAATGAATTCACACAGGTGAGAAATATTTATAAGTAGAAGACTACGTATAAAATTTGTGACGTTGAGTCAAGATAAGACGAAATGTAAAGAGATTTACGTAAATTTAAAAATGTGCCATTTTGTGGCTTTAAAAAAACAAATCAGTGATATTGAATGCTGGTTGGTACGAACATAATTCTATAGGCTAATATGAAACTTTGCTTATAAGTTTGGATGAACTGATAAATACTGTCGTTTTTGTTTTGCAAAATTAATTAATGTGAGGTGTCAGTGCTGACTTACACAGTCCTCACATTTATTATCGATCGACTGTGCCCAATTGCTTTCATTCTTTACGTGGACAATTTGTCGTCTCTATAAACTGAAATTCACTAAAAATAATTTCGATGAATTTCTATAATGCATTGAAAATGTAGAAAAAAAATCGAACTTTTCGTCTACCATAGAAGTCGATAATAGCGTCACCCAATTGCTGATAAAAAAAAGTACTATTATCGAAGTTCTATAGTAGGCGAGCAAAGAACCAAACTGATGAGAAGTCTCTGATCGCTGGGTCGAAAAGTTCGATTTTTTTTTCTGCATTTTCAATGCATTATAGAAATTCATTGCAATTATTAAATTTCAGTCTATAGAGACAATAAATTTTCCAAACCTCCTTTTTTACTCCCATTTGTAATAATTCGGGAAATATCTAGACCAGGCAGCAGTCCTGATAAAAATTAATTTGTTCCTGCCGTCGGTCGTAACTGAGCTAGTGACAACTCTAATACTTAAAACTGATTTCCATATTCGAATACTTTCACATCTCCAATGAACATCCATATCCGCTCTTTTAAGCATCCCAAAACTCAGGATAAAGACGAAGATAGAGAAGCAAGTCTGCAGGACTTGGGCAAGCTCACTTAATTAGTTATCTACTGGCGCGTTGACAGGTTGAATACGGATCCAAATCCTGTAATATTTTATACATTGTTAGTTGAGGCTATTGATGAAGTCTAAAACTCTATCTGTTGGCATTTTTGCTTAGTTAGTAGTAAAATAAGGTGGTGAGTGTTGGGCGCATCCACAAAAAGTAGTACCGGAATAATGATGTTATTGCTGACCAAATATGGATGCAATTATTTCGAAATGAATTCATAAAACATATTTTGAACCATCCAGCCATTGTCTATAGTTCTAATCCCCCAATGCTTCTACATCAATTCCCTTAAAGGAGAATTACCATTTTAGGACCGATGAGAGATGTGTTAACGATGCACTATGATATTCTGAACATATTTTATTAACAATGTTTATATCACCTAAACATGGGAAGATTGATCTAGTACATTTTGGAAAATCTAGTACAAAATCAAATTCCTTAGGTTCTGAGAAGAGATTTGAGTACACACACTCGTATACTGGGAGGCTTAAATAGCCATCCTCATAGCTCACTTTTTTAGTATTTCCCTCTTTTTTATTCGAACTGAAGTACTAGATTTTTCGCAATTTAGATAGGCTGTAACTCGGTAGGATTATATCCGATCGGAAAACGGGTTTCACTCTTCGACTATATAATTCGTAAAAGAAAATTTTTCTCTGCATACTTTTAGGTTGGGAGTAGGAACCCCCGGCGGGGACGGGGTTGTTCCAATACGGCATGTCGTATATTAAAGCAAAGGTCTCGCTGAGCTCTACCAGATAAAGTACTTTTCCTAAATTCAGAAAACTTTCTCGGGACATTTTCGCCACCGGAAAACCCATTTTCATGCACTACACCCCAGTTACTGCATTTTGTATATATATTTTTGCAGTTCTTACTTCTGTGGCCAATACAGCTATGTTGTGAAGATTTTTCTTACAATCACGATAAGTAGAAAAGTCCACTTTTTCACCCAAGAAAGTCGTTCAAGTTACATTCGATCGCCAAAGCTTTACCCCGCTTTATTGATATAGACAGTGTTAATAAAATATGTTCAGAGTATCATAGTCCATCGTTTAAGAAGTCTCTCATGTCTGGAGATGTCGGGCCTAAAGTTGTATGAAAAGTGAGCAGTCGCCTTTTCTGCAGTTCTTTTATAGGGCTGGGTATATTACGATTGGAAGAGTTACAATTTCTGGAAGTAGAGAAATTAAATACCATGTCAAATTAACCTTATAATATTGTTCTTTTATCTAACCTCTTTAATAGTTCTCGCTCTTTTCGTTGCTAAAGTAGAACTTATTTATGGACACATTATCGAAATTCGTCATTCGTCCCAATTAAAGTCATGATCAGAACCTGAGATAAGAATTAAAAATAAAAACCTAATTTTCTTCTAAGATACACCTCAACTCATTAAAACCATTTTGTTTGAATGGGTCAGTAAAAATTATGTACACGAATCATCCCCTGAAGTATTTTCAGGGCCAAAGGTATGGTCTGGATAATTGTGAACTAAAAATATCTTCAACATCTTCAGTTCAATTCAATTCAAAACGCAGTAGATTGAGGTGAAAATGTCAACTTTTGAAAATAAAACTTTAAAAGCTGCAGAGTGATGTAGGGTAACTATATGAAGAGGAAACACAAAGAAATTTTATGATTTCTGTGAAAATCAAGATGTTTTGTTAATGTAAAGTAAAGTAGCCACTAATTTTAAAGCAATATTCGTCATATCCTACTAAAACGTCCCTTCAAAATTTGCGTACAGAACTGAAAATGGAAGATTTAAATTAATTTGTTTCGGCGAAGATTCTAGCATGTCATGGTCAGTGTTCTATACTATCCGCCATCACAATTACACAAAATTTGCAATTTTTCCTGTAAGTCTCTTAATTGAGTATTTTTTAGGGCACTTAATATATCTAATGAGGACAGCCTCTACGCAAGTACTGAAGATTATTATATAGGATTAAATCTTCCAGCTTCAGTTCTCACTTGAGACCGTACTCGAGTGTATGATAGAATAGCTGCAAAAATATCGCTGTTGCTATACTCCAAGATATTTGAATAATTACCACAGAACATTTGTTATTGACGACTCCAAAACTCGACGTGAACGATTTAAGATTCGCTACCAGCTAAAAAACATAAACAGAGATAAATCGGAGAAATTTACTACACTTTACTTCAATGGCAGAAAAGATAAAATACTAAATCAAGAGAAAAAAAGGTTCACAGAAGAGCACTATACTCTTTTATCCGAACCTGGACATATTTAGTTTTCTCGGGCATATAACCTGCCATTCAGAATACGCTGTAAATATTACAATTAGGATCTTAAAATGTTTAAATGACAAAACTATTAAATTACCTTTATTATTGCGATAGAGGCATTTCCAATACAGTGCCAAATACTAATACGTCTTTTAATACTAGATCTGAATAAATCCGTACGGTAGACCATCTGTCTGCTTTATCTATATAAAGCTATGGTCCGCCAAATAACTTTTTTTTTTTTAAACAGGGCGCAAAACATCGAGTGTAGCTTCGGCTGTGTGGCACGTAGCGCCGTCCTGTTGAAACCAAATGTTGCCAATATCCTCCTCTTCAATTTTCGTTCAACATGGCCCGATAACGATTGCCATTGACTGTAACGGCCACTCCTTGCTCATTTTCGAAGAAAAATGGCCCAATTATGCCTCTGGACCAAAATCCGCACCAAACAGTGACTCGTTTTGGGTGTATCGGCTTTTCAATGTATGCGTGCGGGTTTTCTGTGCCCCAAATGCGCCAAGATCAAAATGAGCTTCATCCGAAAAGATGATTTTTTTGGCAAAATCGGCATCTTCTGTAAGTCGATCGCAGGCAATATTTTCCAGCGTTGTTCAAGCGTATACACAACCATATTCGTTCAGCGGAAGAATAAAACTAATTATCTGTCAAATCAGACATGAGCTAAGTGTTACCATTCACGAAATAAGCACTAGTTGAAAAAAAAAACGTTAGATGGCGGACCCTATATAAAAGAACTTCCGTTACGGCATTTATCAATGCACTTAGTTGGTGAACCGATGGATCCGGAAAGGTTCTCAGACCACATAAAGGAAACAATTACAGTTCTGCAAAAAGCTCCCTGTTTGTGATTTTGATATAACATAAACAACATTGCCTCTAGCTGACCTTAGTACAGACCAAAAATATCCCCATGATATAATGGGAACTGTTGTGACTGGAAAATTTTTCCCTGGATTTAGCAAACAAGTATCCGACAGAATTTTGCCCCTACAGAAACCTCAACCGATACCCTAAAAACATTATAAACTTTCGTTATTTTTAAATCTAATTACTTCAAATTATCAACTGATGTTATATGAGATTATAGGCGCATTTTGCAACTATTAATGTCAGCGCATTTTATTGTTATCGTTTTGACCACACCTCTCACACTCTATATAGAGTACAGTAAAAATTTCAAATTCTTGCTACTTGACCAAAGTAAGAGCCCTCCTGTACCATTCTACGATAACATGGAATCAGAATCACACGATGAATTGATGAATTCAGAAGTTGGATGTTATCCACAAAATAATCAAGCTGTCCCATATATATTTATTAGTCTGTGGAGGTAGTGAATTGACCTACGCTTTAAGTGTGTCTGAAGAGTGCATCCAACTAGCCCAATCTTAAAGCAAGAGACATGAGTAAATTTGCATAGATCGAAAACGAATCTCACAGAATCATGAAAACCAGTTTGAATTTACTTTTATGAAAATCGGGTACCCAAAAGTAAAATTTTTACATAATAGATGTGATAAGCTCCACCTTGGTACTCGTACTTAAAATTTTCGCGGACAGCCAGAATTTGTGTAGCCTATTTTCCCTGAATGGATTTGATATGACCAGATCATCTCATTTCTGCATTTAGCTGTATTCCCAAAATTTTGCCTTCATCAACATATTGTTGAAATTTCCCCGCCCGAAATGACACAGTGCGACTTATGAATAAGGATTAATCGTTATTTATTAATCATCAGTGACCAATCATAGATATTGATATGATCCTCATGGACTCAAATCAAGCAATCCTCGAATTACTTAATAGATCTACTGCTGTAAAACTAGACATTTTCAACATATAAGTGGATTCTGACTAATTCTGGGTAAGTCACTGATGTATAACCGGAGCCTCATATTCGGCCTATATAGGAAAACAATATTCTTATGAAAAAAAAAACTTAGAATTAATTCCAGGGCAGTATTATTGCTACGAGAGATTGGATTGGATTGAATCGACTGCAGAATAATTGAGTATTGAGAGCTCTGTAGGATTCCTAATCTAAATAAGTTTTCCGAAAATCATACTTGCTATTCTCAAAATTTCGTTTTACTCTTTTTTTTATTTACTTTTTTTTTATGATTATGCCAAAAGTTTACCTTTAAGTTTACCGTTGAAAAAAAAAGTAATTTTAAACCACAACAGGCCTCCCAAGTTTACTTTAATTTTATGCAAATAACTAATTTCATCCCTTTTAATATTCTAATATCATTTTATGACTCATAAATTCTATTTCCCAGCAGATTATGCTGAGAAAACATGTTTTCCCACCCCCATATAAACCCAGTCACATAATATACAAAACTGAAGTGCTAACATGTTTATTTATACGCCAGGATAGAAGTAAATATTTAAAAATTAGTTATCCTTGCGATAACATTGAACATCTCTTTTGATACTGATGAGGTAACCCAACCCATCAGCAAACAGAAGGGACAACCGTGATTATTTGATAAACGTTACATTTCTCTTCGGTCTATATGTATATGCAAGTCCCTTTTGGAGTCCTTACTACTTTTCTATGTATTACTTTCCTTTGAACTTTAGGTCACAAGTTCCACAACTCCTTCCCTTTCGCCCAGGGAAAAGTTGACTAAACCAAAATACTTCCTGAAAATGCAATTCAAGGCCAGGTGCCAAGATTTTTCCTAGGTATGGAAAATGGTAAGAAATTAGCTTTCCGAAAGTAAATCGACAAAAGTTCGGAGCTTTTTTTCTTTAGAGAACTGTGCTATAAGAAATTCATATTCAGCGCATGCATGCAAAAGGAGAGAACTGGTTACTATTAAGTAGCAAACAATGGTATCCTGTTGTTAGAATAAAACGAAGTTGTTTTTTCATGTGAAAAATTATTGTCTGTGAGAAAAGTGCTGGGAATATTTTTGAAAAACAGTTCTAGATCAAAAGCACATGCTAAATATTATTTGTCTCGACCAATATCATACCACTCTACAAAATATTTAATTTTTTCTCAGAGTACTACGAACTGAGATTTTCTTACAGAAAACAGATCCATTGGACGAGCTCATCTGTCGAAAATGTCTTTATTTAAAATTGGCTAAAGCAAGCATGATGCCAAGTCTCCAATGTTCGCAATGATATTTGCATTTTGATTAGTTAAGCCATTTCTTAGACTTAACTCAGTAAAAATTTTCCGTTTGGTGCAAACAAAGCATATAATAGGCGCGCCACATAACTCAAATTCAATCCATTCATTTGCATTCAAAAACATTAAAATTTTGTCAGAATAAGGAAATAAAAGTTATAAAATTTAATAATGAATAAAAAAAGTTATTTCAACTGTGAAACTTGTGCTCTATGTCTAGAGGTAACTGAAAAAATTCCTTGTTTTGTAGGAATTGATTTTATAACTAAAAAAATTCAGAAAGGACATAACGTTAAGTTTTCTTTTAGTTAAAAGAAATATCAAATAACAAAATAATTGAAATTGAAAGCTTAAAGGTTGAAAATTTACAATTAATATAAAACAAATTTAAAATATTTAAAATTATAATTAGAACTAAATTATAATTTTAAAAAAAATGGTTAAGCGTTTGCTTGTGGATCAAATCTCCAGCCAATAATGCTGCTCAACTCAAGGCTAAGATGTAACAAATGAAATTTTATTTTATTTATCGACTATCCTGAAAATTCTATTCTAGAAACATCGATTATCCGAACTTCGAAAATCAAACCTCCACAGATAGGTCACCATACGAAATTACATACGGGCATTCATCTAGGGTATCATAAGAATTGGTTGAACACGGATATTTGTATCATATTGCTCGTCAAGTGCTCTTCAGAATGATTTAAAATTACAAATTACAGAAAGTAAATAAAATAATTAAAAAACGAGTTTACAAACAAAACTGAGGCCAAGCCGCATGAAAAAGTAGAAAATAAACTTTTCTTCACACACAGAGGTGGACTCATATTTTTTGATTGGAACATTTCTCTTCATGAATCAAATCACTTATTACCTCTGATTGATTGAAATATATCGGCGAATAAAATCTGAGTCTACCTCTGTGTGTGAAGAAAAGTTTATTTTCTACTGTTTCATGCGGCTTGGCATCAGTTTTGTTTGAAAACTCGCTTTTTACTTATTTTATTTTCTGCATTTTCCATGTTAACTAAATTGTTATTACGTACTGCATGGAGATATTTTAAAACAATTTTATGACTGCTGAAAAGACACTGACTTACCAGTTTTTCAAAAAATTTATTCGAGTATCAAATCGTTGAAGTACTGGAACGGTTTTCTGAAATTCAAATTATGTTTTAAACAGCGCTTTTTAGCTGTATTCCAACTTTATCCCATATAATATGAATTTTCCCGATTTTCCATGTTTTCCACAGACTTTTCCTATTACTATGAAATTTTTTTTTAAATTTACATGAATTTTCCTCAATTTTTCATGCAAGTTTTCATGATTGTCGGAGAGAAAGTATTGATGCCAGTACGACAGAAAAAAACTTATTCCGCATAGCTTATAAAACTGTTTTGTCGGAAAATTTTCCGGAAAAGTCGGAAAATTCCGGAATTTTTCGGAAAATTTTCCAGAAAAATTGGAAAATTCTGCATTTTTCCTGAAACAGATTTATCACTAATCATATCGATGAAAATTTTTCCGATTATTTTCCCGCTTTTCTGGGTTTTCCATGGAGTTTTCCACAAAAGCAACCTTATGCAACTCATTTCGCCCTACAACTTTGTCTTAGGTTTCAAAACGCACAAACGCTTCCTTGGGCGGAAAAACTCCGGAAAAGCGTTTTACATGAATTTTCCTCGATTTTTTCTGCAAGTTTTCACCATTGTCGGAGAGAAAGTAATGATGCCAGTTGATAGGGAACTTGATCCTGCATAATTTAGAAAACTTTTTTACCGGAAAATTTTCCGGAAAAGTCGGAAAATTCCGGAAAATTTTTTCGGAAAAATCGGAAACTCTGCATTTTTCCTGAAACGGATTTATCACTAATCAAATTTGTACCAAATTTTCACATGATTTTGCCCGATTTTCCGGAGTTTCTATGGAAATTTCCGGTTCAAATTTTGATAGATTCAATTGTCGCGCGACATGAACCTGTGTGCCAGCTCGCTGTGATGACAAAAAGTGGGTCTACGAGAGTATCGAAAATAGTAAAAAAGGAAAAATGTAAATAAATATACAGACAGACAAATTCATGTGCGAGTTAAAGGGACGGGCTGGCCTCAAAAAGCTAGAATTGGTTTAAGACTAATTCATATGAAATGCTAGATGAATGCTCGTAATTTCGTATGGTGATCTATCTGTTGAAGTATAATTTTCGAAGTAGTTTTTCGTTAATATTTATAAAACGGATCGTCGCACAGCGAAAATGATTATTATTATTATTATCTAGAGAACTTTTCGGTACAATAAAAACGTTCAGAACTGATCGTTTTTGCAGTATATGTAAAAACCCAAAATTTTTATATGGCAACATCAAGAAGGGCTCTTTACGTCGATCAGTTCTAAGGCTATTACTATTACTTTACTATTACTTCACGATGCAGCTGACATGTTGTATTGTTAATAATGTACAAAAGACTATAAAAATTTATTAAATAAATAAAAACCGACATTTAGAATTAATTCTAAAGGTATTCCTAAACGATCTGGCAAAATGCCAGATATCTGCCGATTTTTATGCGCAGATATTAGCCCTACTCATTACACATGGAGCAGATATTCGGGCAGATTTCATCTGGCACAAAGTTGTCAGATAGTTTTCGGTCAGTTATCTGGCATGCGTGTGCCTTAATTGATTACACGACCTGTCAGTTTTCATCTGGTGATTTACTGCTTTTATCTGGCAAAGACAACATAATCTAATGTGAAATTTATTGATCAAATATGACTTCTAGAGAAAGGTACGCGCCTGCTTTTATTGTGTTTAGTGCATTTTTGTACAAGTGAAAAGGTAGATGTTGTTCGACTTCGGTGATCAAGCGCATTATATGACGACTGATCCATGTTGACTCCAGCTTCTTTCTCCGCTTCGCCTTGTTTTCATCTGCCATTTTGTTAATTATGTATATTTATTCTATTTACATACTGTATACTCCTAATAGATCTCAGATTTATTTAAACCATTAACAAATGAGTTTAAACTTTGAGAAAATAAAGTTAAACCTTAAACAAATGATTTTAAACCCTTAACAAATATATTTGAACCCTTACCTTATGAGTTTCAACTGTTAACAAAAGGAATTAAACCTTTAGCAAATATATTTAAACTCTTAACAAGTTTATATTTAAAATATTTGCTTTAGGAATAAGTAAAACCAAATCCATTATAGAATTGGAACAGTTATTAGGTGTGATTTGTTGCAAGCTATATCCTATCGCTGAGAGAAGATTATGTTCTCTACTCATGTCACCTAAAACTGAATGGGTATGTGCTTTAATTTTAAAAAAACGATATTTCGATAGAGTTTAACATAGGCGAGTAAGGAGATAACACATCGCGAACATGTTTTTTTTTTTTGTATTCTCACATAATCCAAAATTAAAAATGGGTCACTAAACGATGGGTTTGTTCCCAATTTTTCAAAAAGTTCGCGCAGAAATAGAAAAAGCCTACCTACCAGTTTTAGGTGACATGAGTAGAGAACATAATCTTTCTCTCTGTGATCGGAGATAGCTTGCAACAAATCAGACCTAATAAGTGTTCCAACTATATAATGGATTTGGTTTTACTTACTCCTAAGGCAGTGGATGGTCAACTATTGTACTGAAAATTCAGAAGTATTGCAGATTAATATGCACCGAAAATTTGAAAGAAAAAATGTATGAAATGCTTACTTAAGGTGAAAAAAAAAATGTTTAAATATAAATTTGTTAATAGTTTAAATATATTTGCTAAAGGTTTAAGTCTTTTTGTTAACAGTTGAAACTCATTCGTTATGGGCTTAAACTTATTTGTCAAAGGTTTAAAACTGTTTCTTTAAGATTTAAATTTATTTGTTAAGATTTTAAAATCATTTGTTCAAGGCTTAAATTTATTTGCTTAAAGTTTAAATTCATTTGTTGATGGTTTAAATAAATCTGAGAATGTTACATAATTATATAATATAGTACAAATCTTTTATAAACTTGTCTTCTGCAGTCTGTTCTATACTACTATCACTACGTGTACAAAACATTTTTTTTTAACAGGTAAACTAGACAGATATCTGCTCAATTCAAAAATTTACTGGACAGATTGGCAGACGATGTTCCAAAATTTGCCAGATAGAAAAAGTGGCTGACGTGTGGCAGACGTCTAGACACTTTTGAGTGCTAGACATTGTCGCCAGATATCTGTCTATATCTGGCACCGTAATTACACGTATCTACCCACAAAAGTGGGCAGATGTCTGGCATTATGCCAGATCGTTTAGGAGCACCTTAAGGATCTTAGTTTTAAACCTTGTTGGATGTAAAAAAAAGTATTATAATCGGTTCCTTAGCGGTCCTCTACCAAATTCATAGATTTCAATATCAAGTCGGACTCTTGCTTAATGGTGTGAGAATATCTTTTGAGATATATGTGCAAAATTTGCAGATGATACAAGCTTCTCAAATATTTTAACCCCACAAACGTTATAGTTGTTAATAGAATATCGCCTGTGACTGTTTATAAAAAAAAAATTATCCTCTAATGTGTACTGGAAATTCTTGCTATATATTTAAATTAGTATACAAAAATCACATTAAATAAATCAAATTTAATCGGACGTAGCACAAAAAGTTTCAATAAATTTCGTTAAGTCAACACCAATAAAATCGCATAATGAAATCTCGAATCAATCTCAGTTCAACCTTTCAAGTCTCCATGTGACCGTGGTATTTAATTGAAATTACGGTGCCATTTAGTTGAGTTGCTTTTACTTTTGCATGAATACAATTTTCTTTATTTCCTCTTCAATCAAAAGTAAATCAGAGAAACCGAAATAATGAAGCCAAAGAGGAAGCCCTTAGATACAAAAAATCCTCAATACTTGAATTTATTTAAAGTTATTTTTAACGATTCGGTATTATCTTGAAAATTATTCCTTTCAGAAGAACCAAATATTCGATAAGAGAACGAGATTCAACAACCGTATTCCATTTAACTACAAAATAAATCTTTAAAAAAATAACAACAAACATTTAAACTCTCTTGCAATCTTAAAACATTAACATTCTGGATATTTTCCCATAATGCTATCGTTTACAATTGAAGAAAAAATCTAAAAGAATTAAAGAAGATATTTCGCTTCCTGGCGGAAAATTATTGTGTGCAGTTTAGAAAACTTGTGTTAAGCGCTGAGAACGTATATACTTACTACAAAGGTATAAAGATATCCATTAACAGCAATCATTTTGTAGTGTTAAGACTTCGGAAGTTTTCCAGATGTAAAGAAGCTTCCAGAATACTTTTAAACGACCTGAACGGGAGCTATGCTGTTACTTAACAAGTCAAGTAAATATTGAATCGAGGATAAGGAAAGTCTGCACGAGATAGAATCCTTACGAGGATTCTACTGTTTTTAAAGTTTTCTACAAGTTTATAAACTTTGGAAATCCTTTTAACTTAATAACCAGGACTATTTCATTGCGCTACATTTCTGCTGGGAAAGAAAAAGTATATGAGGAAAACAAAAATAAAGAATTCTCCATTCTGCTCCATAAATTCCAATTCGAAATTCTTGTTCCACTTAATGGATAATAAATGCGCATCCATTAGAGGCCTCTAGCTGTGAAAAATGTTTTCTTGGATTTGCCACTCTCTCAAGGAATAAAAATGATAAATGTCTGACGTGCTGAAAGAAAGTATCATAACTGCGTTTTTTCATAGTCGTCATCATTATTATTATCGGTTTTGTTGTTGCAAAGGAGTACTCTGTTAATCCTTCAAAGGGCCTAAATGTAGAAGAACTCAATTTCGTGAGGATAACTTTCTTTAGGCTGGTTTTGACTGTGGCAATTTGTCACAAGAAAATATGACTTTCTCTCCGGCAATAAGCCATTGTGAATTAATCACCTGTCCATTGTAGAGATTTCGAGTAGATGATGCCTTTCTTTTCACTTGCATTGAAGTGTTTTTGTTTTTTAACAGCACCAGATTTTTTTTTTTCTAGATTTTTTACTTTATGGAAAGACTTAAACTGATAAGCAATTTATTCAGCATTTTTTAACTGTTAATTTTATATAAAATTTCGATTAAATTTCTTCAAATTTACTACTATAAAGGTACTTCACACATAGAAATAGTGAAATAAAATTGTACTAATATTCGAGCCTTGTGATATTCTTGGAATTTTGATGTTGGCAATTGTAGATTAAGCATGACTGTAGCTGTATTCTTTTGTGTACCTTGTTCTACAACTCCCATACACTGGAGTTAAGTAATTCTATGAAAATATGTAAGGCATTTTGCATATCTTTTGCTCTACTCTGTTCTGCGGACACAAAAGAACACAGCTTATATGTGTACTTAGGCGATATGGTAAATGGACGAGGAAGATCTAATTATACGTTTGCTTCTCCTCTAGAAATTCACAAAATTCACATAATAATGATATGGATTCAATTTATTTTTTAATATCTCCTTTAGCTACAGTAGTATTATGTTCTGCTAATTTAACAGGAGATGTTTCGCCACAAAATTATATAAAACGATTTAAAAATAATTCAAACTGGAACTAATTTAAATCGTTGGGTAAGTCACACTGAACGCATTGTATACGTGCCTCTTTAATTGTAGATTTGTCTGGTACTTATTTCGGTATATAAAGTCTTTAGATTACCTGATCTCTCACGATCGAGAATTTTATTTCAAAATTATCCTCCTCCTCTCATTGAATACTACTTCAACTCTGAAAAACAATCCTCCAAGATATTTAAGAAAGTAAAAACGCACAAACTTTATCTAAATAATAATAATAAAAGAAATATAAACTAAATTTGTACTAATTATGTGTAATAGTAAATAAAATAATAAGACTAATAATGAGTTACTTATCTATAAGAAAATTAATCAAAGGTCTTGCTCCTGAAACCAGTACTAGTTTTCTTCGTGATCTCCAAAGGAAGAGTACTCTACATTTGGGTAGCAGTTACTCGAAAATTAAAGTTTGGCGCATTTAATGCCACATTTATACTTGAACAAGAGACCTATAATTTTTCAATCAAATAACTACGCATCTTTTTACAATTAAATTATGCAAAACAAAATTACCCTAAAATCAAGTTACACTGTTAAGATGCATCCAACCACGAATTTTACATAAGGATAAACATCCTCTTATCATCTCAGAACTTACACGTAGCGAATAGCTACGTAATAGTCAGTTTTCTCTAGAAAATCGTATTGGCAATATAATTCGCATCAATAAATTATGAAAGGAGCAATCAATTGATTCACTAAAATTAGCCGGGTATTTTGAGGTGTAATAAAGGCAGCAACCAAAATCTTACAGAACTTTCATGCCATACTAGTTACATGTTCAGACTACGTAAGTGTAGTGTTGACGATCGGTTATTTGGAAGCGGGTTCTAACTAACATCATTTCTAGACATTCTATGGTGTCCATATTATGTCTGAAGAAAATAATAACAGATGCAAAAGAAGCTTATTGTGATATGCCCAAAAAGATGTTGACCTAAGGTTTTCATCAAGTGTGCAGTATCCTCCAATAATCCACATCGACTTGAAAAATATGGCAGGCAATTATCATCATATAAATGATATTTAGAATGTAAAATAACAAAAGAAATATCATTTATGAACACTGAAAATATAAAAGGCCCGAAGATTGAGCCCTGCGGAACACCATTACATACAGACAAAAATTCAGGGATGTTCTCAGGATAGCGCACTTTTTGCTGGCGATCTTTCAAATAGGACCAAATATACTTACAAGCACGACTAGAGAAAATAAATAATTTATAATTTTAAGCTTGTCCTTGAGTAGTAAGCGAAAGCTTTTACATTATTTTTCTGCAATTACCCTTTTGAGAATTTGTGAAGCTCAGCAACTTGAAGTTATCTTTTGTTTTTTATAATTATTGTCTTCTTACTCTTTCCTGACTTTTTCTGTCTTTATTATTTTTGTTTTGATTCTATTACTATTTATTATCAAGCTATCTAGGAATATCATAGTAGTCACACCCAATTTTTGCATGGTTTTCTTTAGGCCTAAGCAGTAGGATTAGTAGTCTTCAGCTTAATTGTTTTCAATTTGTATATTTTCTATAATATTAATCTATATAAAATATTAGGAAAAAGTAAAAGTTAACTTAATATGTTTTTTTGTCCTCTTAAATATTACTATTAATACTTTTCCGAGGTTTGTATCTCATTCATCTGATTAGAGTCCAATTATCTCCAAATATCAACGCTGTTTTCCTCCGCCTGTTTTACTGATACTCATTTTATAGTTCATTTAATATGATCCCTTCTATTTTTTATTTGAGTAAAATCACCTGAGTAATTTTTTACACAAAGATAGACAGAGATCTTTTAAATAAAAATTTGACAAACAAGTATAAACGCTAGAATTGGTCTAAGACTAATTCTTAGGATACCCTAGATGAGTATGTAATTCCGTATGGTCACCCATTTTGCAATCTTGATTTTTGAAGTGGTTTTTCGCATATATTTGTAAAACGATTCGTGGGACAGAAAACTAAATATAACCAATTTCATAGAGTTTCATATTCTGAAGAACTTTTCAGTATAATAAAAACATCTATGACTGATAGTTTTCACAGTACACGTAAAAATCCTAAATTGTTTATGGTAACACCAAGAAGGGATTGCTCGATTTAGCCCATTTTTGAAATTATATTTAATATTTTTATGGAACACTAGCTGTGTTATTTTGTGTCCGCAGAACAGAGCAGAACAAAACATACACAAAAGAACGCTTCATACATTTTCAGAGAAGATTTAAATGAAGCAAACATTACAAATAGTTCACTTCAATCGACAGAACAATTTGTTCTCCCCAGTATATCGGAGTTCTAGAACTAGATACACAAGAAAACCCAGGTAAAGTTCTCTTTACGTTAACGCGTTCTCAGGGAGTGTCCAAATATATAGTGAAAAACGAAATTTTTATATGGCAACCCTACGAAGGAGTTACCAGATTTATCTTATTTTTGAACTTAAATTTACTTTTTTTTTTTAAGCCAAACTTTTGTGAATAAAGACAGAATTATGCTGGAATCGTCTAAGTGTTTGGTTTTAATCCAACTCGGACTTTTTTGGCATTGTTGCTTCTCCAAATCAAATGCTGCGACTCTTAAAAATCGATTTGACACCAAATTTCGGCGCTTGATCATCGCCTGAGCCCTCTCGGCTAAGCACGTAAGATATAAATAAGCAGTTGGTAGTCTTTGACACAAAATATTCATTGCAAAACATCGGCTAGGTAAATACTTTAGCCTGCAATAGCTCTGCTCGCAACCACCCCAAAAAGGAAGCATTACACTACTGAGTGATGGGAAGCTCGGAAGTGATCCGAATTTCAATAAATACGGGAAGATCCCTTCTCTGAACACAGGAGTAGTATAGCCTAAACAGTTCAGGTAATCTGCTATGCAAATATTTTATAAAAACCTGCCAAAACAGGTTCGCAGCACCCTCATGCGTATGTAATAAGTGTTCTGCTTAACCCCTCCCATACAATTTTTTCTCATTCATTGGATATTAACCGTCTTGAACCGCATCACCCTGTGTATCTTTATTTTTTTTTAACTTTTTTCCTTTCCTTCTTTCGTATTTAATTTTACTTTTCTCTTTATAAGTCAGGTGCCAAGTATTAATGTCCTGTAGACTAATGATAATAAAAAACAAAACAAAAATAATCTAGACGTTATTCAAAAGATATAAATTCGGAATTTGATATTGTGGTAATTCCGAAGAGCTAAGATCACAAGTCTCAACCCATTTTTCCCAATATATTCAAACTATACATGGTGTCTCGCAAGTGGTGTGAAACTTGAAGGCTATGAATAAGTCATACTAAGGCGAGTAAAAAATCTACGGGTGGTGTGGGAAAAATCCTAACAGTTTCCGGGATAACAAGACTTAAAAAGATTTGTGTATGTTTTTAACGATCACCCTGTAACTTGTCCATGTTACATCCTATGATAATAATTTAAACTGCTCATACTAAGACCTATCATTAACTTTCGGGTTTCACATCACTAGCGGGACACCCTGTATGTAAATCCCACAAAATCAGTTAAATGTTTTAGAAATTTACAATCAACAGAGACAAAAGGCAGACTTCCATTTTTAAATCAGAATTTATGAGAATTTCATTTTATACGCCCTACCATCCGACAACAATTTTAAAAGGATTCTGAGCTCTGGCAGATCCCGGGGCGAAAGTTTACACTAGGCGAAATGGCCCCCATCGCATATATGTGTATACAATCCACCGTAAATTTTCAACTTGGATGTCACACAGTTTGTGAATCTGAAAACGACTATGTAAGGGGTACAGCTACCATTTTCGTCCTTATTTTGGTAGTTACATAATGTGATTCAGGGAGATGTTTGCAGGATTTCTCACGTACCGGCACACTGATTGGGAATTGTGCGCCATTAGATCTAATTTAAGATGTATTTTAAAATTATTGCCGACATAAAAAGAGCTTAGACGCTGGAATGAGTAGCATATCCTTAAAATTGCTGCTATATAGAGGCTGGTAGGTATGTAGTGCACGTCAAGGATTGTAACTGTATGAGCGTATTTGTTTTGTTATACTGAGATTTGTAGAAAATAATTCGTGCATGAGGAAAACAATAATCGTAACCAAAGCTACGAGACCGGAAGAGCATGAAATCAATGTACTTTGAAGGTTTATTGTAGAGTTGTTATATCCCACAGAATTTTACTGACCCCCACCCCCATAGATGCATATATTGAGAATGCGTACAAAATAATTTTATTTCCTACACCATGGTATTCGTAAAGAACCATGAATATCTCAAAAACTATGTCAAATGCATTTTATATCCTTCCTTCTACTAGAATGAGTTGCAGAAACTCTGTTGCTCACTGTAGTGCACATTGGACAGAGTCATCATGACTCAATATCCTCAGAAGTTTTCATCTACTATTGTAAAATTTTCTAGCAATTACTCTCTATTAAAAGTTTTCTAGTCTCGAAAACAAGAAAGGAAATTCAGAACTGGATGTGGATAGGAAATTGAATGAAAACCATGTCGAACCTTCTTCCTGGGTATACAGTCGAAACGGAAAAATCCTGTGTTGTTTTTATACAGTGGACTGGAAATATTCACAGGGCGAACTATGGTGGTAAAAGAGCATCAACAATTTTCGACCGTCCATTATGTTGTGCATTTGTGTGTGGTACTAACTCTCTTTCGAAGCTTCTGTATTCGCTTGCATTCGATTTAATTTAATTTAATTGAACTTTTGAACTCGAGTTAATATAAGCCCGTAGTTTGAGCTCGTCTACCACAGTTTCAAGGAAGTCAAAAAATAAATGGGATACAAAATAATTTATTGAATGCGAAATTGTTGTTTATGAGATATTTTTGTAACATATAATTTAATATGACGGGCATGAGGAAGGAGAACGATAGCAAGTTCTTTTGTCAGACCAGAGGATTTAATACTTTATTTTTAATATACAAAAATAAAAGAGAAGTAAAAAGCTGAGCAAGTTAAGAATGATGAATTTGATAGTGTACGAGTATGTGCAGTCATAAATGAAACAAGTATTATGCCAGATCTGTCATCATAAAATGAAGACCCTAATATATGTGAGTGGAAACTGGAAGGCCACCGAACAATCCAGCAGAGCTCTCTAGTGATAAATTACCGAAACTTTTTAAATATCGACATCTTATTACCGATCAATAATTGATTCCTAATATTTTTGTATAATTGGTGCGGAAACTGAGGTATCGGTATCGATAACGGTTTTTAACAACCTTTTTTTTTTTAAAAAAACAAATACGTTATCAAAAATGTTTTCATGTTTTTAAGGGCTTTAGACAAGTAACACTAATTTACTACAGAAAAGTGGCAGAAATAAGACATTAATGTTTTTACGTAATATATCACTATACAGGGTGTTTCAGAAGAAATGGGAAATATCTTTGGGATCGCACTGTAAACCGAGATAGGGTAGAGTCTTTTGTGGCTTTGGTAATATAATATAATAATATAATGCTCTACGTCTACACCCTACAAATATAGTGCAACATGGCTGCTAACGGTACAAGCTTTCCAAAATATACCAAACTAGTACTGCACTCCTCTTGCGTCAGGAGCTAAAGGAATTTTTCAAACTTTACGTTTCCCAACAAAATGGATTATAAAAATGCTTTTTTCAAGATCCAAAAACCTCAGAACTTTTGTTTCAATTCAATTCTATCCATGTACATTAAAGTGGCCCAACAATTTATGAATTTACAAAAGTATTAAAATGTCTAAATGCTTATTCAAAACTTGTTAACTAATGTAATTTTAAATTTGTATGCAAAATTTCAGTGAAATTCATTAATTTTTAGAGGTCGCTCCAATCGAAAACACTGATTTTCGGCTATTTTGGATTTTCAGGAGAACAGAAAAGGTTTTCTTTCATGAGTTTTTAATTTGACAATAAGTTTTCTCGATTTTTTTCTGTTTAATGGAGTTTCATTATTATTAGACTTATTGTAGTGAAAGGCCCTATAGAAAATTAAATTTTTCTATTTTGTATGAACTCAGGGCCGGAACACCAATTTTTTTTCTTTGCGTCGTTGTAAAGTAAAGTGGACCGCAGGAAAACTCGTTCGACTATAACATAACTTTGGAGGTCATATAATAGGTGTACTATTCTCAAAATTAGATTTGCGAAGGTACCTACAATTGGCGTGGTGCGTAGGTACCCAGTTATGCCCAGACATGCCGCTCTCTGGTTGTTCGACAACTCAACTAGATGATATTTCTTGAGTGCCATCCACCAGACTATAGAGTAGCACTGGTCTTATTAGAGATTTTTGCATATATTTTACCACTTTGAGTCTATGACCACTGAGGTGATGGTACTGCAAAGTACAAAGCTTATGTAGATGTATACTAAGATTCCTTAGGGCGATGTCCTCAGAAGGAGAAATTTCCATTAATATATGGGCACTCCTCTATTAACGTAACCTAATCAAAAATAGGTTCTCAGCATGGAGGTATTAAGAGGAAACTTAGCTGCTGATAAACCTGATATTAAAAAGTCCTGCTATTCACTAAAACTACTGACCGTTCTGTTGGTAATCCACAATAATTTGAACGTCAACATAGCAAGTAAAAAAGTTAGAATTGGTATAAGGTCAATTTTTAAGATACCTTAGATAAATGCCCATATGTAATTTAGTATGGTCACCCCTCTGCCCAAGGTTGATTACTGACGTAGTTTTTCGCATATGTTTCTAGAACGGTTAGTTGGACAGAAAAAATGATTATAACCAATTTCATAGAATTTTATATTTTGATGAACTTTTCGGTACAACAAAAGGTCTAGGACTAATTTTTTTCACAGTATCCATAAAAAACCTAAATTTTGTATGGTATATTAGATTAGATTAGCGTTAAGTGGGCGAGTAGCCTTTGCACTGGCTTATTGTTCACCACTTTCTTTATGGATCATCTAAGATTTCCATTCTCCTAGCAATAGTAGTATTTTTTTGGTGAAATTTCTTCAAGGTCGGCAGACTTCAAGAAGTATGAGCTACAAGCCTGGAATCTACAATGCGCATTGGCCTCATATTTGCATCAGACGTGCTCCGATATTTCATCCCCTTCCAGACATAGCCTACATACATCAGTGCATGATATACCTATCCGATGAAAGTATTTGTTTAGTTTACAGTGTCTGTTTAGGACTCCTGTAATGATTCTGAATTAATTCCTAGAAAGCATTAAATTATTTAGGCTCTTGTTTAGGGAAGGTCCTTTAATAAATCTTTTAGCTTGTCTGGAGTCTGTCAGTGAAGTCCATCTCTGGTCCATTTAATTTTGAATCCACTTTTGAATGGTAAGCTTTACGGTGTTGTAAGAGATACCGCAGAATAGTTGCGGTCCTTTCAGTAGCATGGATGGCATTTGTATGATAACACCAGACAGGGGTTTCCCGATTTATTCCATTTTTGAAACTCTGTCTACGTTGATGCAATGTCCAAATATATGGTGAAAAATTAAATTTTTGTATGGCAACCCTAGGAAGGAGTTACCTGCTTTGTCCCATTTTCGAACTTAAATCTACAATTTCTTCCCGAAAAGGACGTATACCTAAATTTCAGCTCTCTACTCTAGCTCTTCAAAATGTAATATTGATATTATTCGTGGGTGGGTGTCCATCCATTTTGCTCTACCATCTTTGTTTCTATGTATTACAGACGAAGTGACATTCCATATGATTTAATCATGTAGGGTACAAAAATGAACGAATTGCGTCATAAGCCGCAGGGGGTGGCTTTACGTTCCATTCTCATTACCGCAATCTCTATGTGTCAAAATAAATAAATTAAAACAAAATATAAAATAATCATTAAGATTATTCATTCCGGTTACGGTTTTGAATTATCTCGATTTTATAAAAATTTCATCACAACAAAAGTGTCTGATATATGATAGCTCTGGGACTTCTGTGTAGGTAATAATTAAATTTTTATACTACAATTATCATTAATGATTCATTTCCAATATAATCTTGGGCTTGGGAAAGTAATTCACTGTCCGCCATAATCAACCCGTGCAAACACTCCACAGTACCACAACGATAAATTTAATCATCCCACAAACAACCTGGTCAAATACAAAATTGTCACTGCAACTGAGTTATATGTGTGGGTGTATGTATGTAACAGTCGCCGCTGGATTTTAATTATAACTCTCCCTCGTCCCCTCCTCCTCCTGAGATCAGCCAGTAAGTAATTATTGCTGCAGGAGAGCGGGCTGTACTTATCTATGGAATTCGATAAGTTCCCATAACAATTTCTGAATTATGATTTTTCACTGTTCTTGAATCTTGATCACGCTTGTCCTACGAAGCTATTTCTGTTGAATTTACGGCGTAGATTTACGTTCCTAATTGGTCTAGACTGAGAGATGTGAAATTTTTCATTTTCTCTTATAATCCACCTATAAAAATCATTTGTTTCGACTACTGTGGGTTGTGTTTTATCCTTAGCAGAGTTTTCAGGTTGAAATTCTTCGCAATTTTTTCTTCATTTTGTGCTATATTTTGTGCAATGAAGAGGATCCAAAATGCTTAGTAAACTTAATTTATTGATTCGAGCAAAGAATGAAAGTTGAATGGGAACAAAGAATTATTCGAATGAAAATCCATCACGACATAGATTGTAAAAGGATACAAAGAGTCATTGCCATTTAGAAGGAGCTGTGGCAAATTTCGCCCACAATAATTGCTGAATTTATAGTATGCCGAAGACATTGAAATTATAAGACTGGAAGAAAAGCTGCTTATGAAACCATGAAAACATATTTTCATTGTAAACCCACACGCCTAAATTAAAATTTTTTCTTTATTTCAGTCTAGCAAAAATACTTTTACGCCCACAAGGATATAAATTATTTCAAGCAAATTATCGAAAATATTAATTAAATTTAAATATGCTTAGCATTCCCTCCTCTGATATAATTATAATCTCACAATTAGTAATTTTTATGTACAAATTAAGATAAAGGATTTTGTTTTCTACCGTATTTTAGTCTTAATGACTCTCTGATGTAGCTGAAAAATTTATACATCCTAAGTAACAATTTTTTCCAATTTTTGGTGACTGAAGGTGATGGGTAGTTTTATAACGGATACCTATATAATGGTTACTCGGTTATATAAGAATTTGAATGGTTATATAAGTATTTTTTAATATTTCCAATTGGTGACGTAGATATATTAGAGTTTTTTATGGTTATCGTGGAAGTAAGTTACTAAAGGTTTTATAAGTTGGTGATGGAAATGTTTCAATCACCGGTCTATATAACTTAGAGTAACCATTACTAGAAGGTATATAAGAAAGTTTTATAATTATTTTCATCACCACGTTATATAACTGATTGGTAATAAGTATTTATTGCGGTATCCGTGGTTACCCTTATATAACTCGACAACATTCAGTAATTTAGGTGACTTTAATAAAAATTGGGAACTTTCGGTAATACATATACCCACTATAAAATATCGTAAAATTTGTTGGTGGCGCTTTAGTAACTACGGTGATCGTTATAAAAACAAATTACTTTTAGTGTCGAATGTAGCCATTATAAAACTTTTTTTATTTATTTAATACAATATAACCGAAGGGTATATAAAAACCCTAACGTCTGTTTTTTTGTCCAAAGGTTACATATTATGGCTAAAGGGTATAAGGACCATTTTCGAGGTAATAGTAATTCGTTGAATTTATATAATATTTTTAGAAGTTTTATAAGGGTCATTCAGTTTATATAATAGAAGCAGGTTTATATATAACTACATGAAGTTTTATAATTGTAATTTGTTCATTTAAGTACAAGCCTCCATTTTTTCATCTGTCCATTGCAGATAAAAAAGAAAATGTCGGTTAAGCCAATTTTTTAAATTGAAGATATATGGCTTCCGTTTTATTTTTATATAAAGAAAATACATATTCTTAGGTATGTAACATTTCTAAATTTTGTTATGTTATTTTTATGAATTAATATCACCTAGGTGAAAATTTTAAATTTTGTCATGTTTAATTAAAATTATTAAAAATTGGTTATATTTGGAGGGGTCTGTATTTTTTAGAAATATCTATGATGATATTCACAGTAAAATTTTAATTGCAACTGAATTTCACCACATACATACCGAAAAGTTGTAATTCTCAGATGTATAAATATTAAACCCTTACATTTTGCAAATGCAGTACAAAAAAAATATCGAAATTCTATGACAAGATAGGTTGCGTAAATATTTGCCTTATATCGTTTTATAAAGGTAACGAAAAATAATTTCTCTAATATTTCAATCACTAAAAGTTATCAGTCTGAGAAAATTCAAAGCATTATGGAAACGTTACCATCACCATTTTAAACAAAGTTTATAAAAGTAACCGAAGCATTACTGCTATGACCAAAATAAATTAATTTAGAGCAGCATGGGTTATATAAGGGTTATATAAGAAGTTTATAAAGGTAACCGAAGCATTACTGCTATGACCAAAATAAATTAATTTAGAACAGCATGGGTTATATAAGGGTTATATAAGAAGTTATATTAAGGTAACCAGAATATTTTTGTTACTCATTTTATAAAACCTTTAGTTATATAACGTTACCTAAATCAAGCCACGGTAACCTTTATATAATCCTCCATTTAAGCTTTATAAGGGGTTTATAATGGTTTCGAGTACTAATCTATATAACTTAAGTTATATAATTTTGGTAATGGAAACCTTACGGTTAATACTATATAAAATAAATTGTTTCTTGGGATTGCAGGATTAGTGATGATGCATAGATTAATTTGGATTGTGGATAAGTGCGAATTAAGATTGAGCATTGAGTTATATAAACAGCAGATCATTTGGTTCATTTTCGGAGAAAAATACCCCTTTATTCAGATTTTTCCAAGGACTGTAAATGACTGTTATTTTTGACAATCAGCTAAAAGAATCTTATCATGACTGACTGCTATACTTAAGAGGTAATGGCAAATAATTAATAATTGCTAACAAAAACTTTTAAGTCTCATTATAAGAGTTTCAATAATTTTTTTTATTTTAAACTTAATTATAACTGTTATCGAAGACTTTCATTTATTTAAATCTTTTGTTAAGAGTCCCAAATAACTTTTATTTTTTTTCCAATCTCATAATGGATCTATCACAGATCTTTTAATTTTGATTTCGGATAGTCTACAGATCCTAGTATCTGGTATCTTAACAAAATCAAATACCAAGATCTACAAAAACAAAAGATCCCTGATATATCCATTATGAGACTGATAAAAATTAAAGTATTTTGGGACTCTTATCGTAAGCCTTAAATAAAATTCTTCGGTTACAGTTATGACTGACAAAATAAGACATTTAATAAATAACTATTATCTTATGATCTAAAATTTTAAAGTCTTTAATAACAGTCACATAGAACTAAAGAAAAAAGTTAAATTTTAACTATACGAGATATAAAAGTTTGTAGGAAAAATATTATCATATATGGTACCAGAGTTAAAAAGGAGTTACATACAACTATAAAAACTGATTATAATTAGTTAATAGCTTCTAAAGGAAATAACTGAAAAAAAGGTAATGGTTAAAAACTTATTAAGGAACAACCAAGATTGTGAATTAAAAACAAAATTAAAATTAATTTACTCAATTTTTTTTTCTTTGTGTATGCATTATTGAAGGCTGACACAGAATAAAAAAATTGTATCTGAAAATAACTTCAGTCGGCCACCAAAGTAAATAAAAATTTGTCGGAAACGTTTTCTATAAATTTCTAAACAAAAAAGATTGCTTATCTAAACGTCTACGCTCATAAAAATATTTAGCAACCCATCATAAGAACACATTTTTCAATACCTGTATCCAATTCAACAGACCACTTATACGATTGGAAGACAAATATCTTATACAATTAGCTAAGTAATTAGGACTTAACTTATTTATGATTCTAAACATCATCATTGTCGGTCGAAATTTAAGATATATGAATATGAATTATAGGCTATATTGAGCTTAACACGACATGTTCGCCTACACAACTTCTCCGTATAATTGGAATAAGCAAGGCTTTAACAAGACGGAAGCGTGTCTCTTTGGGAGTATATGAGGAATGAACCCACAATCAATCTCAATACATTCTAAACCTTACTCACATGTATCTACGTGTGGAAAATTCGAGTTATTGACATAATTTTTATAGATGATAATTGCTTGAGTCTTGCAAGGATTGAGCATTAGCATGTTTTTCTTGGCCCATTCAGCGATTTGTATTAGGTCACTATTAAACCTGCCAATGCCTACATTAAATTCACTAATTCGTATTGGTAAAAGTAACTGGACATCATCAGCTTACAATTAGCAGAGCAGTATCTTGGAACCTCAGCTAAGTCATTTATATATATAGACGTAAAAAGTAAAGGGCCAAATATTGATCCCTGAGGAACACCTAAAAAGAAAACATTTCTACTAGAAAGCTGATCAATGGATTCAACTACCTGAAACCTTCCAAAAAGATATGAATGCATGAGCTTAATAGCTGAACTGGACAATTTAAACTTTATCTTCAACTTTGTACATATATCCACACAATCAAATGCTTCTGTAAAGTCAAGAAGACAAAAGTATACTAGCACACTTATCCTCTACGTTTTATCTAATAATCTCTGTTACATGCAGAAGTGGAGTAGTAGTACTATGCCCAGAACGAAATCCCTCCTAATTCTCACATAAAAGTCCCTGGTGATTTATATAGTCATTTAACTAGATAAAAAGAATCATTTCGAGAACTTTAGATAACACAGGTAGAATACTAATGCGGCTATATTCGCTTGGTATACTTGCTCTAGAATGTTTTTGTATAGCTATAATTTTAGCCTGCTTCCTGCTTGAGAGATAAAGCATTTGTGCAATTTAGGAATTTATTATATGCATAAGAGGTGAAATTATTATAGGAAGTAAGAGCTTAACGAATTTTAAATCAATATTGTCCAAGCCCACCGCGGTTTGTTAAGACAGAGAGAGACGCTAGGCCTTGCGCAGCCCAGCAACAGGCAGTAAGTAGCAGCGCATTGTTTAAAGGACTAAAGTAGCACATACTTACATACACTTATCAATTTATTGTTCAACTTGAAGTTGAGGGGATAAATTGAGATACGAGTTACATCAGCAAATATTACAATTTCACATGACCCTAATAATAAAATAATTAAGTCAAACTCACCTGTTATGAAACGTAAACAGAGATCGCATTTCATTTCTTATCATATTTGAGAAACTTAAAAGTCCGGAATTCTCACAGATGGTTTCCTGTATTGAAGAACAAAAATGGTAATGTCAAAAAAATTGCAATGTACAGAATAATGAAATTGAATTTTGTGAGAAAATATTTTTCATAATTCTAGCTAGTCTTAAAAACTCCGCCGAAGCGTATAAAGGTAATAAATATTTTATTTTAGATCTTTAAATTTATTTTCTCTTGAGTATTCCTACACTGTAAAAAATATTAGGACTATTCCCTAAAATGTAGGGAATACTCCCTAAAATTTAGGGAAAAACCCACATTTTAGGGAATATTCCTTACATTTTAGGGAATATTCCCTAATCCTATCGAAAAAACCTAAGCTTTGTGGCAAAAATTTGTGCTAAATTTTTACTGTGTACCTAAAATATATCTTGCGTGTTGAACCATAGATGGCACAAAAACTAGACGTCGCATTTCATACTAGAGCAGAGTGTACAGATTGTGAAATGGGTAATGCATTCTGGAATGGACCATAACATGTTTTAAAGCGTGCCGAAAGCAAATGTTTTTAAAATAGCAATTTTCTTTGATCGATTTCCCCAACACTTGAGATACGAAAAAATATGAATTATTCGACGTATACATCATTACAAATGTTGTGGTCCATTCAGTAATGGACCACCCAGTCATATAAATTTTGTTTAATTTTTTCGTACAGCATGCGACATCTACTTCTTGTACCATCTATGGTTGAACCCTCCATCTCACCAATTTCATAAGCAACAGATTGATAAGTGTGTGGGGCGCATGAGGCTGTTTTCCAGAAAGTGTTATCTCAACAAATAAGTTCCGTAATGAGCTAAGGCCAAATTATAATTCATTAGTTAAATAAATAGAGCATTAATTAATTATAGATCAAGGACGGCACGAAATTAAGAAATATTTGCTGTTGGCTCTATATTTAAAAAATGTTTTACAAAATTTTAGCAAAAGTCATTAGGATCGACTTAAATATTACGACATGGAACTATACTTCACATGCATATGTAACCATATAACGTAAACCAATATGGTAAATATAAACACCTCATTTAATCATTGTATTTGCATAATTTCATACTTTCCATCGAGGTTAGAAAAATTGAGACACATGTACTAAGAATACATAGTATAGTGAACAGTCGTCAAAGTTTTTGTTAAAAAACAAATCAAATTCAAACATGGCGAGGAATAACCAAAAAACAATAGAATTGATTGAAAACTATAAAGCAAAATCGTGTGTGTGAATTTTATGCGATGAACTAGAATTGTACTTGATTTACTTGTTTCGATATTGTGCAACGTACTCCTAAAAACGTGGTAAAGGCTAGCCCAGAAAGCTAAATAAATCCTGAAATAAATAATTTGTATGCAAATATTGAGTGGCGTGTTGTTCATAATAATCGCAGAGGGTATATGATGGAATCTATAAATTTTGCTGACCTATGTAATTTTAAAAAACTACATACATATGTAGTATACAATCTACGATTTTATATGTATTTATTACTTAAAGCCAATGCAAAAGTTCCTGAAAATTTACGGTCATCATCTAGCCACATCAAAACAAAACAAAAAAGGCGGAGAAATGGGAAACAAAAATTGCAAGATAAAAGAATGCAAATTTTTGTATTTTAGTTCGTAAAACTCAACAATATGTGTTTTTTCCTTTCTGTCGTCAACTTTCAATTTTCATTTACCACGACCACCTCTTACCCTTTAATTTTTCTCCTTAGTTACGAAAATGAAAAGTTTAGAAGAAATTTTTTCCACACACTTCTCTTAGTTTTTATTTGTAATAATTTATTTAGCTATACTTAAGTACTCCCCTTGGTATTTTTGGGGACTATTTAACGTACCGATTAATCAAGATCCTGGTGAGGACATGTAGATGGCTTAAACTGAACAGTTTATTACTGACTCCTGTAAAATATTACTGTATATCTCTTTTTACAACCGTACATTAATTGATATTGATATACTGCCTGTAAGTTTGAATGGTTATACCTTGAATAGATAGGTTGGAAGGAGGTTGAGAACCCTGAAATTCTCTAGAGTCTAGGCCACTAAGGCCCATTGTTCATCCTCCAAATCTCTAATCCAGCCCGGTGCTCTGAGGAAGTTTAAGATTGGCCCCCAACCCTGCCTTCCCACTTCATGTAATTCATTTAAGAGGTATAAGACACGGAATCTGTATCGCCTCCTGAAGAGAGCTGAACACTCACAGAGAAAGCCTTTTCGGGATTTCTTCTATGTAAGTGACCGCTGTGAAATTAGTGTCTAGCTAGAGTTATCATGTGAGTTCTCAGGGCTGTTTTGTTAACCCATAGGGCTATTTAACCAAAGTCGACTGTGTTGGCAGTGGGTCCAAGTTGGCTTTGTCTTATCTGTTCAAGACTGAATTTACTGCAGAATGGCCCAAATAAAATAAAATTTCCTCGCATAACTTTTATTCAATAACATGGATACTTTTACTCACAATTGACAATCTTTCCTTTCTGTCTCTTCTTCTTTCTCTACCTTCCAACCTTCCTAATCCATTCCTAACACAACTTGCCGCTAACGCCATCTATCCCTTCCTCTGTTAAGCTTAAGCATTTTTCAGCTACTACAACTCGGCCATTCTGACAATCAATCGACTCGATTGGCTTCAAAACGGTTCAGCTGTTTTACATTTAACTTAAACCATAAAATCTTGACATGACATAACATAATTAAATAGACAAAAATTTTAATGGTCAATTTCATAGTACTCTATGACATTAAAACTACAATCTTATCTGTTGCTAACTCATACATTCACATAACAGTTCAAATCGCATAATAGTAATTAACATAAGTTTGACTGGCTAAGAGAGATTTCATTCATAATGGTAGACATAACTAATACACATATATGAATACATAAGCATAAATACATAATTTGTTCGCATAAGCTATAGCAATCGTACGTGACATAAATCTAAACACATACATTACTTAAAAGCGTGAACATACATATTTTTTTTTCATAAATTTCGTCTTGTTTTAACATAATCAAATAAATGCCATTGATAACACATAATTAGGGGATAAATTGAGATACGAGTTACATCAGCAAATATTACAATTTCACATGACCCTAATAATAAAATAATTAAGTCAAACTCACCTGTTATGAAACGTAAACAGAGATCGCATTTCATTTCTTATCATATTTGAGAAACTTAAAAGTCCGGAATTCTCACAGATGGTTTCCTGTATTGAAGAACAAAAATGGTAATGTCAAAAAAATTGCAATGTACAGAATAATGAAATTGAATTTTGTGAGAAAATATTTTTCATAATTCTAGCTAGTCTTAAAAACTCCGCCGAAGCGTATAAAGGTAATAAATATTTTATTTTAGATCTTTAAATTTATTTTCTCTTGAGTATTCCTACACTGTAAAAAATATTAGGACTATTCCCTAAAATGTAGGGAATACTCCCTAAAATTTAGGGAAAAACCCACATTTTAGGGAATATTCCTTACATTTTAGGGAATATTCCCTAATCCTATCGAAAAAACCTAAGCTTTGTGGCAAAAATTTGTGCTAAATTTTTACTGTGTACCTAAAATATATCTTGCGTGTTGAACCATAGATGGCACAAAAACTAGACGTCGCATTTCATACTAGAGCAGAGTGTACAGATTGTGAAATGGGTAATGCATTCTGGAATGGACCATAACATGTTTTAAAGCGTGCCGAAAGCAAATGTTTTTAAAATAGCAATTTTCTTTGATCGATTTCCCCAACACTTGAGATACGAAAAAATATGAATTATTCGACGTATACATCATTACAAATGTTGTGGTCCATTCAGTAATGGACCACCCAGTCATATAAATTTTGTTTAATTTTTTCGTACAGCATGCGACATCTACTTCTTGTACCATCTATGGTTGAACCCTCCATCTCACCAATTTCATAAGCAACAGATTGATAAGTGTGTGGGGCGCATGAGGCTGTTTTCCAGAAAGTGTTATCTCAACAAATAAGTTCCGTAATGAGCTAAGGCCAAATTATAATTCATTAGTTAAATAAATAGAGCATTAATTAATTATAGATCAAGGACGGCACGAAATTAAGAAATATTTGCTGTTGGCTCTATATTTAAAAAATGTTTTACAAAATTTTAGCAAAAGTCATTAGGATCGACTTAAATATTACGACATGGAACTATACTTCACATGCATATGTAACCATATAACGTAAACCAATATGGTAAATATAAACACCTCATTTAATCATTGTATTTGCATAATTTCATACTTTCCATCGAGGTTAGAAAAATTGAGACACATGTACTAAGAATACATAGTATAGTGAACAGTCGTCAAAGTTTTTGTTAAAAAACAAATCAAATTCAAACATGGCGAGGAATAACCAAAAAACAATAGAATTGATTGAAAACTATAAAGCAAAATCGTGTGTGTGAATTTTATGCGATGAACTAGAATTGTACTTGATTTACTTGTTTCGATATTGTGCAACGTACTCCTAAAAACGTGGTAAAGGCTAGCCCAGAAAGCTAAATAAATCCTGAAATAAATAATTTGTATGCAAATATTGAGTGGCGTGTTGTTCATAATAATCGCAGAGGGTATATGATGGAATCTATAAATTTTGCTGACCTATGTAATTTTAAAAAACTACATACATATGTAGTATACAATCTACGATTTTATATGTATTTATTACTTAAAGCCAATGCAAAAGTTCCTGAAAATTTACGGTCATCATCTAGCCACATCAAAACAAAACAAAAAAGGCGGAGAAATGGGAAACAAAAATTGCAAGATAAAAGAATGCAAATTTTTGTATTTTAGTTCGTAAAACTCAACAATATGTGTTTTTTCCTTTCTGTCGTCAACTTTCAATTTTCATTTACCACGACCACCTCTTACCCTTTAATTTTTCTCCTTAGTTACGAAAATGAAAAGTTTAGAAGAAATTTTTTCCACACACTTCTCTTAGTTTTTATTTGTAATAATTTATTTAGCTATACTTAAGTACTCCCCTTGGTATTTTTGGGGACTATTTAACGTACCGATTAATCAAGATCCTGGTGAGGACATGTAGATGGCTTAAACTGAACAGTTTATTACTGACTCCTGTAAAATATTACTGTATATCTCTTTTTACAACCGTACATTAATTGATATTGATATACTGCCTGTAAGTTTGAATGGTTATACCTTGAATAGATAGGTTGGAAGGAGGTTGAGAACCCTGAAATTCTCTAGAGTCTAGGCCACTAAGGCCCATTGTTCATCCTCCAAATCTCTAATCCAGCCCGGTGCTCTGAGGAAGTTTAAGATTGGCCCCCAACCCTGCCTTCCCACTTCATGTAATTCATTTAAGAGGTATAAGACACGGAATCTGTATCGCCTCCTGAAGAGAGCTGAACACTCACAGAGAAAGCCTTTTCGGGATTTCTTCTATGTAAGTGACCGCTGTGAAATTAGTGTCTAGCTAGAGTTATCATGTGAGTTCTCAGGGCTGTTTTGTTAACCCATAGGGCTATTTAACCAAAGTCGACTGTGTTGGCAGTGGGTCCAAGTTGGCTTTGTCTTATCTGTTCAAGACTGAATTTACTGCAGAATGGCCCAAATAAAATAAAATTTCCTCGCATAACTTTTATTCAATAACATGGATACTTTTACTCACAATTGACAATCTTTCCTTTCTGTCTCTTCTTCTTTCTCTACCTTCCAACCTTCCTAATCCATTCCTAACACAACTTGCCGCTAACGCCATCTATCCCTTCCTCTGTTAAGCTTAAGCATTTTTCAGCTACTACAACTCGGCCATTCTGACAATCAATCGACTCGATTGGCTTCAAAACGGTTCAGCTGTTTTACATTTAACTTAAACCATAAAATCTTGACATGACATAACATAATTAAATAGACAAAAATTTTAATGGTCAATTTCATAGTACTCTATGACATTAAAACTACAATCTTATCTGTTGCTAACTCATACATTCACATAACAGTTCAAATCGCATAATAGTAATTAACATAAGTTTGACTGGCTAAGAGAGATTTCATTCATAATGGTAGACATAACTAATACACATATATGAATACATAAGCATAAATACATAATTTGTTCGCATAAGCTATAGCAATCGTACGTGACATAAATCTAAACACATACATTACTTAAAAGCGTGAACATACATATTTTTTTTTCATAAATTTCGTCTTGTTTTAACATAATCAAATAAATGCCATTGATAACACATAATTAAAGGCATAACAAATGAGATTCTAAAATTAACATTTGCAAGTTTGAATTCGAATGTATACTTTTAACTGGAGGAACGACTTATTATTTCAGAGACCAAGCATACGGTATCAAAATAAAATTCAACACAAAATAATTTCGTAAATAACTTTCGACTTAATTTCATAAAATAATATCAATTCAGTTTCAAATAATGTATAGGTACAAACTAATTCAACCTCAAATATGGCTTGATTCTGGACACATCGTAGATACCTTCAAATTGTTTCTGAGTAATGCGATTACCATCCACATCGGTTATTATATAACGATCATTCCCTAAAGATTTTTTTATTATGTATGGTCCTTTATACTTTGGTATTAATTTCTTACATACTCCCGGAGTACCATCTACATTAGTTACAACAACTAAGTCTCCTTTGCTATAAACTCTAGCTTTTTTTCTCTTTTTATCAAAATACGCCTTATTGTAACTTTGACTTTTATTAATTTTAATTATTGCATCAGCTCTAATCTTATTCAAGTCTCGCTCTGACTCATTAATATCATTTTCAATGAAATCCTTAATTCTATCGATAACAGTATTACGTTGCCGTACACCAAATAGCATTTCGCTAGGTGTAGTTCCAATGGACCTATTTACGGTGTTATTAATAGTATATTCAATCTGATACAAAACACTATCCCAGTATTTGTTTTCACTTGTTAATTTAGCAAGCATAGGAACTAAGTCTCTGTTGACACGTTCAACTTGGCCATTTGACTTCGGAGAACCGGATGCTACCATAATGTGCTTAACAGCAAACTTTTTCGCAAAAGTTTTAAATGTATTCGAACTAAATGCGGTACCTCTGTCAGAAATAATAGTTTCCGGTACGCTAAATGAGTTAAAATATAATTTTAAAGCTTTGATTACTTCATTAGTATTTGCAGTTTTGGTAGAATAAAATTTGACGAATTTTGTAAAGCCATCAATGACAACCAAAACATGTTTATTTTTCCGTGGAGTTTCTTCCAACGGTCCCAAATGATCAATATGTATTACCTTAAATGGTTGCTTCCCTTTTGGAATATTGAATAAAAACCCTTCCCTTTTTCCAGAAGGGACATTATAAGATATACAAGTAAGGCAATTAGAAATATACTCTACAACAATCTGTTTCATATTAGGAAACCAATAGCTTTGCTTAATTATCTCACATACTTTTCCAGCTCCAACATGCGAGTGTAAGTCATGACTATTTCTTAAAATGTGAATACGCATTGTTTCGGGAACGTAAAATAACAATTTGTCTTTACCCGTTTTTCGGTATAGCAACCCATTACGAAATTCATAAAATGAATGCTCACTATGACGTAATTCTTCTCGTAATGATTTTATAACTGGATCCTGAGCTTGACATACAGCTAATTGCTGTTCAAACGGACATTCTTCTAAAATTAAAATATTTTGACATCGACTAAGGAAGTCAACATGTTGCATCCGACTACCAGGACGATGCTCAATTTCATAGTCATAATCCTGTAATTCTAAAACCCATCGATTTATACGAGGATTTATTAATTTTTTGTTCATTGTCAAAGCCAATGCATTACAATCCGTGACTATTTTAAACTTCATACCTTGTAAATATATTCGAAATCGTCGAAGCGCGTAAATAATCGCGAGCGTTTCCAATTCATAACTGTGATATCGAGATTCGCAGTCTGTAGTTCGTTTCGAAAAGTATAAGATCGGATGCATAAGGCCGTCCTCCTTCCTCTGAAGCAAGATGGAATCGAACCCTTGTGAACTCGCATCACAATGAAGTTCTGTATAACTTGTAGGGGAATAAATATTCAGCACTGGTGCTTGTGTAAGCTTATCCTTAAGCAAATCAAAACAATCCTGTTGTTTTTTATCAAATATGAATTCAGAATCTTTCTTAACAAGATCATAAAGTGGTTTACTTAACAATGAAAAGTCCTTAATGAATTTATGAAAATAAGCACACAGTCCTAAGAAACTACGAAGTTCTCTTAAATTTTTAGGCTCACTAAAATTCTTAACTGCGTTTAATTTGTCTGGATTTGGCTTAATACCAGCTTTCGAGATTGCATAACCTAGGTAGTCTATCTCGTTATATAAAAACTTGCACTTGTCTAGTCTAAGTTCTAATTTGTTTTTTACTAACAATGTATAAACTTTTAACAATATTTGTAAATGTTCCTCAACGCTCTCTGTGGCAATCAAGATATCATCTAAATAGATCTGAACTTTGTTCTTAATTATCAAATTTCTAAAAATTTTGTGAACGAAACCTTGAAACACAGAAGGTGCGTTTCTAAGTCCAAAGGGCATTGTCACATACTCAAATTGTCCCATCGGTGTAACAAACGCAGTATACTTAATAGATTCTTCCTCCATGTAAACATGGTGGAAACCATTTTTTAAATCAAGACTGCTGAAATAATGTTTATTCCGTAATTGATCAATTAGATCCTCTATCAATGGTAAAGGATAATTATCACGTTCAGAGATTTTATTCAATGACCTAAAATCTACACACATGCGCACATCACCGGTCTTTTTCCTAACTAACACGATAGGGGATGTATAAGGAGATTCACTAGGTCTGATAATATTTTCTTTTAATAAATTATCAATAATTACTCTCACTTTCTCTTTGTCAGAAAATGAGAGACGTCTGGGAACAGAAACAATTTGCTTGTCGCTTGTAAGACGCAAATTCATTTTAGTTCCTGTTTCAGGAAACTCAGGCTTAGGTGCCAAATAATAATTACTCATAAAACTTTCGATAAAATTTTGTTTAACAGTTTCAGGTAAATTCTCATCCAAATTAATTTTTGGTTGTACCTCGGAGTATGTGCTCCCAATACTAATATTTAATAACTCAGTACTATCTGATTCAAAGTCATCAATAGCTATATGATTTCCTACTGAAAGTTTTGCTCCACATAACTTTAAAAGGTCACGTCCTAAAATTACTACACATTCCATCGTACTATCAGGCACCACATAAAGTGTAACAAAATAACTTTGATCATAAATATTAATCTCGACTGTACACAAACCAACTATATGTAGTTGTGTATTATTAATCCCAACGAAATTTTGATTATTATTGTAATCACAAATAGCAAAATCCGGCACAAAACTTTTTTTTATAACACTAAGAGGACTTCCCGTATCTATTATACCTTTTAAATTTAAATTAAGTTCAATGTCTAATGTTTGGTCTCTGAATTTACAAATAAATTTTATTAAATTGCCATTAGAAAAATTATGGCTGTGTTTGCTTTTATCATCTATTACAAAATTTTTATTTTGCGACACACAAGCTTGTTCCTTATCTCTAAATGACGTAACACAACTTACTTGATTATACCTTCTAGTTGTTGATGAATTTCCCGGACAGTCCTTTATAAGGTGACTAAGGCTACCACAGTTGTAACAGGAACCTCTATTCGTTTTCGGCTTTGTACAAGTAGCGATAGTATGCCATATTGTATTACAATTGTAGCATCTAATAATGGGATGTTTAGCAGAACGTCGAACATCAGGTGACAACGATGCGCCTGACCATTTACTCTCCGACATCACATTTACTTGCTTTAACTTCTCATAACGCTGAAGCAATTGTAATATCTCCTCAACTGTGTTTACTTTCTGTAATGAAAGAATTTGTTGTACAGATATATCACGAATACCTTTAATAACGTATTTGATGAGTGATTTGTTATCCAGCGAATTTCCTCTAGCTATGTTCTGCATGGCAAAAACATAGTCCTCATAAGACTCGTCGGGTTTCTTTTTCCGACTAATTAGAGCAGCATGTATATCGTAATCGTCACCAAAGGGTGGAAACGTTTTAACTATTATTGTTCTAAACGACTCCCACGTACTCAATCCTTCCTGACCAAAGTACCAAACTTTTGCACTTCCTTGAAGACGTAAACACGCGTAATGAAGTAAGGTGCTCTCCCTCCACTTATCAATACGACCAATTTCCTCTAGACGACTCAACCATTTGTTTAAAGATAGACCCTTAACAGGATCGAAAACAGGGATGATTTGATCCGCCTCTACTGGATGTAAGATTTTCTCCTCAACCTGCACCTCTCCAGCAGTACACAATTTTTTTTAAAATTCATTTTCTCGCTTAATTAAATCGAGCTCCTTTTGTAATAGAAACTTCTCCATAGCCTCGAATTCAACTTTTGGTGTGGAAGTATGTACATTCGCAGTGGATGACGAAGCAATACGTGTAATCTCATCCTCACCTTCATCCTTCATCCTTCACTAAAGACAATCGCTCTAATAAAACCGCCTTTTTGCCCATGGTAGGCAAATTAAATTTCCTTAATTCCGTCTGTAATTGTTTTTTAGGTACTGACTTACTCATTATAACAATTGAACATTCAATTTTTATTAAATCGCGTACAAAACACTAATTATTAAAACTTTCACAGTATCCCACTCCTGAAATCTGCAGGATGGCCCAAATAAAATAAAATTTCCTCGCATAACTTTTATTCAATAACATGGATACTTTTACTCACAATTGGCAATCTTTCCTTTCTGTCTCTTCTTCTTTCTCTACCTTCCAACCTTCCTAATCCATTCCTAATACAACTTGCCGCTATCGCCATCTATCCCTTCCTCTGTTAAGCTTAAGCATTTTTCAGCTACTACATTACATGTTTTTTTTTTCGTTTTGTTATTTGGTCTACATGCTGGGTGGTATCTAAACTGATTTGAATTCCTAATAGTATCTTTCTAACGAATACCTGTAAGGACTATTTTAAAATAAATAAAAATCAACCGATTCCAAATGGTGTCTCTAGGCGACTAAGGTCCGCGCTAAGCTAAATTTTGTATGAAAATTTAGCAAGCTAAAAGATATTGGCGAAAATGTATCCTGAATTTTAGTGAGAGCGGTACTAAGGTCAACGCGTTAAATTTGCATTTGGGTTTTGATTAGAGATGGCACCACCAGTAAGTCTCCAAAAAATTTAGCTTGAATTTATCCGCCTGGGCCGTTCTTTAGCGCGCTATCAGAGTTCTGAGATTTGATAAATTTATTGACTGGATTTTTGGAGTTAACATAGTTTTGTACGTCTTTGCTGTAAGTACGGATGATTTGGATATCTTCTCGTGGCCATATTTTCAATATCATTGTTAATTTTTTTTTCTTATTGTATATACATTATGCATATTATTTGCATATTTTTAGAAATATTTAGAAATATGCTAGAAATATTATGACCGCGTGTTATATTTCCGTAAAAAAATTGTAAAATTCTTCTACTTCTTGTTTTTAATATATCTTTTCTCTGAGTGTCCGCTATCATAATTTAGCTGCTAAAGAACGGCCCGATATTGGAGACCCGCTAAAATTTAGCTTAGCGCGGACCTTAGTACTAGGCTTTAGGAGTTATGATACCACAGTATTATAAGAGAGGTAAGATCTATGAGAAATATTTACTCAGGTTATTTGATAGAATCGAATAATGCTCCAACGCGCACTTCTTTGGGGACACCCCTTCACATTCTACTCCTCAGACATTAGAATCTCCAGCTTCGTCTCACTGTCAGACTAAAAAAATTGAATACGATGCTCAGGAATTGACAGCTGTTAAGAAGCCCACATTTTTATTCCTTTCTAGACTTTACCCTACTACAAAACCTGAAATTTTGTTATACCATATATGTATCTACTGAAAGTACTTTTAATAGTTCTTCTGACATAGCTGTACTTACATATGTTTTAAAATCGGCAGAATTGAGAGGAATATTGCATCTTTTAAATTAATCGCACCCGGGAAGTTCATTTGCTACGCTGGTCGATCTTTCTTTTTCCCGGATGATGTTAAGTAGTTTACACAGCGCCGCCATCTACATAATGCCGGAAAAAAAACCAACACGGCCCTTTCGTGCTATTACCAAAATGTAAGGGACTTACGCGCCAATACATTGCTAAAGTTTTTATTTTCTTGTGATTGTACTTTTGACTTGATAGCTCCTACTGAAACCTAACTATATTCAACCATAAAGGATGAAGAGCTCTTCCGTTTTAATTTTAAAATATTCAGAAAAGACCGATTTTCTGCGGTGTACTTCTCGCCATTCGTAACTATTTTAATTGTAAATTGTTGGTACCACCAGAGTGTGAACAACTGGAAATAATCTTATCCTGATGGCACTTATTAACTTGCCGAATCTCAGGTGGGATGAGGACGATACTAATGAATTTTTCTTTTAAGTTAATATTTCGTCTGCTGTTGAATCCACCGTAATTGACGCTCTGAATACGTTATGCATAAAGGAAATAAACTGCATCCTGAATTCTTTCAATTAACTTTTGGATTTAACATTTTCATATGCTCCTAGCAAATATTGCTGTCATCCAAAGTGAAATTTCTTTTGCTCCTGAGGATTCACGCATCATCCTGCACTTATTCTTTTATACAATAACCTTCCACCTAACTTAGTTTTCATGCAATATTTTTTTGTGTTAATTTATTATACATAATTTATTATCCTAGTTTTATTTTGTTTTTTTGGAATATTTTATTTATTTTTTTACATTTTGCTTCTTTTCTTTTTTTGTAATAGTCAAATGGAATAATGTTGGTCCCGTTGGCTCTGGCTCTCCTTAAATAAATAAATATATTTGACTTATTTGATTAGGTTAAGACCCATAACCAAATGGAGACATATGAGTTATATATATTGATCTTCAACCCACTTCAGGTAAAAGCGAGTCAGCAACGAATCTACCTGGGTCATGTAAAATAAATTTAAAATCTAAGCGAAAAGCTTGGTAAAGACCCAAACATTAATTTCCGTTCCCATGAAAAACGCTTACCACATAAAGTATTGTCACGTCATATAAATTGTTATTATGCTTTGAGAAAAATGTAAAAAGCTTGCCTTATCAAAAAATTACACGTTGCTCGAAATAATAGTAAAGATGACCGAGAGTCAGTCTGTAATCGGCGGTTATTAAATCCTACTAGAAATTATAAAGAAGTTAGCATACGACATTGTACTTCTCTAAATAAAATTTATAAAGTTTTAAAGTGAAGTTTCTTGTTTCTCTAGAATTTCCGGCTAATCAATATCTATTTTTTTTATGTTCTATTCAAGTGATACAAGTATATATAAAAATCACGCGAGAGTCGAATCTGGTGACAGAACAGTACAAACATAATTATCAAAGATCGAAAGCAAATATGATTTAAGATGCACGATCTATTAGTTCAGTTCTGCCCTAGATGTAACTTAATCATTTCTCCATGCATTCAAAATAAAAACACACAACTGAGCTAATATAATTTAATTAACTTTTATTAACACAACAATAATAACAATATACCCCGAGGAAAAGAAGTTATCTTAAGAAAAACTTCAATCCATTAAACTGAGGTCGTTCAGACACTTTATCACAGAAAACTTTTTCACCGAAAATTGTTAAATCACAACGATTCCTCGTCTTTCGTAATCCATTCATTTCATGAATTTTATTATAATCCAATGTCCGTGGTATCCATCCGTAAGACTGTCCTTCTAGCATCGGCGTATTGTACGTTTCCCTAGTTCGCCTCAAAAATCCATGAGCTACTTGAAAATATTTTCGATAAGAATCTTTATCAATGATGGGATCTTGATCGTGTCTCGCATGAAACTTCAAAGTAATAGATGGAACTGGATACAAAAAAACAAGAACAATAATTAATAGTAGTTAAAGAAAAAATAACAAAAAAAATCGTTTGAATTCGCATACCTCTAACAGTTGGAATATATTTATCCAGGACATATCTCCTTTTATTTTGTTTTTCTATTAATTCTTTTTCAAAACAATACGGTAATTCACGTTCTAGATTTTCATCTTCTTCATCATAATCAGAATTTGTAGGATGCATTGCAGGGACTTCCTTTCTGCGGTGTTATTTCTCGGGCACTAGAAAGGCAACTGATTCCTCCCCACGAAAACTCACATAAACTATACGACAAACAATAAACTTTCTACTTACTGCCGAAACCAAAAGTGCTGATGAGTGCGCAAAAAATTAGAAACTATCTGCATATTTTGAAAGTTGCCCCTCCTCAAACCCCCCGAAAATAAAGTGAAATTTATTTTTAGACCGAAATATTCGCATCCATCGTTTCCATAATTTCTTCATTACCAATTTGATGAGAGCCTGAGTTAAAAAGTGCTTGCCTTGTGAGCTTTTCGTGGCCTAGAACTGTGATTAATGGCAAGGAAATAGCTTTACCACACGATTCACCCGGTTCAGGGACTTATAGACCGCAAAAAGTCCTTTGAAGACAATAGCACGCTACCAGAATCATTGGACTACTGGCTTGAAATTTTTTATTTACTTTTTGTGGAGTTTTTATTGTCATTCATCATAGCGGTGGGGATGGAGGGAGAATTGCATCGAAATAATAGTTTGTGGGAATCAATAAAATTTAGTTATAGTTACAGGGTGACTTATGTACTTACTTATCATTCTCTTAATAATATACTTATAGGCTTACCATCCTAATTTCCTTTTGTATAAGAGCCCTTCTATTGACACAAGCATTAAATGGGACTCAAATTGAGCCTACTGTGATTTTAAGGCGTTTCGTTTCGTGTTGTTTTTAAACAGGCAGCCTATAATTAGCACCACGATTAATTAGAGCAACAGTGTTTTGAACCTATATAAAGGATGAACTTTAGCATGACGTGGTGAGTCTCTATAGGAGAATGGGTGGTATGGCATTGAACTTTAACATTTCATTAATAAACCTCTACGAAAATGGTGTGGCTGTATTTGAACCTAGAAAAGGGGTGGAGAAAGAGATGATACAATACATACTACCTAATTTGAATAATGAGAAGTAAAGTGATATAATCTTGTATTTAAATATGTCTTGCAGGAACCATTATTACCGCTTCAAATTTACATATACTACTATTACACGGCAACTTTAAGGTCCTTGATTATAATGGATTTTATAAGAGATATGAATATGGAGATATTTAAGAATATACTCGCGGGAAATTCAATACAAAGGTTCTTCTTACTAATTCTCTCCACTCGAAAAAAGCCCAATAATCTAATAATCCCTATGCCTTGCGTTTTCTTAGTATCTATTGCTCTGAGCCATATCTCATAACAGTTTCTGTAGTGTCTCGATAGATCCACTTTTTTAACTTCTGCGAAAGGAGACTCGATCTTATAAGAAGACTTACAAAACGAAAGATTTTGTAACCATATCTAATATGGGTCCGTATATGACGTTATATCGTTGATGAAATCGAGATTATTTCCGAATTTGTACGTACTCAAGGCTTTGAATCGCCAGGCATTTCTCATATTCCTTAGAAATACTCCTCGAGTATTTATAATAGTTCCCCTATTTCATTTTTGATCATGTTAGTTTGTGGACTCCTTGCGATAGTCCATTGAATCTTGTTGTTAGTTGTACCTTGTAAGAGCCAGCTATCATTTACTAATCTATCTGGAATATTTTCTTAGAATCAAAATTTCATCCTATGTAACTCAACATGATTGATTTCATTTAGATACTTTAAAAGACTAAGACAGTGAGATTTATTCTTTAACAGCCACTTGACTGTAAGTTATATATTTTTTTAGCACATTTTCTATAAGGAGAATAGAATCCCTACCACTACATATCCTTTTTAAAGAATTATACATATATATTACCCGAAATACCCATTGATAGGTAAAAACTGTGTTGTTTCGACTTAACATCATACATGGATTTAATAAGGTACCCATACATATTACCTGAGAGTGATTTACCCTATGTACTCTCACAGCCTTGAGGGTATCCTCCCTCTTTGCAGGATTAGGTCCAATGTGTAAAATTAATTAATCCTAAAAATCTATAGCAAGTTTCCATCCTGCTGAAATGGATAGATGTCTAATGAGAAGGAAATATGAAAAAGTTTGTGCAGGAACTTTCTAAAATAAAATTGCAATAGCTCTAGTAATAAATTTTCGAAACGGGTACTGGTGGTGGTTCAGAATTTCGGATCACCGGAAAATGGTAGCAAACAATAAGTTAAGAACCAACAATTACTTCGTCATGATCAATTTTAGCGGTGGTAAATCTGATGAAATTATCTTTGACTATCTTGAAAAAAAAACTAGAAACATTTACTACCTCTAGGAATCACAAAGGCTCATTGCCTAATAACATGGTCGGCCTGAAATTTGTGTCGATAATATAGATTTCCAGTTGTGAAGTGCAATTATACGTCGAAACTTCTCGGTCAATTAGAGCATATATTTTGTGTCCGGTATACAACTGCCACTATCTAAATAACGATTCTTTTCATTTATCGCGAAACCATATTTGCCAAAATTTAATGAGCTAATAGAAGAAATGTGTATTCAAGCAGATAAGACTAAATGATATCGCAGAACTACTCCAAGTAACTGGCATCACTTTTATGTAATTATTTATATCTTCACAATTCACTTCATTATTCTTAAGCAGAAGTTATATTTTAATGGACAGAATATTAGTAAGGCTTTTTTTATTTCGTGGCAGGGGAACAAAGCACAGAGGACAAGGCAGCCAATTGTTCTAACCTGCTAAGAATAGTAAAAGCGATAAAGCTATAAAAGTCCAAATGAAACTAGATATAAGGAAAAAGCGCAGGATCTTGTCGAGGGGATAATAGTCAATGTATGGCTTTTGGTTCCTTATTTAAAACACAATGTTACAGATTTAAATCACAAGCTCTATATTTTCGCTCTACAGTTTTACAATCACAAACAATTAGTTAATTAACTCAACTTTGATTATCGCTAGTACTGGATCTCCAATTATCGCAATCCAATTTTTTCTTTCGACTGTTTATTACTTCGGCTGATAAACACTGCTCTGTCTAAACCAAGACTACTCCACTGGTGGTGACAACTGCTCTATTTATACGGGCTTTCCAATAAGAGGTGTTATTTTGATATTCAAAGAAAAATGCCATTTTTTGAGATAAATGATCGGATCTTTATTTCATTATAAAGAGGAAAGTATGCCGTTAATAATGGAAAATAACATCAGCCAAATGACCACCACGACCACGCCTACAGGACCATATCCTTTTCATGAAATTTTCCATAACCAAATCGCAAAGTGGCTGCCCTATGTCCTCGATAGCCTCACGACGCTGGGCTGTTGGCGTAGACCTTCTCTTTCACGTGGCCCCAAAGGAAGAAGTCGCAAGGTGTTAAGTCACAAGATCTCGGTGGCCAATTGTGATCACCTCTTCGAGAGATAACATGGTCCGGAAACTTTTCCCGTAAAAGATCAATGGTTTCGTTGCTTGTATGGCACGTAGCGCCGTCTTGTTGAAATTGTTGAAAGTGAACGTTGTCCAGATCAATACCATCCAATTCTGGCCATAAAAAATTATTAATCATCTGTCGATAGCGCAATCCATTCACCGTAACTGTTGCTCCAGCCTCATTTTCGAAAAAGTAAGGTCCAATGACCCCGCGGGACCATAAACCGCACCAAATAGTCACACGTTGAGGATAGAGAGGCTTTTCAACAATAACTTTTGGGTTTTCCGAGCCCCAGATGTGACAATTTTGCTTGTTGACGAAGCCATCGAGGTGGAAATGGGCCTTATCACTCAAGATGAGTTTTCGATGGAATTCCGGATCATTTTCATGCATTTCAAGGACCCAATCAGCAAAGACTCGACGTTGTTGATGATCGGCCGGCTTGAGTTCTTGTGTTAACTGAACTTTATAAGCCTTAAGACCCAAATCTTTATGCAAAATACGGTGTAATGACGTTTGTGGAATGCCTAATTCCAAAGAACGACGAGGAATGGACAAACCTGGGTTTTCTTCAACACTTTCGGCTACAGCAGCAATATTCTCGGCTGTTCTTGAGCGACGTGCATGGGTTTTATTCTTCACATCACTAACTTGTCCCGACAGCTTGAATTTTTCTACCAATTTCTGTATTGCGGTCCGACAAGGTGCTTCACGACGACCCAAAAATATTCGAGTTTTACGAACCGTCTCTGTCACATTTTCACCATTTTTATAGTGAATTTTAATAATTTCAATGCGTTGTTGAATCGTGTATCGTTCCATTTTTATTAATGGCTTGGTTTCTACTTGTTAAATCTCAAAAAATGCCAAAAGTCACATCTACCGAAATAGCGGGCTAATTAAAATAACACCTCTTATTGGAAAACCCTTTATACAAAATTTATATGGCTGGGTGGTCCATTCCGGAATGAGCCACAATAATTGAAATGATGTATATGTCGAGTGATTCATATTTTTCCGTATCTAAAGTGTTGAGGGAGTCGATCATATGTATACAAAACTGCTATTATAAAAACACTTGCTATAAAACAGATAGTCGAGGTACAATTTTCGTGTGACAGAGAACAACAGCGTAAACTACAAGCAGCTCCTAAAATATAATAATTATACACATTTACCAACTCGCATAATGTTCTTTGGTTCAGTGTAATAACCCATTGAACTTAATCTATAAAGAATTATTACCTATACTCATAGTTTATTAGGGACATTAAAATCATGCTTACAGCATTAAGAAAAACTGAGGAGAGGCACTTAGAGTAAATAGTAAAAAAAGGCAAAGATATACATAAAAATAAAAATTTATTACAATCTAAAATAATTTAAACTTTACATTACCTACATACATTCATAAAAGTTTATTACAAATAAGTTCGATAATAACCATTTTGTTTGCTATCCTCTTTCGCTTTACTGGGTGGTCCAATATAACTTAAAACTACTGGTAATAAAATCAATCCATGCGCAGCACCAACAAGCACAATCAACAAATACATTCGAAAATAAAATATTTGAAAAATTTGCGATTTTGAAAATGCTAAAACAGCAATTCCAGCAAATTTCGTCAAAGTAATTCCGGACAGAACACTACTTCCCGTCAATGAAAGTGCTTTGTTTGCTCGCTCGGGCATTGTTCCAGACATTCCTTTATACGATCGAATTATATGTGAAACGAATTCAACTCCTATACCTACACTAACAACTAAATTAACGAGCGAAACTGCATTAAGGGTAATGTTCCAGATCCACATGAACCCAGCTATGTTGACAAGAATCAAAAGGACCATAAAGAAAACTAACAAGGATGAGATAATATCGCATCCAGTAATGACGAAAGTTACAAGACATATCGCCAACAAAGATATTCCCAGAGAAATCAACGAATCCCGCCATATCGTCAAGTATTGCTCATAGAAAACGAAAAATATAGCGTAAGGAAAGATTTTCACATCGACATTATGACGTTGAAGCATATCCTGAATATCATTAGAAACTTTTCTTGCTTCACGTAGAGTCGAATAGAAGTCCTTCGACGTAACCGAGGTTGATGAATACTGTAGAAAATGTGTCTCTTTGATGTGAATATCTCCATGTTCATCGAGAATATAATTAACTCCCTAAATATGGATGGAATTTAATTTAATTAAAATAGGCAGAAAAAATAAATTTACATCTGAATAAGCAGCACGTCCTCCTTTGGCGCACTGAATATTTGGCAAATCCGACAGAAAGAATGTCAAATATTTCCTGAAAGTTTCATTTGTTGGGCGAAGACCATCAAAAGTTTTATTCGTGCACCTTTTGCATTTATCATCTACTTCGGGATCTGAAATTATAAATTTAATTAATATTACAAGAAAACTAAAACTATTCAAGGAAGTTGTCAATTACACTATGTTACAAAAATGACAAGCTCAGTATACTTTTGACGAGACATAGTGTAGGTTGTAGGCCTAGTGGAACTAAAATTAGTTGCATACTAAAAATTTCTCATACACCCTCAAAGAAGCCATTATTCGGTAGATCCATTTATATAATAATTTATAACTTGGTCATTTTTATTCGATGGTGAATTTTTCTGTGATATATGAAAGAAGAGAGATAGGCTATTCCAACCATATATTCCTCATTTCGTTTCCATGAAAAGTCACGAAGTTACAGTCAAAACCCTTTCGAAGTTTACAATTTTTTACACATTTTTTCAACTTTGACAACAATTTGATGGCTTCTTTTGCTCTACAATATTTCTCTTCTGTTCATTTCATTAATAGCTAATTCGATTTTGCGTCTAATGGGCATTTCTTAACAAAAATCGGTTGAAATATGAGTAAGTGATCGAATTTTTGCTCATTAAGCAGCTATATATCCGTATAATATTGAACCACAGAGAAAGTTGAAGAAGCACTGGGTTTTAACCGCGAAAAGTGTGAAAACGTAAAAGGATGCAACATAACAGCAATTAAAACAACAACAACAAATTCAAAACTCCTTGTCAGCAACACCAATTCCGAATTCAGTTTCATAACGCATGCCCAAGCGTATGATGCAGAAGTTATTTTTTAATGTCGCAAATTTTAAATACGCCGAGGATTGCCTTTTCTGTAGTAAATTTTTCAAAAAATTATATTTTACTGTCGCAAATTTTAAATACATCGATGATTGCCCTTTCAATAGTAAATTTTTCAAAAAATTAATTTTACTGCCGCAAATTTTAAATACGCCGAGGAATGCCTTTTCTACAGTAAATTTTTCAAAAAATAATTTTTTAGTGTCGCAAATTTTAAATACGCCGAGGATTGCCTTTTCTATAATAAATTTTTCAACAAATATTTTTTTCTGTCGCAAATTTTAAATACGGCGAGTTGGCCTTTTCTATAGTAAAGTTTTCAAAAAATAATAATAATAACAATTTTGTTTGAAATGTAAGTATCCTTGTTACTATTGTGAGCCGAATAGTCCTGAAAGAAATTTATGAGTCAGTGCAAACAGTGAATGTTGATGGATAGGTATATTCTAGCCCATTTCACCGTAAGCACTCAAAAATTCGTGTACAACGTTTACGTATTCGGAACTTTATTGTTGCCAAGGAAATTACTGCACAATGAAACAAAACTGTTCCAGAATCGTCTTTCCACAGTAGTCAGTTTGGTTGCAAAATCGTTGTCCCGCATAATTTTCTGAAATTGTGTCCCAACGAATATTCCTGATAATTAGCCGAAATCAATTAAAATAATTAAGTACTTATTGCCAACAAATGAAGATGTAGGGTAGTTTCTTTGATTTTAGCTTCACTAAATCCAGGAAACTTTGCTCTGAGTTAACGAAATGCTTCGGTAGGATGACATCTTCGGGCCGCACCAATGGAATGTTCAAAACATTTTACTTTCCAATTTGAAACAATGTACATGGTGGCCACTCAGTTCGTTCATACCTGCTGCGTTCCTTTTCTCGTTCTGAATAAATTGACAGAACGATGTCATAATTTAATTCTGTGCTCATAGAAAAGGAACGGAACAGAACCACTTCAACTGTTTAACATTTCTTCCATTTGATAAAAACAATTATAAATTCGTAAAAATTGTTTTTTATGACAAATAAAACCATTTTCCAACAAAAACAACTTAAACTCAACTACTACCATCTCGTACAAATTGTAAACACATTCACGAATACAACTTAAAATCGTTCTGATTGAACCCAGGAAAAACTTAGATGCATTCAGAACGATTCGGAGTCCGTAATGAGCGATGACAGATTGAAATTAAATCGTTCGGCCCGAGAAAAAGAACAATATGGATTGAAAAAGTTCATTCTGAACGAGAAAAGGAACGCAGCAACCTATTTCGCCCACGACTATCTCACTCACAAGAGTAACAAGGATAGTTGGTATTACCGCCTTAGATTCCAAAGACAATTGTCATCAAAACTGCTGCATCATACACTTGGGCATGCAGCATGAAACTTAAATCTAAATTGGTGTTACTGACAAGGGCTTTTGAATTTCTTGTTGTTGTTGTATTTGTTGCAGTTGTTAATGTTTTAGTTGTTGTTATGTTGCATTTTTTCCCGTTTTCACACTTTTCCCGATTAAAACCCAGTGCTTCTTCAACTTTTTCTGTGGTTCAATATTATACGGATATATAGCTGCTTAATGAGCAAAAATTCGATAACTTAGTCAAATTTCAACCGATTTTTGTTAAGAGAGGAAAAAAAATATTGTGGATCAAAATAAGCCATCAAATTGTTGTCAAAGTTGAACAAAGGTCTAAAAAATGGTAAATTTCGAAATATTTTTGACTGTAACTTCGGGACTTTTCATCTCAACAAAATAAGGAATATATGGTTAAAAAGGCCTATCTCTCTTCTTTCATATACCATATCGAATAAAACATGGCGGAGTTATAAATTATTATATATATAGGCCTACCAAATAACTGTTTTTTTTTGTCTAAAATGAGATTTTTAGGGTATATGAAAAGTTTCTAGTATGCCACTACGTTTAGTTCCACTAGACCTACTACCTACACTATGTATCGTCAAAAGTATATCTTCGCTGTAACACAGTGTTATTGACAGAAGATCAAAAAATAACCAAAACAAAAATGGACGACAGAATAAGAAAGAGTAGAAATAGTGAACTTTGCATCACAAACATGTGTCCTCCTCTTCAGTAGTGTGAGTTAATAACGTCACATTTGTATATTGGACGCATGCGTACATATGTATATATAAAAGAATTGAGTTGATCGAATAATACTAATACAGAGTCTCGAGACTTTGAGCTAAACCTATAGGGATTGAATGGTGTACCAATCTGTCCATATGTACACATAATGCTATTTTAGTAAAATCTTTCTTTTGTTTTTAAATAATAATAGAAGATATAAAATATTTCAACTTACGTCCACTTGGACAAAACGACCCATCGCTTTTGTACTCATTACAGCAAGATTCTATACTTAACCAATCAATGTAATCATCTATCCATGATGCAGCTGGTCTATATAAATGAGTTCTGTAATATAAATATATTAGTAACTGATTTTGTTAATTTTAGAAATATACATACACATCTGGATAATTTGAGGCAATATAGAGCTTTGTTGACAGAGAATCACTATTGCATTCTTGTCCACCACAAATTAAATTTTGATTCTTGGGATTTGCATAGTCTAGACCAGGGCTCAGAACCCAGTAAATTGGTGCACCCATTGAAAGAAATTCAGACATAAACTGTAAAAAAATTAAACGAAATTTTCCCATATTAATTAGTGGTACAGATTACTTCACAGTATATTCTGGATGGAAAAACAAGAAATAATTTTTAAAACAAATGCTACCAAAAAGATATTCATAGTTCTAATTTTTAGATTTTTTTTTATCTTTGAATACGAACTTTTTCTGTTCAATCTCATCAATAAAACATTTGTAAAAACTTCTTTAGCTCGAACTTTTTTTTTTATAATGAAATTCTAATGCTAATTACAAATGTCGATTGCAAACTATATTTTTAGACAAGAATTTTTAGGAACTTACCAAAATATTTCATAATAGGTGATAATCATTAATCTAATAAAACATATGCTCAGAAAAATCCAGAACTTGGCCCATCAAGACCATTAAAATTATAACAGATTTTTCTGACCGTACATGAAAAAGAATGGTCTGAGAATGTCTACTATTCCAGAAGTCAAAAATCAACCACCACAACAAAAAAGCATTAGAGAAATACATTTCTGGACGATTCGAACAGATAAACATCGATTTAATAGGTCTGCTACCATATTCAAAGGGATTCTGATATTGTTTAACAATCATCGACCGTTTCACAAGATGGCCAGAAGCTATCCCCAGTGTTGATAAAACAGCAACAACATGCAGAGTTGGGCAACTACCAAAGAAAAACCATTTAAGTACAAATACATGTACCGAAGGTCTGAGTACTTCAGCGTAAGTACAAGTACCGCATCTATGAAGAATACTTGTAACTAAGTACTAAGTCTATAAAAAGTACTGAGTACTTTTTGAAGTACTTTTTAAAGTACTTTTTTAGAAACTTTGTACCTTGGCAGTAATATAATGAATTTTAGTGAGTTCAGTTAATAGATATTAATAAATAAATACCTTTTGAAAACTATAATATGTATAGTAAGCAGTGGTTACTATTTATAGTTTTTTATAGTGTTCGCTGCTGCAAGTAGAGTAAGACTTTCACCTCTCAAGCACCCATTATCGCATCCAAAAATGCATAATAATTCTAAGGAAAAAATTTCTAAGAAAGAATTGAGGCCTTGCCTACGTTCAGGTCGAAGCATCGTTTATTTTATATTGGAACGAGGAATTGCTTGCTTACCCTTGGTTGTGTCCACTGACGTATATAATATGGACTGCTTACTTTTCCATTTCACGTGGGCACAATTACTTATGTCAAAAAGTGTTCTTACGTCGGTGCCAACATTGAAAAAATCATTGGCGGAAAGTTGGAAAAGTGAGCACACAGCTCGGAAAGTGAAAGTAAAACATTTAGAATTTCTTCTGCGTATCTAATGCATATATTGCCTTTGGTAAAACAGTTTTTATCAGTAATAACCCTAAATAATTAATTTAAAATCATGTATTTCGACGAATCCACTAATTTATTTGTTGTTTTCAGTTCTCTCTCAGTTGGTGCGTAGACCGACAGTCAGCAGTATAAAAGTGAACCCACTTTCTACAGTGTATTTCTATGAACGTAGTCAGTCCATATTATACATGTCAGTGGTTATGTCATCAAGTCGAGGCATTATCGATTTTATATTCGAGCGAGACGTTACTGGATTTTGTGCTACTTCCCCAGTCTTGTTCGCATGTTATGCATTTGTCTACGGTACTGCCTTGACGCGTTAGTGCGGCACATGCTTTTACAGTTCTTTGCGTGCTTTTAAACTCAACAAAAAAGGAGTTGCGCTAGATTGTGTTTGCTTTTCTACGTGAGTTAGATATTTCTAGGTACTTAATAGACTCAGAAATACTTAAGTAAAAATCTTGGTACTTAAGTACAAAACTAAGTCTTAAGTACAAGTAAATAGACGCTAGTACTTGTTCAAGTACTAAGTAGGGGCATTTAAAAAGTATTGAGTAATAAGTCTTAAGTAACGAAAATGTACTTTAAGTAGTATTTAAGTCTTTTTTACTTAAGTATTGCCCAGCTCTACAACAGTGACTAGTGCTTTAATTTTTGGGTGGTTTGCGAAATGTTGTTTAGCATTCAAAATCTCCAGCAATCAAGGTCGTCAATTCGAATCATCACTTTTCAACGTGTTGTCACGAGTACTTGGTTGTCATCATTGGCGAACGACAAGTTACCATTCTCAGTCGAACGGTTTGATCGAGAGATGGCATCGTACATTAAATACAGCAATCAAGAGTCATCAATCACCAGATTGGGTCGACACTTTACCAATTGTTCTACTTGGATTTCGAGGTCTCATCGGTATGGTTATCTCTGATCGCCTACCATAGCAGTTCAATGTTGGAGGTCACACCAATTGCCCATATAAATACTTTTTATAAAAAGTATGTGTGAATTATATTTATGTATTTATATGGGCAATTTTTGTGACCTCCAACATTGAATTTCTATGGTAGGCGATTAAAGATAACCATACCGATGAGACCTCTCTGATCGCTGGGTCGAAAAGTTCAATAATTTTTTTTTTTGCACTTAAAATGCATTTTGTAAATTTATTGAAATTATTTTCAATAAATTTCAGTCTTTTAGACGAGAAATCTCCTTCATGTAATTTTACTTGGTTCATCCATATGCCGCCAGGCAAAAAAGGGGAACAATCGCCCAATTTCAAAGCGCAATGAGTTATCTTGCCACCATATAATTCACACATACTTTTTATAAAAAGTATTTATATGTATGGGCAATTGGTGTGACCTCCAACATTGAACTTCTATGGTAGGCGATCAGAGATAACCATACCGATGAGAACTCTCTGATCGCTGGGTCGAAAAGTTCAATAAATTTTTTTGCACTTAAAATGCATTTTGTAAATTTATTGAAATTATTTTCAATAAATTTCAGTCTGTTAGACGAGAAATCTCCTTCATGTAATATTCAAATATTAAGGCTAAAACAAACAAAAGGAATTCGGAAAGTGCACTCATGTCTTCGTCCGCAACGACGCAGTACGGCGGCCTTTGCAGCAGCCTTAAGACGGGCCTTACCAAGTTATAAAACGAAGCGACAAGTAGTACCAACTGCAAATCAACAACAAGCGAATTAACATATCAATCGATCTACTGAAAGCAACACACATCTCTGTCGACTCAGATACAACACCTACAATAGCAGAAAAATCAATTCAGGACTCATCGTCATCACCAATCAAAGGTTCACGAAAGACAATTACCTCTCAAAAGCCACATCATCAAGTGGGAGTTCAGTACCTACCGAGATCACACAAGGTGCAAGTACATCAGCAATTACTCAGCCCACCGTTGCGCGCTTGCTGAAGACCAGTGCACCGCCAAACATCGTCTACGTTGACACTAGAAGGGGAATGCAAGTAGCTTTTTGCTGTGCTTTTGATCGGGTGTTCATAACAAATTTTATGTGAATTTTTTAAGAAAATCTCCGATCTTGGTACCATACTAATTCTTCTTCTTATTTGGTAAAATATAATGTAAACCACCGATGGCAATTATTCTTCTTGCATAAAATTACATTAAATCCAGAAATTTTTGCAATCTTTATTAACAATTTTCACTAATTTATTTAAAACATAATTATCTGGAAATGGCAATTAGCTGTAATAGAAATCGGCTTAACTCAGAGAATTCTTCTATTGTATCGATTCTAACCCTCTAGCTTCTTTTTAAATAAGGTTATTGAACAAGCTCAACTTTATGCTGGTGAAACTGGAGGATCATCTTCCATTTAATAAGTATTAACAATTCTATCCAAAAGTTCAATTACCGATTTGAACAAGAAGATACTCTACCTAAGGATATTAGCTGCCTGTTATGATCACGGAATGACTTAATTAGAGGAATACCTGATGACAATCCCTACAAAATATTTCAGAGCGTCTGTATCTACTTTCTCAATATTCTTCAGCTTATTGCTTTAAATCAAACTGCACGCAAATGAAATCAGTCGAATTCAAAAATTTTAACCAAATTCTCTCCTATTCAGTTTAGAGATTAACAAGGTATGGCATTCGCAAAAGTAATCAGCTCCATTGTCTTTTCCGGCTCATTACTTGGTGGACATATTTTGCAAGTGAGTTTGTTGTGAATTTTATTATATTGAGTTATCTGATATTATAATCAATCATTAGTACCTACCAACTATTCATTAAAATGCCGTGTGTCACATAGTATACGTCATTATGAATCGAAAATCAGATGATAATGAAGTGTTTTTTTCCTTCATTATAGCTATTATGAGAAAAATGTGCATCTGTCGATTTGAATAATAAGAAGAAGAAATGCAAAGAAGTTTCTTCCACTTCCTAAGTGTGTATCGCCTCGGAAAAAGTAAATTAGAGCTTCAAACTAAAGCTAAAACTATGCCGAGTGCTGGTAGCTAATGCTGGCTGTTATAGACTCCTGTTCGATTGGGGATATCAACGATTTTATACGTTGTTGCTGTTTTGTTTATTCCGGTTTTAATGCTTCTTTATTATACACTAGATGAAATCATAAGGCTCAAACACGATGTGAGCGACACAACAAAAACGCCGCAAAAAACCGCGGCACAAAATGAGAACGACAAGAGCTGTCAATCACCAATTGAATTATTTGTGTTGTAAATTAAAAATAGAAAAAATGTCAACGAATAAATTAGAAAAGATTATGAAATTGCATGTGTGTCCGTTTTGCTAATAAAGATAAAAAACAGAACCCGCATAGAAGAAGAGGTGGGTCCAAGAGCTATATAAAACTCAGCCGGAATTGGGCTTTATGCGGATGCATGTTTTTTTTTGTATAATACGGTAACATTTTATCATCTCAATAAACTTTTCTTTTTATTCAACCAACTTTGATATTTTCCACGGCATTGTTATTTACTGATATTTTTAATCTATCAAGTCATAAATATGATTGCAATGAACGTATAACAATAAATATGAACGCAACCCAAAATCATAATTTACCCTAAACGTGCGACAAATTTCAATTTACATTTAAGTTCGACGACAACGTCGAACGATGTCGTCAGCATTGTATTTTATACCATACACTTCCATGTTAATAGAACCCAATTGACAGCGTTTTTTACGTTTTTTACGGCGTTTTTGTCGTGTCGCTCATATTGTATTTTAGCATAGTAACGCACAGAAATAATTCTAGTGTAGAGAAAAATGGGTTGGACGCCTACGCATAATATTAGAAGTTATTTTTATTTTTGCATGCCCGTCCGTACGTATGTCCGTCGGTCTCTCTGTCTGCCTGTGCGCACGATAACTCAAGAACGCTGAAAATTTGCACACGAACTTCTAAAAAAAATTAAATTTATGTTCGAAAATGGGACAAATCGGGTAACTCCTTCGTAAAGTTGCCATACAAAACTTTCGTTTTCTACTATATATTTGGACAGTGCTTGATAACGCGTCTACGTAGAAAGCTGAAATTTTGAGCATAGATTTTTTGAAAAAAAATGCAAATTGAAGTTCGAAAATGGGACAAATCGGGCAACTTCTTCGTAGAGTTTCCATACAAAAAATTTCGTTTTTCACTATATATTTTTGAACACTGTCTGAGAACGCATCGACGTAGAGAGTTTAAATTTTGTATACGGTGTTTTCATAGTAATAGTAAACCAAAAATCGGGCAACTCGTTCTTGGTATTGACATATAAAAATTTAGGTTTTTTACGTATACTGTAAAAACAATCAGTTCTACATTTTTTTTTTTTTTTTTTTTTGTACTGCAAAGTTCTTCATAACGTAAAATCATATGAAATTGGTTATAATCATTTTATTATCCGACAAACCGTTCTAAAAATATATGCAAAAAACCACTTCAAAAATTAAAGTTGCACAGATGGGTGACCTACGAAATTACATATTGTCATTCATCTAGGGTATAATAAGAAATGATTTTAAACCAATTTTACTTGTTTCTGTTTCGTTTACATTTAGTTAATTTGTAATTTCCAACTTAAAAAAGTCAGTCCCATATCTATCGCTTGCCATATAAAATGCTATCGCTAAACTTTTTTCAATACCTCTACCTATTCATGCTCTTTAAGAATTAAATAACATAAATGTAGCTAATCATTCTGTATCGCTGAACTTTCGTCTTTGTGAATATTTTTTTTTAGCTTAGGTGCATCGTATCATTTTATTTGATCATCAATGCCCTCAGTGCTTCAAAAATGGAACTACACTCACTCCATATTCAGAATGCATATGACCCTTAACTCGGTCGACGATCAAGTTACAAATTTTGCAAAGTCTTTGTATTTATCTGTTTGATAAGTACTAAGTAGGATGCTTCTAATACATACTGAACAAATCAAAACTCTTAATGTTGGGCTGAAACATCTTTACAAACAAATGTTTTTTATAAGGCCACTCGCAATGGGGTAACCAATTCGTCCTGCAAACCAGAGATATTAGGGTGTCAAATTTAACATAAATCTTTCCTCTAAGATCTTATGGAAGAATCTAAAGTTAATGTTTGTGAAGAACTTGAATGATGGCAACTTTGATTCCAATATGATTTAAATGAGTAAGTTATATCTGCTCCACCGACTTCGATAATTGAAATGAAAATAATATAGGACTCTCCTTGTACTGTATTCTTTCGAAACGGAAGAAGTAGGCCCCGATAAAATTTTACTAAAATTTATAAAAATATTACTTCCTAAATAGACCAAAATATCCTCAACTTACTAAATACAACTTTTTCTATCCACTAAAATTTGGGCCTTTTAAAAATTTTTTTAAATTAGTATAGAATCCGATTTTCACTGTATTAACTAATTGTTCTTCTTAGCATAAGTTCTAGCATGAGCAATTCCTGGCTTTTGTTGGAAGGAATAACATGTTGACTGACGTGTTACGTTTTCACCTAAAACGTAATTGCGAGACATTGAGAAATTGAATAGGGGTGAGGTTATTTATGCTTCTTGATTTCTCTAAGTTCTTTTACAAAGTAAGTATGTAAAGTTACTTTCTAAATTATCCAATAATTGCTGTTTCTTTTTCATAACGATTTCGATATAATTAATAATAATTAATCGAGAAGCTACAAGGAGAACTCGATACGCTTTTCCCAGCTAGTTTCTAATTTCTTCGGACCTTCCAAGAAATGGGACTTATCATTCTCTTAAAAATAGGCGGATGATCGCCTCGCTCGATGCGAATATTATCCACTGAGAAAGGAGTTACTGCAGTTATTGTAGACGTGTGAGCTGATGCATTGTCCTGATGGAAAAGATTTTTATTTCTTCGCCAAATGGTACTGCTCTTATCCATCAAAGATATATCATACCCTTGTGTATAGAACTATATAGTGATTGTAAAACGAACCCAGCGGAAAATGGAAGCGCTCAAAGATGAATGCAAGAGCACATCTGAAACGTGAGCATGTCCGCTGATGGAAGCGCTCACTTGCAGATTCTTGGGAAGTGCTCTTGGAGCACTTTTACGATAGCAATCTTGGAACGCTTGTAGGGTACCACTCCTGGAGCGCTTATGCGGAATACAGACGGAATCAAGATAAGGACATTACTAAAAATTTCAGTTTTATGCCCATTCAGCATAATTTTCAGTTTAATTTTCAACAAATAAGCCCAAACTCAGGGAAGAGATCTGCTTCCGCATAGATTCCTTTGGCTATAGTAAAAGAACGCTTCGGAAAAGATATTTTCTGGCTATGTTGTGGAAGCGCTTCCGGTGACAAGCGTTGACATATTTCCCGCTAGAAAGTTTGACTTAGTTACTTGTTGTATTGTAGAGGCGCTACTATTACAGACGTAACCAAAAGGTAAGCCAGCAATACCTCGGGCCTCGATCCAACATAAAATAAACGATGCCTAGACCTGATATTTAGGGGAGGGCGCAATTTTTTCTTAGAAATTTACTGTAAATTTTTCCTTAGAATTTTTATGTATTTGTGAAGGCCGACATAACACACATTGGGCCATCCCATACGAGTATTCTTGATGCAGTATGTAAACCGGGTTTTTAGGAAAGAGGTGAAAAGACGCAAAGAGATATCTCTACATAACAAAATTTTTATGGCCATTGAATAAAAACTTTTTTTTTGTGGAATTAATCGATTTGTGCAGTGTGCGGCTCACATAATATACGAATCCCAGAAAATTGTGATCGTGCTAGCCGATTGAGCCATTTTTGCCTTCTTAGAAGCATGTTCCTTAGAAGAAAACCACTATTTTGACTGCTCTTCCATTTCCGGAGCATAATAATGGTACTATGTGCCCTAAAGGGTAATACCATAGATGGCACAAGAACTAGATGTCGCATGTCATAGTAGAATAGTGTATACAGATTGTGAAATGGGTAGTGCATTCTGGAATGGACCATAACATGTTTTAGAGCGTGCCGAAAGCAAATGTTTTTATAATAGCAGTTTTGTATACATTTGATCGACTTCCTCAATACTTCAGATACGAAAAAATATGAATCACTCGACGTATACATCATTTCAAATGTTGTGGTCCATTCCGGAATGGACCACCCAGCCATATAAATTTTGTATACTTTTTTTGGTACTGCATGCGACATCTAGTTCTTATGCCATCTATGGTAATACATAACACCGCTAAAACTAACTTGAATTGCGCTTAAAAATGTTTTATTGGCCATCTATTTAGTTGTGACCGCATTCGGATGTCCTATGAACTCAGCATCATTCATGATTAATATCAAAATTAAAATTACTTTTTCCATTTGAGCGCCATCTTTTATCAAAGTCATAATTTTATTGGACTTGCCATTAGCTGTGTTCTATTGGGCTGTGTAAAGTACTTGCGAGCACTTTTCGAATGGAACGCAAGTTTGTGTTGTCAAGAGTAAAACATAACCTCCAATTTCGGATATTTCTGTTATATCAAATTTCTTATAAAAATAATTAGGATTATTAACTATATTACTCAAATTAATTTCATTAAAGGCTAATGAAAATAAAATTATGAAAAACTGGACCTACATCCGAGCTACTTTCCTCTAGGTCGAGCAGTATATACCTACTACCTAAAAAATTTAAGGATAAAAACTCGTGTCTGTTCGATATTTATTATATTAAAAGCTCTTATCGTATTTATTTTAATAATGATAATACATCAATTTGAATAATTCTCCTGTTCTCGATGAGTTAAATAATTTTATTTGTTTTTTTCAGGGTACGTAAATGCTGTCTCGCGAGCTGCTCCTCGCTCGCGAGCCGGAGCAAAATTTTTTTTTAATTGCTCTCGCTCTCGACTTGCGAGACGGAGCCAAAAAAAAATTTATTAAATGCTCCCGTTCGTGAGCCAGACCCGTTAAATAGCTCCGGCTCGCGAATCGGGCTCAAAAAAAAATTATACAGCTCCGGCTCCTCATCATAAAAGTGTGAGACTATTCTTTGCTCATGAACAATTTTCATGTTATGTTTACACTGCCTCTTGCTCATTCTTGGGAATGGGTGATTAGGACATTACATTAAAATTGCCTAACTGTTTCAAATTTTCAGTTACATGTCCCAATTTTGGTACGAATAATAAAAGACGATTTTTTTATATTTATATTAGGGTTCAGAAGAGATAAAAAGTACGTGCGTCAACTTTGTTTATTATAATTTAATTCTTTGTAGAAATTTTATGTGCCTAAAAAAATAAGTTCATATATTTAAATCAACGCTGAAAATATATAAATTTCAATATGGAAACTGTACCGAAAGTATAGGTCTTAGTTTTTTTACGACGGATATCTAAATTACAGAAGCATACCTATACACCAAAATAAAAACTCATTTTCTACTTTGATTTTCCTAGACTTCCCATATTGTTTAATTCATTTAAAAGGAATTCAGATACCTGCTATATAGGTACCTATACTATTGGGACAATTACAATTAAAAAATATTTTATACTTACATAGATACAAGTCAATTTAACCTAAATCAGCTGTATTTTGTATACATATGTAAGGGAGGTGGAAAACAGACAAACGATAGCATGCATAAGAGTAACGTATTATTTATTTTTCATTTGCCTAGCTCTAAGATTACACCGATTGAGTAAGTACCCTGTTTTTTTTTTTTATAAACATTTTCTCTCGAATTTCATCCATTTGACATTTCAATAACAACTTAGCATCCAGATCCACCTAACGGAAAATTTTTGCGAAACTACTCAGCTCATCTACTCGCGAACAAGAGCGTAAGTAGTTGCGAGTAAGTAGAAGTACTTGGAAGTACTTTACACAGCCCAATGGAATACAGCTATTAATGACGAGTCTTTCGAATAAACCCCAAAAATAAAGTTTTTCTTGACCGTGATAATTATTATCGTTACGTATAGAGAAATGGTCAGTATACAGCGCCATTAGCCCTGCCGAGTTTAAACTAATAAAGTCAAGGAGTAACTGAGAGTTGGAAAAATATTTTTGAATATTGTTTTATATTGGAACTACATTCATTATGATTCCCAAAAATTCTACCGATTTTCCGTTATTATTCAGTTTTAAAAATCTATCTCACATGATAAATATTAATAATTTTGTCTTGTTCATAGTCACTTACCTGAAAATATTTGTAAACATGCGAATCAGTTGGCATAGAAATCTGTTGATCTAATCCAGGCTCAATTGATGGAATTACAATAACCGAAAGACTTGTCCATATAATAAACACTATTAAAACAATCGGTTTAACTATCCTACAATATTATAAAATGGACTTAAAAAAACATAAAATACAAATAAAAACAGACAATTTACCTTGACAGAATAAATGGAGCATAATAGCTTTCAACCAATACATGCAAATATCCTTTCCTTTGCCTTAGTTCCGTTGGTGTTTTTGTAATTTTAATACAACATAAAAGATCTAGTCGCGATTTCTCATATCTCTTTTGATCTATGCTCATAAGAGCTACAAATGCTGTGATTTGAAATAAGAAATCCAATAAAATTGCAACAGCAGCATTCATTGCGAATGTTTTCACAGCTGGCATATCAGATAGGGCTCCTAAAATATTTAGAAAAATATATCATTGTACAAATTATAATTGGTAAAAAAGTTGATAGAATTTTAAGCAATCTAACTATATAATATACTTACCTATAGCAAAACAGGCAAATTCAGAAGCTGATGTTTGAAGTATTGACGGACCCATTTGGCCGACAGCTTCTCCAATTGCTTCTTCAACATTATCAAAATCAGAACGATTCAATCTATTGTATGCATGTACAAGAATAAAAATATTATCAACACCAACAGCCAATACTAAAAATGGTAAAACTTCAATTGCCAGCATCGTTGTTTGCATTCCAATATATCCGAAAAATCCTAGACTACATACTACAGATGCAAGGACTATAAGGATACCGCCTATAGCTAATATAATTCGAGATTCTTTTAAGAAACTTATAATCCCGGAGAATTTTCCAAGCGCAAATGCTATATAGATGAACATAACGGCATAACTTATGATCACAGTAGAGGTCTCTCCATTGGACAACTCTTCAATGGCATCTTCAACTGAACGTTCAGCCGAGAACGCAATATCGATTTTTTCACTCTGGTAATTTTTCAGAAACGTTACGAATTCTCTTTCCCACTCTTTTGCAGGTTTAAGTAAATTCGTGTCTACATGATTTCTAACTAGAAATGTTAACACTACTGCTGTAGCTAAACGGTAATCAGTAGCTTCTCCTGGTTTAGGTTTTGGCATTCCGCCAACAGCAATACCTGGTTCAACTGGTCCTCCGTATAGTGCTAAGCAATCATAGCCCATTGGACTCCTGCAAACTTATTATATACAATATTCGTAGAAATTTTCTTTTATTTATTTTTTCTTTTATTATATTACTTACACTAAGCACTTGTCTAATGTATTCAAATAGTTCTCCACATATCCTTCTTTCTGCTCTTCTTTATTGAAATCATCTAAACTATTTTTAAAATATCCAAAAATTGATTGAACTGCACATTGATTTAGTTGTGTTGTGGCGCCAACATATGTCATTGGAGCATAACAAATTTTGTCTAATCCTTTACCATCCTTAAATCCAATTTGTTCTATTTTTTGTTGTAATTTAAAAACTTCCAATAAGAATTGTTTCTCAAAAGCAGGTCCAAATTTTACAGGACCTATAGATGAGTTATGTACGATCTGAAAATGAAACACGAATATAATTGTCGAAAATGTTTCTATATCTCATTTTATTCAAAATAGTACTTACAAAATTCATATTTAGCGGTTTTATAAAGACTTGATTAGTCCGATAGAATGGACCAAAATGAGTATCAAAATATTCTTTCTCTAATCTAGATTGACTTCCTTCGGCAGCCCACAATTCTACTGGGTTAGTTGTAACTTTTAAATAATTTATACCATAAGCTAAACCGCCGATAATCCATGAACAAATGGCAATAGTTAAGACAGGTTTCTTAGCACAAAATGTCCCCCAACATCGAAAAATTTCACTAAGAATATGATGAATATCTTCCAATCCACTGAAGAATTGTGGAATTCGTGAACAATATGCCGTTCGACATAAAATCGAACTTACAATAACAAAAATTATTCCTAACGATCCAACAACTACGGCCACTATAAATGTTATTCCATTGAGTCCTGCTATTATTAATCCAGGATCATCGTCCACTGGAGGCTTTCCAGTTGGACATGATTTTGCGCAATCTATGCAAGAACATGGGAATGAATTTTCATATGCTTCATTACAAGGTAAAGCATTTGCCGAAAATCTAGTATCATCATCATTGTCCTTATAAACATACTCAATTTTAAATGGTACCATATTATTTATTACTGGATCCCCCATAAAATGATACCATCGTTCTGGATTACAAGTTCTCGAATTGTATATTCCACATGCAAAATCCAATACAGGAAGGCCAGTCGAAGGATGAACAATGCCGGAACAACTATTATAAGATCCTTCGGTATAACTCCTATCAATTCGAAATTTTACTTTTGTAATAAATTTATTATCGGGATATCCCTCTATTTTCGGTTCCAAAAATCGACTTTGATCGGGTGCACAATTCATAGCACATATTGATTGCAACATGTTTGTTTTGCATGTATTACATCTGCCAAACATGCCTTCAGCCTTTTCGAATCCATTGTGCATATCATAAATCTGCTCTTCACTGCAGCATACCCCAACGCTAGCTGTAATTATAAAAACGCAGTTGTATAATTAATTTTAAATCAAAATATTGGAAATATTTCTGGATTTATTATTATTGTTTTGCTTACTATTGGGATATAGATGAGGACATCGCATCATTAGAATTTCCTGAGCTGCTGTATTTGTTAACACTTTTGGAGGTCCGTCGTAGAAACAATTATAACGAGTGCCATTTTGTGGGCAGATTTTATACCAAATGCAGTGATGTTTAGTTTCATATGATTTTGAAGGAATGAAATTTACCCATAAAATGAGAAATATTGTGATTCCTGAAAAATATAAAGATTAGAAAAAAATGTTAGAAAAGTGTCGAATTTGTGCTTTATTACAATTCAATTCAATTTATTTATTAGCGGATAAATTTATATTGCACCTGATAAAAGTTTTTAATTATGATTAAATATTTATTACCAGAATGTTTGTGGCTTTAGAATGCCAAATTAAAGGACTGCTAAATAAGGATTTTGATGTCATCATTGTCACGGAAATTTGGCCGCATGAGGGCATTATCAATGGTGATATTCAATGAAGACAAAAATAAATGGAAGGTGAAAATATCGTGATCCCTATTCATCTGGACTCGTAAGAGAGGGCCAAGTGTTAATGCAATAGGTTCCTTTATTTCAAGCGAACCGGTAGCTATACATATGCTTGCCTTATTTATATTCCCACTCATCGTCCCTTACTCTTTATCAAGATCATATTAATAATTATAATAATTTTTAAAACGATATAATTTGCTACCTTGGAGCTTTTTACTTAGTTCTTATACTTGTCGCGACAGTATTATTTAATTTTTAGTACTTTATGATTTAACGTTCTGGTTCTGCATTATTCCATAACTCGTTTTGTTAAATTTGTGATTTATTCGTTAACACTATATTTATTACGTTTGCGAGGAATACATAGTTTTAGGACTACCTAAAATGAAAATGAATTTAAAATTCCAGTTTAGACTTCTCTTGTTCGTCTCAAAGAAAACAAAAAAAAAAGTTTATTATTTTCTTTACAAAAAACAACGTGAAAATAAATTGTTAAGGCTGGGTCGCTGTCATAAATAGGACAGCTCAGTGCTCAATTCGCAAAATGGGATGGGGCGTTAAGATTTTTGAATAAATCGCAAATTGATTAATGGAATAATTATTAAAACACCTAAGGCAACAAATTAACGTTTTGTAATTTTGAATTTGTCCCCCCAATTTTTATTGAAAATGATTTAAAAATGAAAATTCAATGATTTTTTTTTTTTTTTAATTTCTGTGGTTTGCGGAGCGGGGCTGCCACAAATTTAAACTAAATTAAATAAATTTTTAACATAAGCTTTTTGAAGTTAATAAGCAGAAAATAACGTGTTTCGATTTTTAAAGTTCTACTTATATCTACGACAATTTGACGCAATAATTTTCTTTACCTGCATTTTACCCATTAAGAAAGCAATCTATTGCATCAAATTTTCACAAAAATAAGTAGAACTTTAAAAATCGGAAACCGTTATTTTCTGCTTATTAACTTCAAAAAGCTTATGTTAAAAATTTATTTAATTTAGTTCAAATTTGTGGTAGCCCCGCTCCGCAAACCACAGAAATTAAAAAAAAATGATTGAATTTTCATTTTTATATCATTTTCAATAAAAATTGGGAGACAAATTTAAAACTTAGAAAACGTTGTTTTAATAAATATTACATTGATCGATTTGCGATTTATTCAAAAATCTTAACGGCCCGTCCCATTTTGCGAATTGTTCACCAAGCTGCCCTATTTATGACAGCGACCCAGCCTTAAACCTGAAATGGAGACTACGAATTGAAAAAAAAAAAAAAATAATCTTGACAGTGGTGGTTGGTGCATTTATTTTGAAATTAATAAAGGACTCCTTTCTGCAGAGCCCCCTTTATACTGTACTTACATTATCAACTTTAAACTGTATGTGGGCCTTATCTAAGACCCATGTACGAAATTCACGATAAGACAATCAACTTAGTATTTTTTTTTTTTTAATTTCAGAGAACAATGATTTGATTTCTAAAGGACATATTTCCATCATAACAGCTTCCTGCCTCCCCCTCTCACATACTTAAATAAAACATATTTTGGTATAAGCTTAAAATTATTTATTTTTCAAATATCAAATTGTCTCAAAAAATTAGCGCTTACAAATCTTTTACAGCAACTGCAAGATACAGATGTTTTTCTGCTTTCGTACAAAGCGAAATGACATGACATAAACAGACATGAGAGATGTCTTAAACGATGCATTATGATACTCTGAACATATTATATTTACAATGTTTATTTCATTTAAGCAATGGAAGACTTGGGGGTCAAGTTTTTATATAGTACATTTTGGAAAATCTAGTACAGAATCGAATTCCTTAGATCCTGAGAAAAAGTTTGAGTACCCACACTCCTATACTGGGAGACTTTAATAGCCATCCTCATACTCACTTTTTTAGTATTTTCCTCTCTTTTATTCAAACTGAGTGCAAAATCGAATTCCTTAGATCCTAAAAAGAAGCTTGAATACCCACACTCCTATATTCAGAAGCTTAAATAATCATCCTTATACTCAATTTTTTAGTATTTCCCTCTTTTTTAATTCGAATTGAGGTACTAGATTTGTTGTACCTTAGATCGGCTCTAACTCGGTAGTGTAATGTCTGATCGGAAAACCGGTTTCACTGTTCACCCTCAGATCATTACCAGCTACAATTCATAGAAGAAAAATGTTCTATGCATACTTTTAGGTTAAGGGTAGAAACCCCAGGCGAGGTGTGATTCCTATTTGACATGTTGCATATCAAATTAAAGGTTTCGCCGAGTATTACCGGGTGGTGTACTTTTTTTCAGATCCTCTGGACGTTTTTGGCGCCGAAAAACCGATTTTCATGCACTTGGGTCCATACACCCCAGTTACTACATTTCACATATATTTTGCAGTTCTTTCTTCCATGTCCGTTAGTGCTGTTATGTAATGTTCACAACAATTTTTCTCATAGGAAGTCACTTTTCACGACTCACCAATTCAGCGCAATCACGAGAAGTAAAAAGTCCACTCTTTCACCCAGGAAAGTCGCTCAAGCTAGATTCGATCACCAAAGCGAAATAAACATTGTTAAAAAAATATATTCAGAGTACCATAATGCATCGTTCAAGATATCTTTCATGTCTGCCGATGTCGGGCCTAAAGTTGTATCAAAAGTGGCCATTACCTTTGCCTTCCTCTCCATTTGGATAATGGCTGAATTGTTGACTGGAATCTTCCTCGTTTTTTGTGCAATTAGTATTGCGTTAATGAAGAAAATTCTACGTGTTTCGCAGAGCGTGATGATGAAGTTGACTGACGACTGACGGCACAATCGCATGTAAGCTTTTTTTTGTGATTATAAATTATACTTATTTTACTAAATGACCTCGAATTATAAATATTTGCCAATATCGTATTATATTATTGATTTTATTCTAACAACTAAACATATAAACAATTCAATATTTAAGACCTGAAATCTCTTTGATTAAGGGTCAGTTTAACAATTTTTGATTTGAGAGCCTCTATTTCAAAGCACTGATAACAGCTATTTAGCTTGGTATCTCTCAACTATATCAACTATATCTCGAGTATGTACTTAAATTTCATTCAGAAAAACAAAATTTCATTTCCACACATCGACTTACCACGTATATGTATGTATGTATGTACGCTTTAAACATATTAGATGAATCACCTAATCATTTTTCAATTTTAAAAATCTTCTTTCAGTTAAAAACTATTTAGACAATTTTCTGATAAGGAATTCAAAAATATAAATTCTTCGTGTGGTGAACTACTCATGGCATAACCAGAGATAGGATATCAAAATTAAAAGTTATTATTAAGATTTTGGATGTGGGTCCTTTTGGAACGAAGGTACTTTTTTCCTTTTGAATGTAATTTTTTCCTTATTTAACACAATTAATTCAAATAATCTTAAAAATAAAAATTTGAGAAAATTTTTATCGCTGGAATTATATTACATTAAACCCTACACAAAAATCCTTATTATTTATATCAACCGTATACCCCCATCAATATTTATTTAAAATTTTACTTATAGCTTTCAATTCACTTTAACTCTTTGTATACAGGGTGTTCCGGAATGGTAAATAATTTGAAGCCTGAAAGGAGAACTGATTTGCAATATTAAATACTTACTACATGAACTTCGCGTTGCTTTAAGAATATGTGCCAATATTAACTATTTTCATAGAAATCAGTAGGTACCTACCCTTTTACAAATCATATCTTAGTACAGACTCTATGCATATATAATTTTCCTTATTATTTTATTTGCTAATAGCATCGTCTTTCTTCTGATAGAAGCACCTTATTAAAAATGTAAAACTTATTTGAAATATCGGTAATTATATTGGAAAGTTGGTGCTTGTGTGATAAGATGGCTAAATTTTAAATAAAAGATTCCTAAGATTACCCACATCCCTTGACTTAATATTTCAATTCATATAAGTAATATAATAAAGGGTTTTCCAATAAGAGGTGTTATTTTGATATTCAAAGAAAAATGCCATTTTTTGAGATAAATGATCGGATCTTTATTTCATTATAAAGAGGAAGGTATGCCGTTAATAATAGAAAATAACATCAGCCAAATGACCACCACGACCACGCCTACAGGACCATATCCTTTTCATGAAATTTTCCATAACCAAATCACAAAGTGGCTGCCCTATGTCCTCGATAGCCTCACGAATTCCATCTTTGAAGTCTTGAATCGACGCTGGGCTGTTGGCGTAGACCTTCTCTTTCACGTGGCCCCAAAGGAAGAAGTCGCAAGGTGTTAAGTCACAAGATCTCGGTGGCCAATTGTGATCACCTCTTCGAGAGATAACATGGTCCGGAAACTTTTCCCGTAAAAGATCAATGGTTTCGTTGCTTGTATGGCACGTAGCGCTGTCTTGTTGAAAGTAAACGTTGTCCAGATCAATACCATCCAATTCCGGCCATAAAAAATCATTAATCATCTGTTGATAGCGCAATCCATTCACCGTAACTGTTGCTCCAGCCTCAGTTTCGAAAAAGTAAGGTCCAATGACCCCGCGGGACCATAAACCGCCCAAACAGTCACACGTTGAGGATAGAGAGGCTTTTCAACAATAACTCTTGGGTTTTCCGAGCCCCAGATGCGACAATTTTGCTTGTTGACGAAGCCATCGAGGTGGAAATGAGCCTCATCACTCAAGATGAGTTTTCGATGGAATTCCGGATCATTTTCATGCATTTCAAGGACCCAATCAGCAAAGACTCGACGTTGTTGATGATCGGCTTAAAACCCAAATCTTTATGCAAAATACGGTGTAATGACGTTTGTGGAATGCCTAATTCCAAAAAACGACGAGGAATGGACAAACCTGGTTTTTCTTCCACACTTTCGGCTACAGCAGCAATATTCTCGGCTGTTCTTGAGCGACGTGCACGGGTTTTATTCTTCACATCACTAACTTGTCCCGACAGCTCGAATTTTTCTACCAATTTCTGTATTGCGGTCCGACAAGGTGCTTCACGACGACCCAAAAATGTTCGAGTCTTACGAACCGTCTCTGCCACATTTTCACCATTTTTATAGTGAATTTTAATAATTTCAATGCGTTGTTGAATCGTGTATCGTTCCATTTTTATTAATGGCGTAGTTTCTACTTGTCAAGTGTCAAAAAATTACAGCTCCAAAAGTGACATCTACCGAAATAGCGGGTTAATTAAAATAACACCTCTTATTAGAAAACCCTTTATTATCGTGTGTCACCGGACTTAGTACTCAATTCTATGAAGTAGTCTCGAAAAGAGAGTAGCGGAGCAGTTAGCGGACGACATCATACACATTCTTGCCTTGTCTTTCGGCAGGAGTTTTTCATATAAAAGTAGCTTGTATTTTGTTCAAACGTTATAATTTCTATAAATTTGCTCTACATGATATTATTTTTTAAACCATTGGACAGAAAACATATTTGGTTACAATTTGTTTTAACTTCATTTTTCTGTGGGACCGATAATTTTAGGCTTTTGGACCTGTTTAAGATGAAATCTTAGTTCTTCCTTTATGATTAGTGTACAAAAACAGTACGAATGAACTCTTACTGCATGGCTGTAGCTGGCGAGCTAATGCCTTTTAATGTGTATGTGTTATCGCCGACTTCATGGCTTGTATTATATTCCGACGGTTAAATAGGATTATGCAAAACCCTCGAGAAATATTTCCCAAGCCATAAAACAGGATCCCTCACGACTGCATGAGAGCCCCAACATAGTCTTAAAATTCTACAAAATTTGCAGTGTTCTTATGGAAAACTGACGAAAGCTTGATTTGAATAGCTCGTGCACCCTAAACTACTATTCATACAGAAAAATTGAATTCTGATAATCTTAAGCTTACTTTTTTATATTTCCAACCGTAGTCAAATTTTTATACCTTTCCTAACAAAATTATATAAAAAAATATATCTTAACTAAATGACTACGATTTCCCAAACAAAAACACTCAACTAGAGATTCGGACTACGGCCGACCGCACATACCCTATTACAACTATTACTCAGTGTAGAATTATTAAGCGTAAAATTGTAAAAAATTGTAAAATTGTGTGATATTACTTTTTAATTAAAGCTATTTTCATTATTTTATTGAGTAAGATATATAGTAAGTCTAGCCTTTTGTCGACCCTGAATATCTGTCCTGCCTGGAAGGAGAGCCTGAGATCACCGAACACTTTTTTACTATATATTTGCACAATGCCCTAGAACGCGTGGACATATAGAGCTATTTTGTACACTGTGTCTTCACAGGAATAGTAAATCAACCTTCAAAAATGGCCTAATTCGGGCAACCCCTTCTTTGTGTTGCCATATAAAAATTTACGACTTTTACGTATCCTGTGAAAACGATCAGTCCTATACGCTTTTAATGTACCTACTGAAAAATTCTTCAGAATATGAAATTCTATAAAATTGGTTATAATAATTTCTGCTATTCCACGAACCGTTTTATAGCAATATATGCGAAAACCACTTCAAAAATGAAACTTGCACACATAGTTGACCATACGAAATTACACATATGGGCATTCATCTAGGGTATCACAAAAACTGGTCTCAATGGCGCAACCAGGGGAGGGTCGTGGTGGTCATGACCCCCCCCCCCCCCCCCCACCCACATAAATTTGAAGAAACAAATATTTAATTAGATTTTTATAAAAATATATTTATTATTTTATATTTTTTTTATTCAAAAAGTTTTAATTCCAAAACTTAAAAAAATTAAAATTTATTTCAATGAATATTATTGTATGCATGTGATGTATGTGTATAGGTTTTTTCTCAGAATTTGAGTTTGGGACCCCAACTTTGGGTGATCCAAAACCCTTGAGAAACACTTCCCAAGCCACGAAACAGACTCCCTCACTACCACATCAGAGCCCTAACTTAGTCCTAATTCCTAGCATTTTAAAATATTTGTAGCATGAAATAGTATATCGAGCAGTCCATATTACATATGCCGGTGTGAAAAGGCGATCTGTACGCCGTTGAGGGCAGACGTGTTTGCTTGAGCCATCGTAAGAATTAATTTGGTTGATTGATTGATACTGACTGAATTGAATTGAATTGAATCGTTGTTTCTTTTCCCTGGGGGAGAGAATTTAATTTAATCCAATAAAACCCAGTGATTAAGTGTTTGTTTTTAGTTGTTAGTTTTTAACGTGAATTTCTGTGAAAGAAAGTGAGGACGCCGATTTGGCATCTCGAAAGCGAGGCGAGAATTTGTGTATGGGATTGTGTTTTTGATTAGCGTTAAGTTAAGTGAATTGTGAATTCGGCTCGACCTGGGTGCATTTCTATTTTTTTATTTTTCATTTATTTATTATTTTAACACATTTAACGCATTTTGCTCTAAATTTTAAATCTAATGATTCGGGTCGTTTTAGGTGAATTATAAGAGGAAAGGTGATAGGAATAGTTGTAGTAATAGTGAATGATCTCATAAGATCACGTGAAAACACAGGTACCCACAAGAACTCATCATTTATTAGTATATTGGATTAGGGTGCATTGGTGGTACGTAGTGTGTGTGGTGTATTGTAATGGTGTAAGGGTGTTGGGATTCCTTCGTCTATACTGTTAAACCAGCGTAAGTGCAAAGGTAACGGTAAAAGTGACAACGCAGCGGGTACAGTTGTGTGGGGTATTGCAACAGTGTAAAGGGTCCCTTGCGCTCAGCGATAAGCTAGTGTAAGTGTAAAGGTAAAAGCGGAAGTGAAAGCGAAATTTAAAGCGCGGGTCCAGTGAGTTTTATTGGAGTGGATGAGGTAAGAACGCCGAAGGAAGGAGATGGGCAGGAACAAGTGGATAAGTGGACCAATAGGAAGGGAGTATCACTATATTTCTTTTACAGCTTTTAATTTTTCAATTTTTCTATTATATTAATTATTCCGCAATATATTTATATATCCACACTTTTATTCATATACGTATATATTTAAGTGTTTCAACTGAATTGTAGCCAGGACTAACAGGACAGGTGAAATTATTAGAACGGAAGCTCAGGGACATTATAGGTACTAGATTACACGTTATTCGATATATATTAATGATGGATGATGACAAGAGAATAATCGGGAAGGGCAACAAAAAATCAACAGTTAAGAAAGTTGCTGGGGATGATAATTGCCTATTCAACGCGTTAAAATACAGAAACGGAAGAAGAATTATTCCTTCCTGGATTAATTTATGACTTTAATTTTTATTTTTATGTGTTGTCTTGGGTGATTTAGTAGTTAGATATGAGCTGCTGATGCGGTTATACGCCCAGCTTATTCCAAATACCTTCATCCTTATGTGTTTAGAGTAGTCGGCCGCTAAACCAGGATCGGTGTAACGCTGGGCCATATCCTCAATACATACATACATACATGCCGGTGTGTAAAACTGAGAAAAAACTTTTGTTTGAATGACTCCTGAAGTTTGCACCCTAAACTACTATTCTATTAAAAATATGACATTTTGTAAAAAAGTATACTAAAAAATGACACATCATCCACACCGCTTCATGCGGAAACCCTCCTAGTACTGCAGTACTGCGGCGCTGGATGTAGATGACCCTCGACCCCCCCCCCTCCCTTAATTTTAATTTCAATGATAGATCCGCGCCGGTCTTAGACCAATTCTAGCTTTTTTACTTGTTTTTATTAGTTTAATAACGTAAATTGCACCTCCAATATTATTGTGAGTTTTAAAAAAATAAAACTCAGGTGCGATGATTAATGATTTTAAAAAGAAAAATTTAAATGTGAGTCTTATTCTTGAGTGATGAGAGTAAAATTCAGATTTAATGATTAAGTATTAAAAATAATTGCTACATGTGGACTTTTTTTATTAATTATATTTTCAATTCTGTCAACTATTGTTGTTATCCCTTTTTAAATTTTTTAAATGATTTTTATTCAAAAAACATGAAAAATATTTATGATTTTCGGTTTCTGGTTTCAAACATCAGAAACTAAACCAGTATTTTACCTACAGGTAGTTTTTGTGCAAACAGGTAATAAAATATTATTTTCTTGTGCAGTACTTATAACTAATATGTAGGTAGGTAGGAAGGCAAATTTTTATTTTAAACTCATTCAAATAGATAAAGTAGGAGTTAGCCGCCGACTTACTCTTGAGAAAGGATTGACACAGAGTTCTCATGTTAGATTTTCCTGAAAGATATTTAATCTGGCATATATTATTCATATGAATTAGAACATGTCATATGACGTAGGTAGTATTTGAAATCTTTAACTTAAAACTTAGCAATCTTACTACACTACTGATTTCTGTGAAAATTGTTAATATTATTAGAAATGAAAAAAAAAATCATATAGCATTTGTTATTGCAAATCACCTCTACAGGCCTCAATATATTCACTATTATTTCCGGAACGGCTAATTGATAAGCTCGCAATAAATTTTCATCAAATTGTTTTAAAAACAGTTCGCGATTTACAAACCATAATAAATCATCAGTGAAGGCATAATCCTAGAATTGCTAAATTGATTACACTCTATTTAAAAGCATTAACAGAAAACAGAGCAAAATTCGATTTTAACTCTGTGAAAAAATCACAACTTCTTTTTTCTTGAAACCAATACAAACACCGAATGCATTCCTAACATTTTCACAGCCCAATCAAGAACAAAATCATATTTTGTAGATTAAGTTTCATTTTCACTGTTTGAATTTATAATTAACTCTCAAATCAAAAAGAATTCAAATCAAACACTTCAAAACCTTTAAAATTTCCACATACTTTTTAACATTTTCACAGCAAAATTAGCATCCACAGTATATCCAGAACTGTTCAGCCAAAAACGATGATAATATTGAACAAGTTACGACCGTTTTGAAAAGCACATTCGATTCAATCCGATATCTAAACAAAACTGTTCGCCACATTCATAGAAATTGAGAGTCAGGGTTTCAAATAATTTTGATCTTTGAATGCGGCTTATCGGCGCGAAGTCTCTGTTATCATTTGTAACACCTGCAAATTGTTGAGAAAATAATTTAGTGATAATAATAAACGCCGCGTAGTCAGTGACCGTTTCTATATCATTCTACCTAATCTCCATGCTGCCATTACTTAAGAATTATAGTGGCCTGATAGGCACTTGATTAGAGGGGATTAGATAAATTGAAATTTTATATATAAGTCATAAAGTGAAACGATGGAAATTTGTAATTATCTGACTTACATACCTACCTTAAAGTACTTAAAAAAATAAACAACGGTAGAGAACAATAATTTTATCTTCGTCAAGTGCTTCATGAGTGTTTGTTGTAATTTTGAGAATCACAATATTGTAACAAAGTAAGAACTTGACAAAATATTATTTTCCAGAATTCCCATACTTATACCAATATCGAATGAAACTTTTACTAATAATGTGACTAGAGTCAGCGATGAGTTCAAGTTTGAGTTGATAAATTTGGTGGATATCACATCAGCATGCCTTAGTAAGTTAGTATCAACAAAAAAAAACCCTATTTTCAACCAAGTCCGATTATGATTCTTGATATGTTTGAGGTCTTGAAACCGTGCTTGATGAACATCATAAATGAGTCATTTGTAGTTGGTATTTTTCCAAAAAAAATGGAAGAAATTAATGGTTCTACCCATTAAAAGTCAATAGCTCCATTCAAACTGAGAAATTCCGTCCGGTCAACATGCTGCCTCTGAATAGCCAGGCATCAAAGGGTTCCAGGTTTTTACTGAACACCCAGCCTGTAAAGGTATATTCCACACAAAAAAATGTTTTCCGTAATTTATTCTTAAAACAAGAAAATAGCTCTCTGCGTCTACGCTTTCTCAGGCAGTGTAAAAATATATAGTGAAAAACGAAATTCTTGTACGATAACTCTACGAAAGACTTTCCCCGATTTGTCCCATTTTCGAAATAAAGCTTGACGTCGACTTAGCACCACATCCAGTTTCCTTTAGAAAAAAAGACACGACAGATTTATATTTTTCCCGCAAATTAACGGCAAATTAACGGCAAATTAACGACAAATTAACGACAAATTATGAGAGAACTCCGAGTTAAATCAGGCGAAGCTGCGATGATAACTTTACTTAAGTAGGTTATAGTGCAACTACAAAAACGTTGTTGGATTTAGAAAATTTCTTCCGTTGGTCTTCTTCCATTAACTTCAAAATTTATCAAACCCCCCATTTTTTATTAAGAGGTCTCTACATGTTGAGTATATAATTATCGTTCTTATTGTAAAAAAAATATGAGGAACGTTTGGGGCTTTTTTAATAGTTGTTTTAGGCTGTGTTATAGTAGCATTGACAAAAATTCTCCATTTTGCGCCGAAATTCCAAACCCGTTTTAAATTATCTATTTATAGGGCTGTGTAAATTTAAGTATTATACTGTTCCTTCTGAGGTTCTTGAAGACCATACCTTGCTGCGAAAGGACGCATCAAGTAAAATTTTAAAGACAATCCTTAATCGACAATCGAGGTATGAGGCGCTCTTTGATATTGATCAGGCAAACATTTGGTGGTATTCTTCGAACAAACCGTATTCAAATTTCATCTCTATAGCCGAAATATTTAAAACACCTGCGTCACTACTTTTTTCATATCATATTCAACGTCGGTATATAAAAATTTATATTCGATATCAACGATGATCAGTAAAACAAACCGTTTCAAATTAAAAAAATTAATCCACCAGTCGAGCTAGTACACATTAAATTGACACATAATCGAACTTGTCTACCATCGATACTAGCCAATACAATTGGAAGACTCTAATTTGTCCCATATTCAAATTTGTCCCAAATGTCTATATCGCTATGATCTATCGCGTTGGTGTGAAAGGAATTGTGTCGATAGTTCATCGCTATGATTATCGCTATCGTTATCGCGGAATAGTTTACCATCTTCTGTTTTTCCTCCGGCATACAATTTGCGGAAGTTTAAGGCCGACATACATCGGCACCTCCGCCACTCTCCTCATATCCTCTAATCCTTTCCCTATCTCCTTCGTACCATGCTGTGCTTTGCATCATAGGGTATCCCCTGAACTTGGCTGAATAATATAAAAAACAAAAATCCAGTTGGCGAAAACCTAGAAAATTAATTAGAATTACTAAATTATTTTTATATGTATGCGCGTATAGATCATATGGAAATAATGAACTTCCTTTGCTGTCCCAAGCGTGTATATCAACTGTGTATGAACTACATATACCATGGGCTGATACACACACGATACAAAAACCGATTTTTACGTCATTTCTAGTCGAGTATGTATCATCGTGTGTCACCGGTCTAAGAAAACCAGTTTTTAGTACAATGTTTCGGGTGTGTATCATCGTGTATCAAGGGACGCATAAGTCCGATGATACACGATGATACACACGCGATACACCATACTAAAAACTGGTTTTCTTAGCAATTTTAGAATATTTGATGATACACGAGTGTTTTATTACATATGTATGCGTGTACTGGGTTTGGGTGCGTATAGAAAATATGGAAATGGATGAATTTTCTTTGTTGCCTCAAAAACGTGTATCAACCGTGTATAAACTACGTGTACCATGGACTGATACAACTCCATACCAAAATTGGTTTTACATCGTGTCTAGTCTCCAGTGTGTATCATCGTGTCTCACGGGACTAACAGGTCGTCAACTACCATGTCCCCTGACACACGATATACACACTCGAGAAGACGTAAAAACTGGTTTTTGTATCGAGTGTGTCTCAACCCAGGGTACACGTAGTTGATATATGGTTGATACATGCTTGAGACAGCTAAGAAAATTCATTCCATCCATATGATCTACATGCATATGCAAACTGAGTATACGCATACAGATGTAATAAAACACTCGCGTATTATCCTAGTCTAACCCTCTGTTCTAAATTTGGCTATACACGAAAATGTTCTAAAATAGTGCTAAGAAAAACAGTTTTTAGTACGGTGTATTGAGTATGTATCATCGTGTGTCACCGGACTAAGTAAAATGCATGTTGACATAAAACATGTAGTGCAGCACAAGAATGACTTCCACTTGCTTATCATGAAGAATACCTGAGCCCATTGAAACGAGACTCTTGAGACTTAAAGTTCAATAAAATACTTCACTGCTGGGCTGACTAGGCCTAGATTATTCCCAACTAACAATTTTCATCTAATAAAGGTCTACAAGCGTCTTATGAGAGGATATAATGCAATTGAGTTCCCATGTTTTTTCAGTCTTGTAGAATTCTACGAGTGCTTTATGAATGTGTTGTCAGAATTAAATGACGCACTTATGCGAATTATTTTTCTCTTATAAAAATACGTTAGCCCTTTGTGTAAGAGTTAAGTAAGTTTCATAAGAACACTATTTGAATTTTAATGAGAGTAGTTAAGTACTCTCATAAGGAGGGTGTCATTATAATTAGTATAATCTTATTATAAGAGCTACACTTTCCTTACCAGAACTTTTAGAAAGAGAGCTATATACTATATAGAGAATACCTCTCGGCGATCTTATTTTTGTAGAGTAAAGGAAACTTCATGAGAGTTAATTTATATTATTTTTTCTATGATATATGTAGATAAAAGTGGGCTAGAATTTAATACAAATAATATGTATTTATGGACTTTAGGAAATAATGAAAATAATTTTTTCGCATATATAAGCCAAAATTTTATGAGGATTGAAATTTTATTGGTAATAATAGACAATTCACTTCGAAAAAAAAACAAGGCGCCTCATAATTAATCAAAATCTAAAATTTTATATGAATTGTTTTATAATTTGGGAGAAAATAAAAACTTTAGTACTGCTCCATGATTTAGTTTAAATTCATATAAAATACTTTATTTTCTATAAAACGTAATTTTTTATATTTAATAAATACTAAATTGCGTAAATTAGCTACATTTATGGAATTTTGTTTTTCCCTAAAACCTCCATATCAGACATGCAGCCTTTATTATGAGCGTTTCACACTAGAATTGACATTTGCCATTCATGAAGAGTCATCAAAAGACAGATAATTGCGCATTAATTATTAGAACTTTGAAATAAGGTAATGAAAAGTAAACTTTTTTCTGACGTTTTACAGCGCATTAACGACCCAGCCTTGCACAAAAAAAAAGAGAAAAATTCAATACGTTTTGAAGCTGCTGAAGAAGAAATTAAGTTAATGGAGTGACACCGAAGGGTGGATGGTATTATAATGTTGTCAGCAGAAATCGCAGCATCGTGACCTTCATTCGAGATGTTTTGAATAGGAATGTTGCTGTCATATTCTGGAGAAATACATTTTGAATGTACTTCATCATATGAAATAGTTAATATTTACCTTTATTTTCCTTCGAAGATTAGTAGATCTTTTAACTTTCTTCCAATCCATTTTGACAAATCAATACCGAAATTGATGAATGAGTGACGTCTATGGTAATTTTAATGAGAATAACAATCGTTTTGCACTAGTAACAGTGTTCATATATGTAGATGCTTCAAAATTTTATCACTCATAGGAGCATCTTTATGAGTTGTATTATACTTGAACTCTTACAATAGCTTTCATATAAGTATCATAACACTTAAGTACTCATAAGTACATTTTTTGAGTGTATCTTTGAGAGTTAAAATTTCATAAAAAATACTCAATAAGAATATAAGTTTCCTGGCACTCAAAACAAGATTACAAAGATGATCTTAATATAAGAGTAAAGGTTTTAAAAGTTCTAATAGCATTAATCTCTCATAATAATAGTACTATGAGACATATTTAAGTCTTATTATAACAATTATGTTATGAGACTATCCAAGAGTGTTTTTATGAGATACTTTTGCAATTTGTAACAGTCTTTCTCTGGAGAGTTTGTTAGTTGGGTTATCTTAATTACTATTGTAAGTTGTGAGTTTCGAAGGCCATAGAATGAATGTTTAGAGAAGGGGTAATTAGATAGACCTACTTATATAGAAGACAACTTATGTATAACCGTAGAAGTACATATGTAGATATGTAAGTCAAAATTTAATTACGATATTAATTCGAACGTCTAATATCAACAACAGCAGCAGCAGCAGCATCAGCGCAAAACTATTACGGAGAGGCAGATAGGAAAATAGCATCAGCACAGAGTCGTATATAAAACGAGGAATTATGAGGGAATATTGCAGGGATGCAAATATGAAATTCCTCTTGTAAAGCAGCCGTTTATATTAAATTTCATCCTTTCTATGGAGGGATCGCAGAGGATATCTTGTAGGTGATTTAATTCTACGGAAACTTTGTCTTTTGCACAATGAAATTGGACTCATAAGAGAGTACAACGAACTCTTTCTGGCCATTATTTCTGGAGTAGTCTGGAGTAAAGCATAATTAAATGTGGTTCACGCTTGACCACTCTATCACTCAGTATAAAAATTACCAGCCACAGCGTTGTCAATAAAAGCCTACCATAATATTTCCTTAATAATTTGTAAGGCACTTAACTAATCTACTGAAATTATTAAGATTTTAGATCTTCATTCGAAGGAAACTTAAAGTGAAGAATCAACAAGTAAAAAATCTAGAATTAGTCTTAGATCAGATTTATGAAACCGGCCTAGATGAATGTTTATTACTACCCAAACCCACAGTTTCAGTACTGTTTTTCTACGAAATTCAAAAGTTTTTTTATGTATGAAATTTTTAATAATTTATGCATTTTATTTTATTTATGAAAACAGTTAAAACACAATTTTTTATAATGTATTAAGCAGATGTTTCGCTGGCATCTGTCACATTGTGAGTTGGTTTTTCTATCTTTTGGTCGTGGACAGCAAGCGTACCTAGCTCCCTTTCCACAAGGAACTTAAAACTCTTCAACATGTCTTTCCTTTTCAATTATTCCGGCAATTCTGTCCTTAAGGGGCCATAAAATACACACTTTGGCCACCGGCGTGTCTTTCTGGATACAATATATTTGTGATACAATTAGTCAAAAGTGTCCTTCGTATAGATACTACTTGATACTACAAATTTGTAAAAATCGCGAAAAACATTCTAAACTTTTCCTTCGCCTCACGTATTCGGTTTTCTTAATTTTCCATGAAAATTTTTTTGGAATTTTCGATTTGCGCTATTCCTACCCTGGGGCGTAAACAACCCCAATCCGTTTATATTTCTCAGAAAAAGGCACCTATTTTTTTTTTTTTATATTGGCGCCGAATGAATTTTAGTTATCCTTAGTATGCTTTTAAAACAATAAGCGATGAGAATTTTCAAAATTTTTTAGAGAAAAGCATAAATCAATTATTTTTTTGCGTCGTTTTCGACCCTGGGTAGTAATACAGGGTTAAAACAAAATCTAAGGGTGCGAGTGCTATAATTAGTCGACAGCGTATACAGAAAACATGAACAAATATATAAACACTACCCAAGCTGGAAATAATAAGGAATCCGGTGTTACAATACAAAAGGATTTTTCAATTAATTTTGTTTTTATATCCTAGATGAAATCTCATAGTACTTATACTGAGTTTGTCTTTTCAAAAAAGTTACAGATTTACCCGGGGGTTACACGAGGTAGTACAGCTTGACAGCAGAACACTGCATGAGAACGCGTCGACGTAGAGAACTTTTGCACGCAAAGCGTTTTCTTAAAATTTATGTCGATTTCGATGGGACTACAGTGTAACAACAGTATTGCACTTTTGCACTGGATTATTTCTCGGTGTTACAAATATATATTAAAGTTCAATTGTCATCTGTTCTGTTAGAGTGAATACCTACTGTCGCGATTATTTGTGGAATTTTTTAGTTAAATGAATGAAAAGATCTTATTTGGGTAATTTGCATAAAGTTTAAGAAGGAACTTGTTTCTATATTATATCAATAAAGAACATTCATTACATTTTCGTGTACATAAAACGTGTGTACACAAATGTAAGAAAAATGTTCGATGGACTTTAGTGCCTCCAATGCTCCTCTGCCAGAAAAAGTGCAACACTGATTTCGTCCCATCGAAATCGAGATTAAGGCAGAAACACATCCAAGCAAGCCTCAGGCCTGGCCTCCTGGCTTCCTCGCAGCTCGACTCAAGGCCTCGCCGCTCAAGGCTTGTCGCAGAGAAATGAAAACAAAATGATACCACCAGGCTCGGTGCTGTCATTGTAATTTTGTTAGTACATCTGTTGACAGAAGCAGTCCTGAGAGAGAAAAATTTCAACATTGAGCAAAGCGCGCTTTGCGGCTAGGCCTTGAGGCTAGCTGCTGGCTTGGTTTTGTGTTGCATCATTTAAAAATCCGTGTTGGAAATTTTGACAACACCTCGAGGAAGCCTCGAGACCTGGATGTGTTTCTGCCATAAATCAATTCCAGAAATGAGCTAAATCGGGCAACCCCTTCTGGTGTTGCCATACAAAACTTTGGTTTTTAACTTTATTTAAGTTTTGTTTTCATCTAGCGTTTACTAATATTATTGGCTTAGATCAGTTATAACTTTTTCTCTAGTTTTATTAAACATTGATGCATAAAATTAACTAATTCTGATAAAATCTGATGTTTTGGCAAGTTGCTAATATTAGAAGTGTTAAAATTGTGAAACTAATATTTTCACAATTGCGAAAACCTGCGTACTATTCAGAGACATTTTGCAAATGGAATGTCTTATTAAGAAAATTTGCCAGCATAGAATTTTAAGATAGCTCCTAAATGAAATTAATATTATAATATATATTTATATACATTATTCATATCTCGAGTGGCAGAAAAGCTTTTTAACGTAGTTGCGGATCTTGAGAGCTTTATCCAGAACACCATACAGAGAATACAAGGGGGCTTATTCTTATACAGGGTTTTCCAATAAGAGGTGTTATTTTGATATTCAAAGAAAAATGCCATTTTTTGAGATAAATGATCGGATCTTTATTTCATTATAAAGAGGAAGGTATGCCGTTAATAATGAAAAATAACATCAGCCAAATGACCACCACGACCACGCCTACCGGGCCATATCCTTTTTCATGAAATTTTCCATATCGCAAAGCGGCTGCTCTATGTCCTCGATAGCCTCACGAATTGCATCTTTGAGGTCTTGAATCGACGCTGGGCTGTTGGCGTAGACCTTCTCTTTCACGTGGCCCCAAAAGAAGAAGTCGCAAGGTGTTAAGTCACAAGATCTCGGTGGCCAATTGTGATCAACTCTTCGAGAGATAACACGGTCCGGAAACTTTTCCCGTAAAAATCAATCGTTGCTTGTATGGCACGTAGCGCCGGCATGTTGAAAATAAACGTTGTCCAGATCAATACCATCCAATTCCGGCTATAAAAAATCATTAATCATCTGTCGATAGCGCAATCCATTCACCGTAACTGTTGCTCCAGCCTCATTTTCGAAAAAGTAAGGTCCAATGACCCCGCGGGACCATTAACCGCACCAAACAGTCACACGTTGAGGATAGAGATGCTTTTCAACAATAATTCTTGGGTTTTCCGAGCCCCAGATGCGACAATTTTGCTTGTTGACGAAGCCATCGAGGTGGAAATGGGCCTCATCACTCAAGATGAGTTTTCGATGGAATTCCGGATCATTTTCATGCATTTCAAGGACCCAATCAGCAAAGACTCGACGTTGTTGATGATCGGCCGGCTTGAGTTCTTGTGTTAACTGAACTTTATAAGCCTTAAGACCCAAATCTTTATGCAAAATACGGTGTAATGACGTTTGTGGAATGCCTAATTCCAAAGAACGACGAGGAATGGACAAACCTAGGTTTTCTTCAACACTTTCGGCTACAGCAGCAATATTCTCGGCTGTTCTTGAGCGACGTGCACGGGTTTTATTCTTCACATCACTAACTTGTCCCGACAGCTCGAATTTTTCTACCAATTTCTGTATTGCGGTCCGTCAAGGTGATTCACGACGACCCAAAAATGTTCGAGTTTTACGAACCGTCTCTGCCACATTTTCACCATTTTTATAGTGAATTTTAATAATTTCAATGCGTTGTTGAATCATGTATCGTTCCATGTTTATTAATGGCGTAGTTTCTACTTGTCAAATATCAAAAAATGACAGCTCCAAAAGTGACATCTACCGAAATAACGGGCTAATTAAAATAACACCTCTTATTGGAAAACCCTTTACATATGTATGTATATATAACGAATGGCTTGCATACGAAAATAACGAATATGGATTTCAAGAATACACATGCACAGTCATTTCGAATGGTTTTGACAGCTCAACGCATACTGAATTTGTTTTCGTTATTCACGAATAGGGCCCTAAATTAAATTTTGACACATGTTCTCTAAGGTAATGTCATGACTAATGTACTTATATACATTTCTACAGGAAAGATAAAGAGAGGACAAAGAGTATTCCCAATACGTTTTCACTGATGGTGGAATGTGGTTCATATTGAGAATGTTTTGCTGTGTTCTCTGTACTGTGTAGTGTATTCAGAACACAAGAAAATGAATTGAATGAATGGGCACCATTTCTTAAAGAAAATAGTTGACTTAGAATTAGAAAAGAAATGCCGTATTAGCTACGGTATAAACAAACTCAATTTGACAACCGGTGACCAAAATGTCATACTGAAAGCAATTATCTATTTATTTTGATTGACGGCTCCAATCATTTTACTGTTACCACTTTGTTTTTATTTAATTTTATTCTATTAATTTGAACAATTTGAATATATTTGTGTTAAAATAACTCAATGGTAAAAAAGTACAAAAATGCACCGCCATGGTCATGTCAACAATGTCTTCAATATCGACATGGACAGGATCGAAGTAGCTCCTTCCAGTTCTTCTCACAGTGATATAAATTCTACTGGAAGTCAAAGTATCCTTACAGATGTTAACACAAATTTCCGTTTTACTAGCCCAGATTCACCACAAAGGAGCCGTGTTGGAACCCCGAGTAACTTGGTAATCTTTATCCTTTTTTTTTCGTTTGTGTAAAATTCAAAAATACCCGTGTACATATCTTCCTTAGATGCGTAGATGGTCTCAAAATGTTTCTAGACTTGGGAAGGGAAGGAAATCAATTCGTGAAAGAGTATTTCGTGGTCTTCCATCTCATAGAGGTTTATAATATAATTTCATTCTTACCTGAAATTTCGCTGGCTTAAACAAGCCGTTTTCTCTCTAGTGGTGGTCGACGGTAGACATTCATCGCAAAATGATGAAGTTGACCAACTGGCCAACGAAATTGGACAACATGAATACTTAATGCAGAACAGTCCTACAGGAGAACACCTACGAATGTATTTTAAATTCATTACGTGATTAGGTTGAAATAGCAATGGTTTTAATTTGAAATTAAATTATTTTAGGGATACGATACGAGCTCTTCCACATCCTCTAGCCTTTAAAAAGTGTGTTAAGAGAAGACTTTCAATCTCAGTAACACAGCATTCGACGAGAGATGCTTCGGGCTTAATCAAACAGTTAAAGGATCATATTACAATGCTCTTCTCTTGTCTGACTAGTATTTTAAGAAGCATAACTAATAGCGTTGAACTATGGTATGGATCTATGAAAGAGATCGAAGGTCATTTCGGAAGCAGTGTTGGTGCTTATTTCAAGTTTTTACGATGGCTTTTTGTTTTAAATTTAGTTTTACTCTTTTTTACATTCTTTTTTATAACACTACCGCAAATAATTTACGATAATCTTCCAAAAATGGCTATATATGCCAATGAAACCGAAAAGTATTCCATTGCAGTCGATGGTGCAGTAAGAATCTTCGACTTTTTGACTGCAGAGGTAATTTTGAAAAATGATATCTTTTTTCAAGGAAGAACCTGATAAAAACTGTTTTCATCTAGGGTTACCTAAAGCAGTCTATTCTATTTTATGGAGCCTATACAAATACAACATTCGCTGTAGGAACTGCACAGAATTATAGTCTTCCTCAAGCTTATTTTATGACAATGATGTGCCTTTATATTGTTACGTTTGTAGTTATATCAACCAGGTAAGTCATTTAATCTTCTGTATGAATAGGATTTTGAACGAATATAGATTCAATTAAGTAGAACCATGAAAGCTGAAAATGAATTTGGAAAGATGCCTTAGAGAAATTCTCATCAAGTGTTCTCCGATTTTTTATATTTTTCATTTAAACCTTTGTTGATGGGGAGAAGGTTACTTCCTTATTCATATGTGTTAAGCTGTTCGAGGGATAAAATTGTGCAAAAATATTGATTTCAATACATACCAATGGTAACATGCGCTCATTATCAGCAGAAAATGTACTGAGTAGAATATTAACCGCTTCAACACTACATCGCTTCTCTATTTCTTTTGACTTCTCTGTACTTTGTCCCGATCAACATTTAACATTGCAAGGGTCATTCCAGTTACCTCATTTAGAGTATTTTTGTGTTTCCAAGAAGTGTGTCCGTCTAGACCACAGTGAAATTGAGATTTTCATTGTGAAAATGTGGGCGTGGGCATAAGCAGAGAGGCATCATCAGCAAAACTTTCACATAAACGAGTAATGTAATTGATAAATAACTATCAAAACCAGAATAGAGCTTCTAGCCACAAACACTAACTGAGTTGTGAAATATGACTACCCAACTCTACAACTGGAGACATTTCCCTGCATATAATCAAAAATGGTCCAGTTAATAACTCCGTCCAACAACTATAGACGCCCCTGGAGTGAGCAACTCATTGTTTGGTCCACATTCAATATTGATAACCACTGAATTAAATGTCGTTTCTGTCTTTCGGCTATATGTATTGTCTGAATTAAAAGATATAAGGCGACTCTTTATATAATATATAATATTTGGTACAAAAACTTCGAATCCATTTATTCGCCCTGCCAGGCTTTGAAATAACATCGACTTCTATGGGCACCAAACTTTTTAATCTGCTTTTAAAATGGCCAGGAAATTTGGATATGGACCAAATACGTTAAGCAGTTTGCATAAAACTTCATAGAAGTGCACAAACACTGGCCTTCTTACTTCCGTTAAACCTTTTATATTTCAAATCTTCAATTTCCCACCCTCCTCTCAGTATCATGGCCTGCTTCTATGTAGAATCAAGGTGAAGCTCTGATGGTATTGGCGTCTCTTCCAATGTTTTGGGGGTACTACTTTGGAGTTCAGTGCTATGTGAAAATCTCTCCCAATCTGTCCACCGGAAGTTCTAGTATGGAGCCTAATCTCTTAAACCAATGAAAAGTTGCAAGACATCATAGGTTTTCAAGTGCCAAGTAGTATGTCAATGACATCTCTCCTTAGAGATTTGTGACAAAAATTTTGATTCTTGCCTTAATTCAAGCGGATAACTTATTTTCAGTTTGTCGCCATATTATAGCCACTAAAAGATTCCTAGAAAACGTTATCAGTAGAGTATTTGTGTCAGTGGGTCGCCTGTATCTTGCTTTCTTAACTGCATTATCATTTTCATGTCGATCTTTTGACCATTTTGCTTACCTACACTACACTGGCTTACTCAGAGTGCCGATTAACAGGAATATTTTACATATTCCTGTTACACTCATTTGGCAGCTTCCTTCGCCGTTCAAAAGTGATGAAAGCAACAATTGGGTGAACCTCCCATTATCAAAAAAACAAATGTAGCTCGTTTTCTCTTGCGTCCTCCGCTTGCCTATAAGGCAGGTAATTGGGAGAGTTCGTTCTGCCTTTTGATATCTTTTCTCCTGAACGAGAAATATTCATGCAAAATTCAACCATGAATCCAAATGTACACTCGAAAATGACTTTTATTTTGTATCTTCCACATTTCCTTTACAGTTATCTTATATTCTCAAGAATTTATACACCCAATACGATCAACGTCATGTTAGCTTCCCTCCCGCTAAATAAGATATTACATTTGAAAATTTTTCAGTATGGCCCGTTCATATCGAACAAGTTTTATTGAAACATCTGGAGGTGTTCGCAGTTTATTTGCTCACAAAATATTTTGTGCATGGGATTTCGGTATATCGAACGTAAATGCAGCTCGTCTAAAACAAGCAAGCATTTATTATGAACTGAAACATGTGCTCAATGAAATTCACGACTCTAGACCGAAAGTATCGAAAATTTGGCGCCTATGGACAATATGCTCCCAGCTAACTGCACACCTTTTAGTAGGTTCTATGTTAGCTGGGTTGGGAACAGCAATGTGGATTCTTCTGCAGGTTATTTATATATTTTTAAAAAACAATAATTTCATCTAATTTAACGGCTGGTTTTAAATTTAGAATTTTGGTGAAGGCGGAGAATCATCACCATGGGAAACCCTGTACCTTCCAATTTCTGTGAATATAACAATTTTAATTTTTCAAATATTCTTCTCATGGATTGCAAGGTGAAATAAATTACAAGCACGGAGGATGTGGTGGACTAAAAAAGATGATTATTTTCAGAGTTGAGGATTATAGATCGCCATGTAGGAATCTACATATCACTTTACTACGAAATTTTGTGTTAGAAGGTGTTATAGTAGGTGTCCTTATTGTCTTTTGGTTAACTAAGGAGCATGTGGAGGTAAAAGTAGTTTACTTTTAAGCATTATCAAGCATTGCTGATAAGGCTTTCTTTTTTCTAGTGCTGGGAAAATTCAGTTGGACAAGAAATATATCGCCTTATTCTCGTTGATTTCTTTATTTCAGTGTTGACTTCGTCCCTCCTACACTTCCTGCAAGTTCATGTAATTTTGTAAGTTTTCCTTATTTATTTTTTTTATTTTCGTAACTTTCATATTCCAAATAATCAAAACAAATTTTACAGGAAATTTTGGCCGGCGGTAGGAAAACCAGAATTCGATATTTCCAGAAAGAGTCTCGGTCTGGTATTCAATCAAACGCTACTCTGGGTTGGATTAATGTTTTCACCGATGCTTGCCGTTGTTGTTGTTATTAAAATGATCTTAACATTTTACATAAAAAAATTAACTTTGATATACTTGTGTAAGGCGCCCAGCCAAATGTGGAGATCTGCTCAAACACAAACTCTCTATCTAGTGATGACATTTTTATCCCTACTTGGAGTTATCGTAGCCATGGGATACATTATGACGCAGTATGATGATTAATTTGTATAAATTCTCTAAGATCAACTGTTATTTATTTTGTTTCTGTATTGCAGAGTTCCAGTTAGTCAGAAATGTGGTCCATTTCGAGGACACGAGTTCATGTTTCAAATTTTTATCGAAGGTGTTCTAGAATTAAAATCCAATCACTGGATATGGCGAACAATTATTGCAATAGCGCGACCTGCGGTCATTGGTGGTGCCCTATTAACAATGGCAGTTGTGGTGTACTATTTAAGGTCGAAATCTCGCGCTAGGCAAGCAATGGTTAAGCTACTTAAAGAAATGCTATATCTAGAGGCAAAAGATAAAGAATTCCTACTACTGAATATCTCACGTATTACACATAATAAGGAATGGATGTTTGATAGCGATGACCTAGGAGAAGGTAATCTAGGAAGAGATAATTTTGCAGAACATAGCTCAACATGGAGGTATCAAAGTGGAAATTTACAGGATGATCCTGGATTACGTTGTAGGCATGTGTGAATTTAGACAATCATATTATTTCTCAAAAGATTGTATTTTATGGATATTTATTAAATATATTTTTATTGAATATTATAAATTTTAAATTAATTGTTATAATAAGACAAAACGTAATGGAGCTTTGTTTGTTCTGTTATTAGACCGAATATAAACTCAACTGTATAAAATGATGAATGCTATCTCTGGTCATCAATATGTTATGACCAATAAAATTGGTTACTTTCTTGCTAGTTAGATTAATTTTCAATATACACAAGATGGAAAATCTTAACTCAAATGCAAATTATTTACTATAAAAAATTGTATAGATAGTCGCCAGGTCAAAGCCCAACATTTAAAAAAAAAGCCAGAAACACAATGCCCGTTCAACATCACAAACATCTCATGAAAGAATAGTCATCACTCACTAGCCCTATCGACTGAGTACAGTGCACACAGTTCCGCTAGCAGCTGGCATAGTAACACCCGCTTAAATTGTAGATGTTTTCTTATCGCTTAAATTGTAGATGTTTTCTTATTGATTTCTTATAATTTCTCGTCTTCTCGGTCCTTACTCTTTCACTCGAAATTCTTCCGTACTATGTCCCTGCACGAATGACAAACATTTAAATTTCCAACAGATAAAACAGAATCCAGCAGATTTTGTTTCTCGTCTCACTTTTTGACCAATCCTCTGGTCTTGTTATGGCTGGCATAGCATCGAGTAGCTCTTGGTTGCTGATTTCATATAATACAATATGTAAAAGTTTTCTCGTTGACTTGTTGAACAGTAAACGAGATTGTGCATTTTTAGTTTATACAATTTTCGCTATTAGGAAGAGGATATGTGGCAAACCATCGGAAGATCAAAGACAGTATTGATACGCGGTTAAGGAAAAGGATGTTCTTCTTTATGCGGAAAAAAAACTGGTTAGTGAAATCATCTTTTTTTTTACTACAATGTAACTGATAGCATTTTATTATTATTTATTATTTTATTTTGTGTTGCGACTTCGACAAATTCTCGCTACAACGTAATCTACCTGAACGAAACTACGGAATCGCTTGCCCATGAATGGCCCTCAGTTGGATGTGATGTGATCTTCCTCGTTTATTAATTCGTAAAGTACATTTTCTCTATAATAGTTGTTATCTGAGTAGTTTCCATTTGAATATATTAAGAGGAAATCATTCTAAGAGGTTGGTGGTACTTTTTCCCCAATGTCAAAGAAAACATGATTTCCGTTCAAGTTATTTCACTGGATGATATACTTGTCCAAATGTTGTGCTAAAAGATTAACATTTGGCCGTAATTAGTATCAGGGTGCTGTGGCGCATTATTAAGCATAAGCTGTAGTAAAGGAAGCGGTTGAAAGAAGTTCTATTCTATTCTTAAACTTTTTCTGTTGTTATGCCCATCTGAACTCATTAAACCAGTTTAAAAAGAGCACTCTTTTCTTACCCATGCTTTATTATAAACAGAAAATGTAAAGTTTTTTCTCTAGTCGTATTGGTCATTATAAATGCCTTTCCAGGTAAGTTACATCAAAACAAGCTACTTATCGACGTTATAAATCTGTTCTGGCCCAAGGTTTATTTCTGAAATTTGTCTGTCCAAAACAAGTTGAAATGGCTCTACAGCAGAAGGATTAAATTAGATTTGTGAAGGGATGTGCAGGCGTTAGCCTCGCAATCAGTTCGACCTGAAAGATCTATTGTGAGTCCCCGTTAAATTTACTCCCTTTCTAGGTTTAGACTGTTAATAAAGTCTAGAAAAATTCTGGGATTGATGTTCTACACGTAGTTTCGTGGAGAAAAAGCATGTCCACGGTAGAGTAAGCTCCGCCTGGCCAATGCTTTGCAGCTACAGAGCAGGTGCTCCGATGTATCATGAGAATCCTGACAAGCGGCAAGATGAAGTCCCAGCAAAGCTCATCATGCAATACTTCAAGGGGCAATGACATGAGAAGAGCTCTGTTCTTCTAAGGAGTAGGAGTTCTTTTGTTTTTCCACCAGAAGTGGAAACTTTTTTGCCTGACGAAGTTTGTGTAGCTGTGAGGTAACAGAACAGTAGAAGGATTAAAAAGTTTCTCTCCAAAAACAGAAATTATAAACAAATCTCAAATCGGGCCTTACATTTGGAATCAACACTATCATTGGATTTAAAATCTTCTTTTGTGGTAACCATTTTATAAATGTTAGTTTCTTTCAAAATTCATTAGTTTTTTGTTTTCCATAGGCCATTCAAACGATTTTCTTTCTATCAGTAATGTACTAGTTCTTCTAGCTAGATTGATATCTAGCAGAAAAACAACAAATTGTTTTTTTCTTTAACAAAATAAAAATATTTTTATAAAAAAAAGGATTTAAGAAAATATAATAAACAATTTTATCTGGCAATACTTCAAGTTAACTCTCTCATATTTGACGTTCTTTTTAAACAGCTGATTTCTCAAAACAAACGCGCGCGAAAAGTTCATTGGTTTATAAAAAAACGGAAGTGGGGTAGCGGTCGGTCTATTCTTATTGCAAAATTCAGTAAAACTGCGACAGCGCATTTAACGCATTACTCTGTCATAATATTGTGTTTAAAACTTGACTATATGTGTTTTTAGGAATTGGATGTGTTTCAATTGGCGCTGCTGACACGGTGACACGAGGGAGGAGAAATAATTTGGTTTTGTTTTGGAATTTCAGGAAGTTGAAGAAAGAACTGTTGCGGCGGAGCGAAGCTTATGCAAAAGAACAAGAACTGAATGCGTCGTCTCTTCGTTGCGTTGTATGTTGTGTTGTGACGACGAGTTTGTGGGGAGTTTTAATATTTGTGTTGACACGGATTTTCACAAAAACTTTGTCTGAAAGGAAGTAACGCGCAAATTACTTTTATTTCTAGTGAAAAAAGTGTAAATTAAAAACTAATTAACACATTTCTTCAAGCTTTGTGTGTAATTCAATAAAATTTTGTAATAAAAGTTGAATAATAATTTGTGCAGTAGAATTGAAACTGGAAGTGGAAATAAGTTGCTCCAAGGAAGACTACATGTCACGAAATTTCGCATTTGATGTTGACATGGAGATGGATTTTGCCGACCTCAATTCAAATACTGGTGAGTTAGTGAATGTTTAATTAATTTTCTATTAGTAATTAATGGAATCACAGTAATTACATGTAATGAGGTCATATTTTATTAGAATTTCGTTGCTGTATTCCATGAATATTTTCAACGTGTGTTGTAAAATGGAATTCCCCATGTCGGCATTCCATTCGTTTTCGTATTTTGGCATGAATTCTCAATTTCCAACGCAGTTTATGGTAGACAGGAATTACAATTTATGAATTATGACGTTACTTCCGACTAGGTTTTTTTTAACTTTCAACATATCGACGTGAGGACTGAAGATAATACTCGAACAAAGAACCGGGTTGAAAACTTTGTGCAGGCTAGACAAATCCCTAATCGGGTTTAAGACTGGCAGTAGGTAATAGGTCTGTCTGTTTACTTTTGAGTAAAAATCTTTGCGTAAAAATCAAGTAAAAACTTTTATGCGGTAGAGGGGATAAATCAAGAAAAGTTACCAGACACTTTTCGAGTAAATTTTGTTAGCTTGTCATGTGTCAAATATTTGGCTGTACCTTTCCGTCTGAAACAGAAAACAATTAATTAATTTGAAATACGTTTTAAAAAACCAACCCTCTTGAATATTTTTTGTTTAATTTCGACTCTTTAGATTATCATTTTACATTCTTTCGATAACCCAACAAACGGCTTAACCTCAAATTTAATACTTTTGACAGTCAGCTGATTGCATATCAAAGTTACACATCCTCTTGATCATGAGTAAAAATGTGCAACTTTGTGCAAGAGGGGAAACGTAAAAATTTACTCGATTTTTACTAGTTAAAAGTAAACAGACGGTTTGTGAGTAAAAATGCGTAAAAGTTTTTACACCGAGTAAAAACTTTCGAGTAAACAGACAGACCTAATATGATGGAACAAATTCAATTTGCGATTTCTCACTGCTGGAACAACATGGGGTACAGTTACCGATATATGAATAAGAAATTGCTATAAGCATGTGATAAATCAGTTACATAATCTGGATTCCTTACCCAGGCATGTCTTTGAATTGCCCACGTTATAATGAACGCAGGGCCCGCCGGTTGTTTTGACGTTGGGAGCCTTTGTACGGTTACAGCTGTTATCAAAAAATGTGTATCTGAGTCTTGAAATCTCAGCACACGCTATTTGTCTTGATGCAATTAGTCATGTTCGATTTAGGTTACTAGCATCGCGTGTGTAACACGAGTCTTGAGGCTTTGGCATCTCCTAGACGTCGAGTTTGATGCAAAGTAGTACTGTGACCGGGGCTACTTCGGCGGGTAGGTTGAACTTAAAGTGTAGTTCAAAGACACTTGGATATTCCGCGGTATGCAGACGTTTCGTGCCGGTAATGCACGTAATAAAACCTAAAAATGTAATTACTAATCAAAACAATGTTAGATGGTGTGCTCTAATACACAGACTTCAGTCAAAGTAGTATCTCTGCTCCCTTCGTTTAGTATGTTCAGAGGATGCTAGCGAGACTGTAAATAATGTAAATTGCCAGTTGACCCTATGTCGAACTGGTCAAGGTGAATCAGCTGTGTCTTTACGTTAATGCCAGTTAGTCTAGTCTTAGAAATTTTCGTGACAGGCAGTAAAAGGCTGCACTGTTTACGGTACACATATCTGGTGTGAATGCAATGAGCCGACGGTTTCTACAACGTAATTGTTCACAAATTCTTCGTAGCGTTGCTGTACTGTTTGAACAGGAGCTGCCACAAAAGAAAGCACCTTAAAACAGAGTAATTGAATTGGACCGCTAACTGGAACGGGCATGATCATGAATCCGCTATAAATTTCAATGAAACACGGCCTTTGATTGCTTGTGTCTAAGATTGTTTCCTTTATTATGTTCTTTTTTGAAAATCTGTATACCGACGTTATAATAAGGTTCCTCAAAACAATTCAATTCAATTTTCAATTCAATTTTATTGTAAATGATTCCATACATTTTGTAAATTATTTGTGTATTTACATATTCTTATTCCATATTTCAGTCTAAAACCCACTCAGACAGCACAGCTGGTATGAGAGTTGGGCGATTTGATATAAATATATTATAGTATAATATGCATTAATTCTAGGTTAATCAGTCCTAATTTCATATTTCATGTTATAGCTAGTAATTTTTTAATTGCACTTATAGATTTACAGATTGATTAAGAAAATAAAAAACCATATAAAAAAAACCAAGAATATTTCTTGCTTTAGACTGACAATTATAGCTAGTACTATTTTCTATTTTAGGCGTATTATTACAGTTCGGCTTATATTGAAGTAATATTTATTTGCATAGCTGACTATATTTTACTATCAGGACAGTAAAGATAATTTGATGTTAGTTTAGTTGTCCTTACAAGGCAATTTTAATGGTCCCTATTTTGACTTATTATTTACGGTTGATTTATACTATTTCCTATTTTACATTTCAGTTTTTTGTAAGAACAGTGATTATTTTTACATTATTCATTTAAAAGAGAATTTATGATAGGTGATTTTTCATCATCTTTACAAACATTGATTTTGTTGGTGCTGATTTAATATTTTCCGGCAGCGCGTTGTATATTTGACCAGCAGTGTTTAGGAGGCATTGTCGCCGCCTTTCAGTCCTTGACTGGACCTGCACAATGTTGTTCCTATTTCTTGTCCGGTGATTATGTATGTTAGCGTGTCGCTCTACTACTAAGTTTGTCCTTATGTTTTTCCTTAATGTGTTGTATATAAATTTGGCCTTTTCAATTTGTATTATTTTTTTTAGAGTAAGCTGCCGTGTGTATTGATGAACCAGATTTGTGGCGGTATCCCACGGGAGTCCATATAGAGCTTTTTGAGCCCTATTTATTAGTATTTTGATATCTGCTTTCAGCCTTTGAGAACATTGTGACCAGTTTATTGCATTATAACGTATATGGGATAGGACATGTGCATTGTAGATTAAATCCGCTACAGGTCTGTGCAGTTTAATATTTCTTTTTATTACCCCGATTAGGGGAGTAAGTTTTTTTCCTAGTTTCGCAATGTGTTGTTTCCAATTTAGGTTTTCGTCGATTAGTAGACCTAAGTAATTGATTTCATGAGTTCTTTGTATTCTTTCAGTACCTATTTTTATGTTGATGGCCCTGTCTGTTTTATTTTTTTGTTTGAAAATCATATACTTGGTTTTTCCTTCGTTCGTTTTTAGTTTATTGCCATCTGACCATTTCTTGTATAGCTTCAAGTCTTCGTTCATCATGCGTTCCAGGGCTTCCATACTTCTGGCATTGTATATAATATTGGTGTCATCTGCAAAGATGTGATATTTTCCACTTAGTTTGGCATACTGCATATTGTTTATGTATAGGAGGTATAGTAGAGGTGCCAGTATTGATCCCTGTGGTACCCCACAGGTTGAGGTTGTAGAGCTGCTTAAGTTTTCCTCTATTTTAGTTTGAACTTCTCGTCCGATTAGGTAGCTTCTTATTAGGTTGTTTGCTATACCTCGTATTCCCAGCGTGGTTAGGAATTCCAACATTAGACCATGATGGACAGTATCAAACGCCTTAGTTAAGTCGATAAAAACTGCACCTACATAGTATCCCTCATCTAGGTAGTTGTTTATCTTGCTTAGTGTTTCCGCTGTAGCCAACTCTGTGTTACTTTTAGGTTGAAAACCAAATTGATTTATGTCTATGCCTCCATTTTCTGAGATAAATTTCCTTAGCCTGATTTCTATGACTTTTTCGTATATTTTACTTATGTTGCTTATTAGGGCTATGGGTCTGTAATTGTTTAGCTCTGTGGTGTCCCCTCCTTTGGAAACAGGTATAATCACCGTTCTTTTTAGGCAGTTTGGGAATATCCCACTGCTGATAGTTTCATTTATGTGTTGTGTGAGCGGTTGCACAATGATATCTATAACATCTGTTATGTCCTCAACCGTAATACCATCCTTTCCTGGGGCTGCTTTCTTTTTGAGATTATTCACTATATTCCTAACTTCATCAGTAGTTGTAGGCATTAGAAATATTGATCTTTCCGTCGATTTGTTTGTTGTTGGACTTACTGTTGGAATGGTTTTCTGTACATTGGCACCAATATTGTTGAAATATGTATTGAATGTGTTAGCTATTTCCTCATGGTTTGTTAGAATCGAGCCGTTTAGTTTGATTTCACTTATATGTCCAGGCATATTGGGTTTCCTCTTATTTAGTACATCCATGTTGATGGTACGCCATAGTTTCCTAGAGTCCTTTCCTGCCAAAATTATTTTTCCGTTTATATATGTTTCCTTTGCTTTTCGTATAGAGGTAGTTACTTTATTTTTTATCCGCTGATACTCGCTTCGCAGAGATTGGTTACTTGGTTGCGATTTCATTTGCGTGTAAGCTGCATCTCTTTCTTTCATCCCTATAATTATTTCGTCTGTTAACCATGTATTTGATCTGTTTCTGAATTTCTTATATGTAGTGCTAGCTTCTTTTGCTTCTTTGATAATATCTATTATGTTCTCGATGGAAATATGTTGTTGGTTATTGAGTTTATTTTTTACATATTTTCTGTATTTTTCTTTATTTTTTATAGGGACCCGGGTTACCTTCATAGGCTTCTTCATATTGCATTTGATCAATATATGAGCCATTATAGCGCGGTGATCGGAAATTGCAGTGTTGTGCAGGGTAATTTGGACTTGGTTCAATCGTGTCATATCAGTGATGCAGTGGTCAATTATTGAGCGTGAGTTTTCGTCTTTTCTTGTGTAGTGTTCTGCTTCAATCTTATTTACTATTTTGAAGTTGATCATTTTGGTCATATTTGTTAACGTGTTTGACGGTCTATTTGCTTTGAGTAGGTTAATATTCGTATCCCCCATAAAAATTATATTTTTGTGAGCCGCTAAAATACTTTCTAAGTACTGAATAAATTCCAGAAGATGATCACTTGGTGACCTATACATGGTCATAATTTTTAGGTTTTTTTTGTCATGAGTTTTTATCTCTATGATAGTTGTGTTGTATCTATTTTCTTTAAGAATGACTCGATAATTTAGCTGTTTATTTATAAAAATCACTGTACCACCACCCCTTTTGTCATCTCTACAGTTAAATTCACCAAAATAACCATGCATTTGGTAATATTGAACTTCATTTGAGTATATCCACGTCTCGTTTAGTATTATTATTTCAGTTGGCTGGTGTTTTATTGAGAGTGCCTGAATTTCGTGTACCTTGTTTCGCAGACTTCTAACGTTAAGATGTAGTATTTTTATTCCATTGTTTGCTTGGTACATTTTGTATAATATATTACGTTATAGTTTGGTACTGTCCGCAGTAAGTTCCTTTTCCCTAACATATTTGTTGTAGCTGTTTTCTTACTTTGGTTTTGTTCATTGATTTTGAGTGTTATAGTCCTTTCTAGTATAGGTACGTATGGGTGGATGTATCTGGGTATAGTTTTTGGAATTGTCCCTATTTTCTTTTGTGACTTTTTCCTTCGGTCATTTTTGTTTATATTGCATTCTCTAGATATGACATGATGTATTATACTTTTTGTTTTATGTGTAACCGAAGTGATAAGCACTCTTTTTAAATACTTTTTATATTTCGTTAGTATATTTAAGTTAGAATATATATGATAATTTTGCTTCATTTTGTGTTGAATTTCATTTAAATATGTTTTGTAATTTATAGTTTTATAATTTATAATTTTATAATTCATTTGTTTTTTGGTAAGATTAATTTTTATAATATATTTAGTTACCTTTTTGTATTTTATTCCGGTGGAGTGCGAAACTAGTTTCTTTATAGTAATTTCTTTCATGTTGTCTCTGATTTTCCTCTTCTTTTCTCCTTTATATGTTTTCTACGTTATAATTTATGTTTCTCCTAGCTGTCTGTATTGCTCTTTGATATTCTGGGCATTCGTTGCTGTCCACTCGGTGGTTCTTGTTGTTGATTGTTGTTTTTGTGCTTCTTTGGCAGTTAATGCATAGTAATGTGTCTGAAGTACATTTCAAAGTATTATGTTCACCTGCGCATTTACCACACGCTGTTTTGTTTGGACAATGCTCTGTTTTATGGTTATATCCACTACAATTATAGCACCTTCTAATGCCAAAATCCTCTCTAACGAAGTGAGAGTTCCACTCAATATTTATATACTGATCTACCAATTTTTTGTAACTGATACCGCTGACTTCCATATATATTGTCCATTTCCCATTTCTATTGTTTTTTCTACTATAGACCACCTTGATTTTATCTTCATCTGTGATGCAGTGATTGAGTTGTTTGAGTTCCGTCAAAAATTCTTCTGAGGTATAGTTTTTTTCAAGATTTGTGACAAATAGTCTTGGGTTCCTCTCTTTGGTAATATATATATCGTATTCATTATCTAATTTGCTTTTTATAGCTTCAACTATTTTTGTATTGTTCATTTTATTATCTGATTTAATGATAATCCCTCCATTTTTTATGCTTTTCATTTGTATGATAGGGGCGCCTACTTTACTGGGCTGCATATTTAATTTGACAGCCTTTCTAGTGGCATCGCTAGTTTGCGTTTTTTTTGGTTTGATTATAACTCCCTGTGCTGCAGGCTCGTTTACCTGCTGATTTTGTGTGGGATAATTTGAGTTTTTTCTCACTACAGCTGCATATGAAGCTGTAACTGTACCTGTGTGGTTTTCTATACTAGCGTGAAGTTTTTCTATTTCGGTTTTAATTTTTTCCATTTGTTTTCCATGTTGATCCATTTTTGCTTTTGTTTCCTTTTGTAGGCTAATAATTTCTGGTATTTTGCTTTGAGACAGCCACCTGATTATTTCTTTGCATTCTCTGCAAGCCCACATTGCAATTTTGAAATCTTTTATCTTAGAGTAGTCTTTAGTACTTACACTGCAACATCTAATATGAAACCATCTCTCACAAAAACCTTCACACAGGAGTGCTTTATCTTCATCATTTACCGTGTCTTCACATATTTTGCATATGCAGTCCACGCTATCATTTGTGACATCCACGACATCCATCATATTTGAGGTTATAAATTTTTTAATTTTAATTTCCTCATCACACTTTTATATATTCACTGCGGATATTTCACAAGTTTATAGCAACCTTTTGGTTAGTTAGCCTTGTTATCCGTAAAATATTAATTTTTGATTTTAGTCGATGCAATTTATTAAAAAACTCGGAGAGAAACTAATATTGGACTCAGCTTTCAAATCTTCTTCTTCTTCCAGATCTGACATCAGACTGAATACTATTTACATTGTTTTTATTTTTCACATCAATTCAAAGCCTATTTAAAGGCATTTTCACATCAAAACCGAAAAAAACTCAATTTATTCTGCTTTAAAACAAAATTTTTGTTCCAATGATTAATAAAATCATGGCAAATAGGATAAACCAATAATATGACTAATAAAATAGTATATTTATGTCAGATTTTTAAGAAAAACACAACTTTTATTTTTTTTGTCGAAGACTCCTGTCAATTTCTTTTCGGTTTCCACATGTGGAACGGACGTATTAAACCTCAATTTTGCGTTTACATTGAAAATTATACATTGCATTTATTATTTCGAAACAAAATTAAAATACGCTTTTTCATATTAGGTCTCATCATACAACTTTTATGATAATTAGGTAGGTAAATGTTAATTCTATTTAACCGAAAAAAAGTTTTCGGTTTTGATGTGAAAGCAAAAGTGAATTTTCGGTGTAGGACTTCTCGGTTTTCGGGTTCGCTGAAGTGCCTTTACTACGAATTTCTACGTTCAGCAAGGTATTACTAAGTCCAGTGACTGATACACGATGATACATACGCGACACACCGTACTAAAAACTGGTTTTCTTAGCACTATTTTAGAACATTTTCGTGTATACTTCAATTTAGAGCAGAGGGTTAGGCGCGGATGATACACGAGTGTTTTATTACATATGTATGCGTGTACACGGTTTGTGTGTGTATAGAACATATGGAAATGATGAATTTTCTTTGCTGCCTCAAGAACGTGTATCAACCGTGTATAAACTACGTGTACCATGGGCTAATACACACTAGATACAAAAAATGGTTTTACGTCGTGTCTAGCCTCCAGTGTGTATCATCGCGTGTCACGGGACTAACAGGTCGTCAACTACCATGTCCCCTGACACACGACGTACACACTCGAGAGACTAGACATAACAACTTTCGTTTGCGTACACTATTTTCATGATCGCAACTTGCTAGAAGTGCTGTAGCTGCAGTATTTGTAATTAAAGCGAGTTTTTTCATCTTCGTCCGTAATAAAACAAACAGAATCGGAGCTACAATCGGAAATTTGATCCATTACAAATAGTTTGATATGCTTAACCAGAGGTAAATTTTTGAAATGTTTTGGCAATAACAACGGCGGTGAATTTTCTGTCAAGAACGTGTAACAACTGTGTATCAACCGTGTATAAACTACGTGTACCATAGGCTCCACTCCACTCGATACAAAAACTGGTTTTACGTCGTGTCTAGACTCGAGTGTGTATCATCGTCTGTCATGGGACTATGGAAATGATGAATTTTCTTTGCTGCCTCAAGAACGTGTATCAACCGTGTATAAACTACGTGTATAAACTACGTGTACCATGGGGCTGATACACATTCGATACAAAAACCGGTTTTACGTCGTGTCTAGTCAGGAGTGTATATCATCGTGTGTCACGGGACTAACTATAGCGTGAATTTCGGAATGTCTATGTTACCCGTTTTACATTGTGGTTTGACAAGGGTCTGGACTCTGGAGACGATCGAACCTACTCAGACGTGTCGCCAGCGTCACATATTATTCATTGATATTGAGTGACTCTGCTCAGTGCCAACGAGAATGTTTTTAGCAGAGGTCCTGTGATTAGAAGTTTAACTTGTACGTCTTTCGAGCATTGAGAAAAAGTGAAATGAAGTTTCTTTTGCAACTTAGATAATGTTTGCATAACCTAAAACCAAAACCTAAAAAAATTTGGCGACTACCTACTAACAAAAGCGATTAATGTGTGATAGTTCTGATTGTGACTTATCAAACTAACTAGTGTAATTAAAATTTTATCCATTAACGCTCTATAATCAATTTTTTGTAATATTTAAACCAAACTGAAAGCATATAAACAAAATATTTATTAATCCACGGATCCAGTAAAGGCCCTTGGATTTTTGATGGACCAGAGACTCACCTGGGGTTCCCACGTTAACCGCATTTGCTCCAGCGCCTATTTTGGCCAACGGACGCTCTATGCTGTGTCTGTCGGTCTTTCTTCCCGAAGCTGGTCTGGTTATAGAGTTGATCCTACCTCATTTTTTTTATGCAGATGTTCCCTTCCTACCTGTGCAGTCTCAAAATTGTCTCGTGCGCTTAACTACGTTTATAAGTTGAGTAAGTGGATTCTCAGCTCTAGCTGAGAATTTTTTTTCTTGCTCACTATCGTTCAGTTCAGAGCCCTCAGTTTTATTTTTCGTGACTTGGTGGGACGCCTTCTTGCATTGGCGAAAGTTTCGAATCAAGTCCAAAGGATAGATCAAGGATCATTCTACACGCAATGCGGGCTCAGGTTGGTGGAACAAATGTCTTTCTCAATTACTATGTTTCGATGAGCCAGAGTTGAGTTAGGGATAGTTAACTGAGTTAACACGATGCTGTTTCCATGAACAGCTTGTGTTTAGTTGACAGATGAAAAATTTCGTACAAAGTAGCTTTCTGTTGGATAAAACACCCGTCCACGCTATTCTAACACTTACACAAAACACAACTCAATTCTCGTTTCCATAAGCACTAATTCGAATTCAATTCGAATTAAACTCAGCATGAAAACATCGTAAAGGCAAAGATAATCTAATAATTATTATTAGATTGTCTTTGGTAAAGGTGCGATCATCTGGTATTCTCTCGCCTTGGAGATTAGGGAATCTACTTGCAGGAGCTCATTCAGGGAGCGAGTCCTCGAATATTTGAAAGGATCTTAGTTGCATGTAGCTATTTGTTTGCATCAACCAACTCATCACCACCCTGCATAAGCTCCGAGATTATGTTTTCGAAGTAGAACTTAAACTATTATCTTTCTGTCATCCACACTAATTTCTTTCACGAAACCTAAAATATGAGCTGAAGATGAATTTTTACTGCTCATACTTCAGTTTCTACATAATGTTGACGATTTGTAAGGTTCACGAAGCCACTTTTTATCCTATTTACAGTAAAAATCGTGATTTCTGAAATTTCGGTTGGATAATCCTCTCAGTGTCAAAGCCTAATGTCGCAATGTTCACTTGTTCTAATGTGGAATTTTTTTTTTTTGCAAATAGCTTCAGTTCTTTCAGCTGTCACCTGTGAGGTTAAATTTAAAGGACAAACATTAAAAAAAGATGTGCAGTTTTCTGCAAAATATTTAAAAAAAACTTTAATCCTCTCTACCACAAGAAAGTTTTTACTTATGTCGTTTTCGTTTGAACATCCAGATTCGCTCTGGAGGCAAGCCCGTTCAATCGAACGGTTTCAGAGTGCACCTGAAAAAGTTCGCTTCAGTATGTATACTAACGTCAAAGTAGGTACGAAGTTTTTGCGAAAACTGTTAGTAATTTGTTTGCCGAATAATTTTGAGGATAATATAATAATAGTAGAGTGGTCTTAATAATAATTGTTGACTTTAAAATTAATTAAATAATATCAAATCAAAACTAGACTTTGTTTGTGTGAGTGAACTCATAGTGTACCCGAGGAAATTTTCAGAGTGAAACTGATGCTTTTTGGGTTGCCATTGCCACCAGAGGCAACCCATGACGTCATTTTTGCTTCAAACGAACGAACGCTTTGACAGCACTTAGGTTGCCTTCAGAGCGAAACTGATGTTCAAAAGAAAACGACATTAATTTTTATCTGGACATTTTTACGCAAAGGTAACTAGACACAACTCTTATGGCCGGATTACATTAACAACGCCGACGTCAGCGTGGTCGTCGTTTTATGTCAAAAATATTTAGAGACAGTACTGCATGTATGAAATGCATTACATACTCACGCCGGCGTCGTCGTCGGCGTGGCCGTCGACCCATCTCTAATCCTAAATTTAATGCTGGCGCTCCATTCCTGCCAATATGGAAGATCTAAATTTATTATGAAAAAACATGAAAAAATTAAACGATATTTGAATTTCTGAAAATAAATAATTTTATATTAAAAAAAATGTGGACTTGAAGAAAAAGAAAATATTTTGTTTATTATTATTTAAAATTTTATTGCAAACCGGCAGAGATTACAAGGAAATAACTCAACTGTAAAATGTAAGGGAAATTAAGGTATGGCGCTGCCGCCCAGTGTTAATGTAACTTGCCCGGCGTTTTGTTCGGCATTTGACGACGACGACCATGCCAGCGTCGGCGTTGTTAATGTAATCCAGCCATTATTAGCTGTGTTCTTTTGTGTACCTTGTTCTAGAATTCCCATATACTGGAGAGAACAAATTGTTCTGTCGATTGAAGCGAACTATTGTACTGTTCGCTTCATTTATACATCTTATATGAAAATAGATGAAGCGTTCTTTTTTGTATCTTTTATTCTGCTCTGTTCTGCGGACACAAAAGAACACAGCTATTGTGTCGCTTGAAAAGAACAATTTGAACTTTATGTCTTTTATGATAACTAGATAGCGCTGTAATCGTTACCTACATTTTTACATAAAGTTTTATTCATCTTTTCACTGTCGGCTAATAAATAATTGATGAAAAAGTAGACATCAAAAGCATTGCAAATGCATTATTAAAAAAAAAATCTCGTTTTCTTGAATCATTCTTTTTGTATTCTTACTCTGCGGACATAAATAGATACAGTTGGTATTGTATCCGCATATTTGGCACTCCATAATTTGAACTTTTTAAAAATACGTTTTTAGAAAAATTTCGAATTTCAAATATGGACCTAAAAGGAAGTGCACATATTTTGGGGGTGATAGAGAGAATAAATTTGAGTAAAAAATCGTATATTTTGTCAAAGCGTATTGCTAATACATTGGTTTATGGAAATGGGCCTGAAATTCAGAATATCAGGAAAACGAAACAAAAATTTCGATTTAATTTTTTGTTTTTTTTTTGTATCCGTGTAACCGTCAGGCAGTAAACATAGGTAAAAAAAAAAATTGAAAAACCTGGAGAAAACAGTACTTGCTTAGTTTGGGTTTTTTCGGAGTCTTAAAAGAAAGTGTTTATTTTTCTGAGACAACTAAAAAAAAAAACGTTAAAGTGGGTGTCACAACGGGAGCGGCGCGGTATCTTTCAGTTGCCGCTACGCTATTGTTCTTGCAAAATTAAATCTATAAGTTCCACCGGGAGCGGCGCGGCACGGTAAAATAGTTACCGCGTGGCGATTTTGGAGATTACTCAAAAACACAGTTTTGCATTCGAAATAACTCCACACAATTCGTTAGATGAGGCTTTTTGCATTCTTAAGTATTTGTAATCGAACCTTATCACTTTTCTGTTTTTCATCAACCAGAGCTACTAAAAACAACTTTTTCATCGAAACTAGTGTACATTTGGATAAAATCTGCCGCTCCTGGTGTGAACACTCTATTTTGCTGCGGGCCACCGCTCCACTCCCGGTGTGACCAGGGATTATGCGTGCCCTTTTCTTGAAAAATGTTGTACTCAAACTGATGTCCCATCACTATTCATTAAAATATGTGTCTGCTTATGATACCCGTGTTAAAAATGCAGTCACTCGCTCCTGGTATGAATTTCACATTTACAGAATTGCAATAGTCAGCTCCCAAAACTTTTGCGATTTTATTTAACACAGCCAGCCATGTTTGCTTCTTTCGAACAGGTGTGTATAGGAGAGTATATGAAATATTATTACCCTAGGTCATGGATTCTATAAATAAAACAAAAACAAATGTAAATAAACATTGATATCTTTCTGACGGAATACATAGCAACAGTTGATAAGAAAGTTGGCACGAACTGAAAATTGCAAATTATTTACCGAGATATTGTGCGTGTTGATCGAAACCTTAAAGTAAATAATAAACTTGAAAGGTCTGTTCGCTGTATATGAGCATAGCACTCTAGCTAGGTTTTTTGCATCTTACAGAATAAAGCAATGGCATTAGTATTTATAATTTCATTATTCATGTGTGGTATAGCAGACATCGCCCAATTTATCTTGGGTGTTATACTACTTGCAGTAGGTATGTATTTGTTATTTATTGTAAAAGTCAAAATAAAAACCTCCGGAAAATAAATTCTCAAGCTACCTATGGAAAAGAAGTGCATAACATAAAGCTTAAACACAATTGCGACAAATAGAGCGGCCACTGAAGATTCCTATGTAATACACGATCCATAGATGGTTCCTAGAGAAAATTGTTCCTATTACTGCAGTAGTCGTTGGCCGTCGGAATTTTTTTCTTCTTCTTATGGATATGGAAAAAAATTCATATTATCTAAATTATCATCATCACTGAACTTAATAAACCGCGTAGGGTCTTCATCGCATCCACCACATCGCTTGTCTATGTCCATTGTGTAGACATGATCATATCATCTAAGCAAGTCTGCCAGATTTACTGAAGTTTATAATTCTAAGTGTCCCGAAAATCTCATCTAGTTCATTTCATCTATCATCGAAAATCATCATCTCAATCTTCGACTCAAGCATCTATAGAACGTATATAATAAGGCATTCGAAAATTTTAATTCCTTGTCCTAATGGGCAAAATGTCTTCCATTACAAAACATTTACTTCTGAAATTGATCCTATTTATTACCCACATAGGGAAATACAAAAACATTTATTCGACGGCGATTTAAATATAATTGGTTTAAGTCCTACCTTAATGAAGTCCTTTTCCTTTCGTCCTAATTTGCTTGTTGGGTTAGTAAATGGATAATAATTGGTTTCTGATAATAATTAGTTTCCAATTTGGTGAGACCAATGTATGCAGTTACATTTATTGGCAAATAAATAGAGGTGCGTCTTTAATCATGTTGTAAACGCCCAATTTGTTAGAATCATGTTTTTTGGAAAAACCTATTATCCCCTATTTTCAATCGATTTATATCGAAATCCCACTGCTTTTAAGATTTAAAGGAGGAGTACAGTAATTCAAAATCGGCAGTTAGTGGAATAACTTATACTCTGTGTCGATCTAAGCTGGTTTTAAACCAAATCCTGAAAACAAAAATTTAATTCAACTTAAACTTCTTTTTAAAACTAACTCTTTCACATTATAATAAAATGCAATTAAGCATAAGTTACATTTTATTATCAAGACACACATTTCACTCTTACGGTATGCCTATTTACCTACATACAGAGTCTTCTTCCTCTTCGCAAGTGTAGTATATCCATATATGTACATTGCTTTAACTTCTCCAGTCCAACTACATGTACATACTTACAATTATTCTTGCCGCCTTATAAATAATATTTTAAGACTACAACAACAGGCATATCAGGTTACATTCTTTCCATGCAATCGTTCTGTATAAAAACTTTTTTGCATTTTCTCAGGTACGTTTTTTCAATGTCGCGTCATGAGAAAATAATAAAAAAAAACAAACTAAAAACTTTTCGAGTTATTCTCCATAGGTAGACAGCAGGCCCAAATCTCGGGGAGTTTGTTTTCATCCACCATCGAGACACCTGGGCCCGGATTCTTTATCTCGGAGAGTTTGGGAGATGGGAATTTTCGTTTTTCCTGATTAAAACTCCCTAATACCCTAGACACACAGCACGATCTAATGAATCATTAGTACTAACTATTCAGTAAAATGCCGTGTGTCACACAGTATACGTCATTATGACTCGAAAATCAGATGATAATGAAGTACACTAATGAAGTGTTTTCTTCCTTCATTATAGCTATAATGAGGAAAAATGTACTAGATTTAGCATATAATTTAAGTATAGAGCTCCGCTGTGCATCTGCTGATTTGAAAAATAAGAAGAAGAAATGCAAAGCACAAAGTAATTATGTCAAAATATTTTTTAATAAAATGTTTTTTTCATTTCACAGTCATTAAATGAAATAAAATAATAATAAATAAAATTGAAAATTAATAAAAACAAAGTTTATTGCGTTAATTCGATCCATATTGCTTTTTTAATGTGATAAGTTTATCCAAGCCAGTTTGACAGATCAACTTAATTAAAGAAATGGCTGTGTGTCTGCAGTTTATAATGAATCATTATACACTAATGAGTCGTTAGCTATTTCTTCATTAAGAGTGCTGTGTGTCTAGGGCATAACTCTCCATTCGCGATTCTCTAACATACTTGGGAAGTTACGGAAAACGTGAGAAGTGTCGCAATATTGAAGGACGGCTAACTCTGTGCGGGAGGGTCGTAGAGCATTGGGGTTTTTCCATCGGATTTAGGGTCTAGAGTACAACAATATAGATGAAAAAATTTTGGCGGACGGGGTTTTGGGGATGGGGGGCCGTACCACCCCTTATTGGGGGTTATCCAAAAAACGTCATGTTTGCTATCAAATTAAAGAGGGAGAAGCGGGTAATCGAGTGGCGTACTTTTTTTTATCATTTTAACTTCATAACTGACTTTTTACCGCCGAAAGACGGATTTTTTGCACTTGGGCCATATACACCCCAGTTCCTATATTTTTTCATATATTTCATCTGTTCTTTGTTTGACATTCATTAGTACTCTGTTGCGAATATTTTTCTCCTGAAAAGTGAATTTCCACAACTTATCCGTTCTTCATAATGATGAGTTGAAAATATATCCATTTTGGTACCAAAAAACGCCCATTTTTTCATCTTAAGAAGGACTGATTCACTTCTTTTGCAGTTATCTCCAGAGCCACATATCGGAATCAAAAACTAATTACATATCTAATTAGGGAACAGAATGTGGATGCGATTTCATCCTACATATAAGCTTTAGCGTGCATATTTAAAATTTTTATAGCATCTCTTCTGTACTGGAAGACGACCAAATTGACCATTTTTGCGTGAATTAAAATTTTTAGCGGGTACCTTGAGACACAAAAATCCTTATTTCTCTGTAAGTATTGCAAGGATGTCCATAATTTTTTTTTGTAAACATAGCCAGGATATGCAGTGAATCCATATTTCAATTTGAAAATCCTAGGTACATTGGTACCTTCACAAAGAACAATAAAAGCAGACAATACTGTCAGTTGAGAAATATTTTTCTTACTTCTTCACAACTAGCACAGCCGAGAGTTTTGCCGAGTGCAATAGAGAGTTTGGTAAATCTCAATACAAATTCCACGAGTTACAGAATTCCGAGTGGAGAGTTAAGTGGCAAAAGAGCTCTCATCTTCACAACTCCACATTTCTTCGAGTTAGTGAATCCGGCCCCTTAAAGATACATAAAGGGAATAATTAAAAAAAAATATTACAAAAAGGATTAATAAAGAGCTCAATAAGAATTTTTGTTTATTTGCCTTATAAAGATATTTAAAGCGAATTATATTAAAGAAAATAGCAGAAATGCATTAATCTCCTTTTCTCTCCGATCTCTTCTTCGTGGATATGGATTGGATAAGATACACGAGCGATCGGTCACACAACAGATTCTACTCCAAGCTTCGAATAATTTAAACCTTTGAACCAGCTGCCATCTATTATTATTAAAAATTTGTTTTTGAAGCTTTTTGTTTATTATATTTTCCTTCCTGTTATAGACTTCCGGAAATGTATTATGTTAAAAGTATTGTCTTCTCATTAGGACAATGTACGCACATACATACATACGTAGGTATATTGAGTTTCAAATTGACTGGATTACAAGGTTTGATCCTAACTAACAAGTAAGGTTAATGATAAAAATTTCGAAATTTTATCCAAAAATTCGTAATTTCCAACCCCAAACCCTCAAGATACTGAATTGGACCGTAAATAGCTAGATTTGTCTGTCATATTAAATTTCAAAATGTTGACCAAAAATTTTGCAGCCGCTAACCCTGAAATTCCCAGATATCGATTTTGAACCGAATTTTGCATTTCTTAATTTTCACAACAAATTCGAAATTAACAATCATGAAGGTCCAAATATCGATTTTGAATCGAATCGGATCATAAACGGTATAGTTCATCCGTCATTTTATTTATAGCAGCAATCTTGAAATTCGAAATTTCGATCAAAAATTCGTAATCTGTGACCCTGGCAACCCCCAGATATTAATTTTATGTCGATTCGTACCATAACGGCAAAATTCGTCCTTCATCTTCTTGATTTTATGTTATATTATGAAAGTACCAAAATTTATTATCTTGAGCGACGTGCACGAGTTCTATTCTTCACATCACTAACTTGTCCCGAATTTTTCTACCAATTTCTGTATTGCGGTCCGACAAGGTGCTTTACGACGACCCAAAAATGTTCGAGTTTTACGAACCGTCTCTGCCACATTTTCACCATTTTTATAGTGAATTTTAATAATTTCGATGCGTTGTTGAATCGTGTATCGTTCCATTTTTATTAATGGCGTAGTTTCTACTTGTCAAATGTCAAAAAATGACAGCTCCAAAAGTGACATCTACCGAAATAGCGGGCTAATTAAAATAACACCTCTTATTGGAAAACCCTTTACTATGCAAGATCTATAAGTTTGCCAAATTTTTAAACGGGAATTAGAAAAAAATTACGTTACAAATGTTGCATACCGGTCACAGGGTAGGTTGAAGCTTCGATGTTTCGTCCTTCGAATTCGAATATTCTGTCGAAGCTTCGAAATTTCGAAAATCAACAACCCCAATGTACACCCATGATACAAAGATAACAAGGTATGGCCGATTCGAGAGGAACTTTTTTTCACTTTGGTAAAAGTAATTAGCGGGAAAGTAAAGAAATTTCCAAATAGAATTTTTTTTTTTCACTTTAATAAGAACGATTGAAATTGAGGCGAACAAATTTGTGATATTTGTGCCCAAACGAGTCAAGCAACTAATTGACAAATAATTCGGGCATACCTTGTTAATGTTTGTATCATGGATGTACACCATCGTTTTGTATTGTATTGTGCATACACCTTTGCATTATTTCTTTTTTTTTATGAAGAAAGACTAATCTAGATAACAGTATATAAACACCTAATGCATTGTCGTAGCAGGAATATATTTTTGAGCTGGAAAAATTTGCTGATAGTTTACTTGCTATGTAAGATGTTAGAAAAAATAGCTATTACCATAGATGAGCGTAAAAACTGCGGCTAGATTTGTCTTAATTATATCGTTATACACTAAAAGGTGATAGTAACAAGAATGTGCTGCTTATCAGATGACACATCTGGCAGTCGCTGACATATGCATATAATGCAGGAGAATGACTAACAATATTTTCGTTCAGAGTAAATTATCCTAAAGGTAGAAATATATTTTATGTTATCTCCGTATCCAATCCATCTGTAAGCAAATAAAGTATAACAGCTGATTCAACCACTTGACTTTACGTCTCAAATTTTATTCAAAATATATTTATCTTTTTAACATTTGATTCCAAGGACAAAGAAAACTTGTTTTTGTGTTTTTTTTTTTTTTATATAGGTATATATATATAAATATTTTACCTGCTATAAATATTTCTCCAATTACAGTCGTGATTATAGGATATCAAAAAATATTAAACGTGATTAATAGCCGTATCAGATGCATAAACATGAAAATATTTCAGTCTCTGCAGTCCCCTTTCAAACATTGATTGTTTGTGCCTGCGGATATTGTCAACATTAGTTGATTTTTTTTTTTATTTCTTTCCAAGAGACCTACAGAAAAGGATTTATTGTTCTAAATCTTAGAAAATCAATAATCAATTCCAAACTCAAGACAACATCATCAGAGTTCACAAACTTAATCATACCCGGCCGGCCGGTAAAATTCTTTGGTCGGAATTCTTATGTGAATCGAAAATCAACCTTTTAGTTGGTTGCCCACATTTCAATGTTATTTTTAGTATCACGCTTCACTTAACCAAAAACAATATTGTTCATTAAATAAGCAAAAAATAAAATAAAAGAAAAAAAAAAAACATGACAACAGTTTCTCTTTGTGAGGAGCTTTTCTGTTCTTTTCGACAAATTGAAACAGTTTTTATTCTACAAACAAATCGAGAACACGGTCGCCTGCCTGTCGAGCCTTTAAAAGAAGATTTGCGTTCGTTATTTGCTCCTTGTTTTGAGTTATCCTTAATTTTTCTCCCGGAAAACTTTTAGTTAAATCGTATTTACTAGATTTTTTTTTTTAACTTGTGAATCTTGTGAATTGTATCCTTATTGAAACGTATTTACATAATTATAGTTGAAACTCGTTGAAATCAGCAAGTGCACATCTCTGAATCTGGAGTTATGTAATTGGATGAGTGCGCGGGGTGGAACTAAATATTGAGATTTTCTCAAAGTGTAAAATTTCTGTAATTATGTGAAAAAAAGAAGGCTTTTGTATTGTAGATTAATATTTTTTCCCCATCACGTTGTACTTGTATTCATTGTTATCGATTCGTTGTAGCTCATGAATAAATAGTGAGATGTTCCCTAAAAATCTTTCCACATTTCGACAGTCATGTCTCTTACTAATTATAGCTCGTGAAGACGATTTGTTTCCTTTATCTGATGAGTGAAGAAGTCGCGCATAGTCTTGAACTCCGTAATTCTTGTACACATTTATTTAAATTAATGAAATTTTCATATATTATATATCTATCTATACATTATATAAATTTCAATTGGAATAATATGTATGTTTTTACTTTTACGTATCTAGCTCATGGAAAAAATTCGTACGCACGTGCTAAATGAGTTAGCTTCCAACCTACACTTATTTTACAACAGTGTTGAGCTGGATTATATTAACAGTTTGGAGTGTGTATACAATTTAGAGACACCATTAGATGCTTTTCGTATACTAAATGTATACAGCAATTTTGAACTGTATAAATCGGTTAGGTATAGGCTTTTTTTTCAGGGTATTTTTATTATTCTTGGAGCTGCATACCTACCTACCTGTCCGTTTTAAAATGTTCAAGTCTTTAATGACTTTTTATTATTAGCGGCAGTGCAAAATATTTCTATTTTTACGGTCTTGGTGGCACGTTTTAAATGTAGGTCAGCTTTGGTATATCAAGTAAAATTCATTATCTAAAGATTTAGTGCGTAAAGTATCCATGCGGACTTTCGGTAGCTGAGACAAGTTGGGTAAAATATCTCACCTAATGTTTTCACTTTTTATTTTTTCCTTTAATAAACGCCACATGGATGTTTATTTTCAAGAAAACCATGAGAACTTGATGGATGGATATAGGCGTTAGGATTTACAATTTATATTAAGAAAAATATATATATATGTATATAAATATATAACTCGGCTCTAGGCTAAATTACTTCTCAAAACTTATTCTAGTTCAAAATTTTACAACCGACGTAAGTCAGAATTGTTGCACTTCGAGAAATTTATTTAGTTCAAAATCTTTCACTATTATAAAAAAAAAAAACAGGAGTAGTAGGTACCAATGCGTACAATGGTTCGTATTCAAAATTTAAAGACATTTCATCAATGACACAAAAAGGAAAAGAATGCATCACCTAAATAGACCATGTGGTCCAATGACATCTCTTCAAATCTGGTTGATCGTAATTATCCATCGGGGCTTATCCCGAAGCCTTTTTTCTCTTCTTATGCGGCCCGCTGTTTTGTAATCCCAATTTTCAGGATGTCAGCCTTGTAAAAGTTTTAACGAGATTTATGAGGAATAACGAAAGTACTTAGTTGACGCAATGAGGTATCCAAAAGTATTTCGTGAAAGGAAAAAGAATCCGTCGCTGGCTTAGGAGCATTAACTTTTAAAGCACAGATAATTCTGGCAACGAGTCATTCAAGGCGATGGAATACTTTCAAGTTTTCTCATACATAACTGTGGTGTGCCCACAGGTTCCATTACTTTTTAGTTTATTTATTAACGACCTTAGGTTTGGGACAAGGGAAGTTAACATCTATTTGTATGCAGATGATGTGATAATTTACCTCAGTCACCCTATCAATCAAGACCATAAATGCGATAAGGCGATCACCAACAATCTCCATTTGAATACTAATAAGTCGCTGTGCATCGCTTCTTAGAAATTAATGGACGGGTCACGTAAATTTACGTTTTTCCATTCTGACTACTTAGGCCGGGTCACGCAGACTTACGTTTTTGCTTAAATTTTTATTACGCTGCGTTAGTTTTGCATTTTTATGCACATTGTGTTATTTTTTCTTGGTACCATTAGTTGTATTGTATTGCCTACTATCTACCCACTGCGTAGTTTTGCTTTTTAGGTAGTATTTTTTAGTAATTTGGTAACTGGAAATGAGAAGCACTGAAAAGTTTTCTGTGGAACATAAGAAAATTTGAGCAGATAGCTTATTAGATATAGGAAGTGATAATGAATCAGAGACCTATGATGAAGAAAGTTATATTTCTAGTGATGACAGTGAAATTGTTGGGAGAAGAAAACCTCTAAAGTCTTGCAAAATCTGCAGCTCAAAGAAAAAAAAAACGAAAAGAGAAATATGAATATGTCAATTCTGTCAGGTTCCACTTTACTTTACAAACGTGAATGTTTTACTAAATATCACACTCTTAAAAAATGCTAGACATATTAAAACATAACTTTGTAAAATTTTATAAAAAAAAAGCGTTGATTTAATAAAACTGCAACGCTTTAAAACCATTAATTCTCTTTAAAAATGCCCAGAAACCGAGAAAAAACTACCCGTCCGTTAAGTGTTAGTTATGGAGCACTTGAAACATCCTCATTAGCTTCCGTGATTTTGAATAGAATTTTCATTCTATATGTTAATTAGGTGCGCAACTTGAAAATGACTCTAAACTCGAGTATGAAGTGCTGCTATCAGATCAGCGTCACTCTTTTCAAAATTTATGGCACCATTCGATGTCTGTGGCTATAAGACAGGGTGTTTCCAATGAAACTGCGCTGCAACCTTATAAGTCTCTAATAAGGCCGCATTTCATGTCTGACATTATAATTTCTTGTTTGTAAGCTAGACTCTGCTTGCTCTGGAAAGCTGAATGCTGCCTTTAACAGTTGCATTAGAGTCATCTACGGTCTGCGTAGATTCGACCACGTCTTCCATCTTAGTTCTTCTGGAGAGCTATATGAAACGTGGAGTTCTATTGTTTCTTCATAATATTCTGTATCAAGCCTCTCGTCCTATAGCAAACCTAGTGGAACCTCTCTATTCTACCAGAGGTTTTAAGTTGCTAATGTCAAGATTTCGATTGTCATTATTTGAGGCGTCTTATATTGCTCAAGGAATTTGTTTCGGGAACGCACTGCCAGCTAGCGTTCAGAGAATTAAGAATGTTTTACCGATAGAGCGTATACGAGAATGTCCCTCTTCAGCACGCCTAACTGAGTGTATGAATACAGTCTCAGCTAAGCAGTTTAACATCTTCTAGCTAGATCTTCTGTAGTCGGCATGTTCATTACCAGAGATTTAAATTCTATAGCATTTTCAAATGCTAGAAACTTAAATGGTTTTGCTGTGTTGTTGGTTTTTAAAACGTTACACTTTTTTTTTGTCCTTCATTCCCCTTGTTGGGAGCAGTATATAGGTCCTGTTCCATATAGCTGATCCACTAAGGTCCTGCTTCCGTTTCTTGAATCGTATATTTTCCCTATGCCAGATAATAGCTGTACTATGACGTCTATCGCTTATTAGGAAAAAAGTGCCATGTTGGGGAGTCTGTTGGTTACTATCCAAGATTGGGTCGACGTCTTTGTTTATACATATATTCCAAATTGTCCATCGCAATTGTTGTTACTGCTGGTGATAGAGAGAGGGAGAATTATAGAAGTGGGGATAGGTAATAAGAGATTCTAGAAAATCTTAAGGCAGGTTAGATAGTGAAAAAGCGCAGAACTAAGTCGAAATGGAACTCGAACTCATGACCTTCTGGTATATGGATATACTAGCGCGCTTATAACTAGGCCTCCATTGCTACGCTAAAAATTGCTTCTTGAGAAAAAGTGTAGAGCTAAATTACTATGTAGGGAAATGTCGTCAGGGTAGGCCACCCTTTTGACTTTTGCCCATAACTTCCGTTTAAGGAAGAATTTGGTCAATCCAAGCACATCGTTAGAAAGTTGTGGGAAAAAGCAATATTTTTTTCTAAACATCGCAAGTTGATTGGATGAAAAATAAAAAAAAAATATAGACATTAAAAAAAAAAAAGTGAAATGCTATCAAGGTCGGCTGGTCCAGGTTGGCCCATCGCTGAAAATCGACGTATGCTGAAATTATTGAAAATAACCTGGAAAAATTAATTGAATGAAATAAAAAGCCAAATTTGTTGCATTTTTCTGTTTTTTATTCGATTTAGCAAAATTTCAATGTCACATTATTCGGAATCGCAATTCTAGAAAATGTAATGGCTTGTCATTATATTGGCGCACTTCAAGTGTACTTCTCTCTTGCATTCAATGAATGAAATGGAGTTGTTGCAGTTTAACGACGATACATTGCGTATGAACAGATGAGGCCTATGTTGGAAGGGGGCTCGCTTTTTTTTTTAGGCACAAAATCACGCTGGGCCAACCCTGATTCCAACCTTGACAACAAGCGCCATTGCCGCATCGCGTCACAACATATCCAAACATGTTACCAGGAATGAATTTTCCTCTTGGTTTTGTTTTAATTTCAAACAGGAGCCACAAAACACATTCACAATGCTTACCTTGGTGATTGCATGTTTTCGTTTCACTTTCTGGCGGTATTCACTGATGCGAAAAAGCATTCGTTGTAATTTGCAAGCTACTGAGTGCAGAGCACACGTTTTGCTTCAAATCTATAATGTCATGAAAAGTTCGCTGTCACTGAGAGAAGTTTTGCCGCGCTCCGACATTGGTGGCGCTAGTGGTTAGAACTAAAAAATCACATTGGGCCGATCAAGCCGAAGGGCCAACATTGACGACATTTCCCCTACATATAGTATATAAAAAGGGAACGGTTGTTACATGCTAAGGCTACCATACACCATAAAACACTCGTTGCTAAAATGTTTTTGACTAAATTTACACTTATGGCAATATAATTCAAAATATATGAAATAATGGAGGGCCTATTGTGCTCACCCTCCCATCTCCTTAACCAGTTCTCTTGATCAGGTCTAAGAATCCGCAAAGCGGTCTGTCCACCAACTCATTAGAGTCCAGCTATGATTTACTAAAGGTTGCGAGTCTGCATTTAGCTATCGCTGGGCATTCACACAAGACAGCAGTCTCATCATACTCCAAACACCGTCTGCAGGTAGGATAAGAGCTCACGTATTTACTGACAATGTGATTCTTCTGTTGACAGTGGCCGGTAAGCAGACCAGTTAAGAGTCTAACGTTCGTTCTACTGTATAGCTCAGAAGCTCCTTCGTTCTTTCCATACACGGAATTGTCATAAAACGCTTGGAATGGTTCATCCCTACGATGCTCCTTCAATACATGCTGTGGTCTCCTAATACGCGTTTGCGAATGGCCCCTTTGCTGGCAACTCACATATAGGCTCTGGGCTGATCAAAGGTGCAGCTGAGCATTATCTACCAAGTTCATTAGAGTTTTTATTGCTAGCAAAGGCTTGATGTCCCGGGATCCAGATCAGGCTAACTCGATTGAATCTACTCAGCTTGCCAAAAGCGCTTTAGCATTCCCGCACGGACTTTGATTTCACGGTGGAAGATGAAATTGCTCAAATTGCCGCCTGACTGTTGGAGAATAGGAAGATGCTTTTATTGCTAAAGGCATAAGCCTCGGCCTGGAAAACTGTAGCGTGGCCGTGTCCTCCCATAGAAGATAAACTTAATAGCTGGCTTTTATATTACTTTCATTCATTTTCGAAATTAGATCTATAATTTTTATCGAAAGGCTGTGTAATAAATTTCAGCTAATATAACGCGCTCTCGAGTTATCGTTAGGATTGGCAAATGGTCACACGGACACGTAAAAATTGAAATGCCTTTGATATAATGCGTCGCTTGGACGATTTTGCCGTACCATCATTATTTTTATGCGTTACAAACGTAAAGACGACATACATACTTCACTCACAGAGATAAGCACACCGCAAGCGGAACTGACCTAATCTGTGCTTAGCTGGCCGGGACTTATTTTGTTTGCTGCATTTTGTTTGATTTTTTCAGAGTTGAGACAGAAGTTGAGCATGAAATAAATCGGTAAAAACTATTGCGTTTAAGCGACGACTTTTGCTATCAAAATGAATGTCGTACGATTTGCATGAACGTGTATAGCGGCCTTAGGAATCAGGTGTTAAAATTTATATGAAACTGAAGCACAATCGAAGCGCTTTGTGCTTCCGTACAATCGCTTGAAAAGGACCTTTTTTAAATTGTTTTTTTTTTTTCGCTGGAAACCCACAGCTCTGCTTTGCGTGTTTGTATCAAGCAAAGTTTCTGCTTGTTGATAAGCTTTTGCAAGTTCAGCTCAGCTAGGTTGTATGTGTGCGCAATCCTAAGACTTCATTGCGATTATGTTATTCTACCATTGGAAGGGAAACATCAAAATTCAATATGTTATAATGCATTAGATGATGTCCAAAGAAAGGCATTTACGATCATTGAGAATTTTAACAACTTCTTACAGACACTGACATGACACCGTAAAGCTTCGCATGAGGTACCTGTACGATAATATGGAATATGCTAATTGATAGAGATAGCTCCGAAATCGTGACGTGAAATACACCTTCGAAAGGAAGAATAATCATTTCTTTCATAGCAAAATAGCATTATAAAACGTGCCATAATACAAAGAATTATATTCATCCATACCTTTAGGAAATGTCCTAGATTATATTTTTGGTCAAAACTTTCCTCTATCTTTCTTTCTATAAATAAACTTAATTACGACAATATAAATTTTTCTCTGAATTTAACATGCAATAAATTAACACATTTTTTTTTTGTGCTGTCGAAAATGTAAAAGTAATAAAATATTTATGCGACGTAGACCTATATGAGGAGAATTGTATTTGTGTGCTAATTTGTATTGCATATACTTTGTTTGTTTACCACACATACATGCATACATACATATATCTCAATTATTACTCTACACCAATCGCAATTTATATTTTACAAATTTCTGACGTTGCGAAAATCAACAGAGACAAACGCTCTTTAAACTGTCACAGTTTGCGATAAAATATTTTTACATGATAAAGATTTAAACAAGCAATGTTTTTTCGCACATTCAATTAAAGTTTCTTCTAAATTCTCTGGCTGCATTTCAAAAGTTTTTACCTGTCGCAATCTAGAACCGGTCGGATCTTCTGCATATTATTTTTCTGAGCAATAAAACAGCTCAAAAGTTCGCGAAGCTTTTTGCATTTTACGTAACAATTTCTCTGGTTTTTATTTCATTTAACTTTACTGGGAAAATTTATATAAACCAATCGTAGATTGCAATCTCAACAATTGTTTTGTGTATTTGAAATTGTACTTTCAGAATTTGTAAACTTTCAAAAGTACGCAAAATTTAAGTGATTCTATTAAATTCCGTCGAGTTAGTGTAAAAAGTTTGATAAAAATCAAACTAGTGTTAAGTTTGAAGAGTTATTTGTTTTGGAAAAAGTGTAAGGCAAATAGTTATTATCTAAAATGAGTGTGCGTGGAGTACTTATAAGTTTAGATTCAACTGAATCTATGGCTGCAGCAGAGACGCCGCCAAAACCTCTTACACCAGCACCAAAAAGTCCAGATTTTAATTTTCAAATGGGTGAGTATTTAATTGAGAATGAAAATTGTGTTGATTAATCATTTAGTTTAAGAAAAAATATGTTCATATGTATATAACAAAATCGATGTCGAATGAAGTATACATGAGACATCATGAAATTGTGTGCTTTTAATTTTTAGCTAATCGCACTTCTTCAATTAAATAGATTGAAAATACTTTTTTTCAATTCTACGCGCCGGCCGTATCATTTCAATGCAGTTCGTCTACCTCTTGCATTAAAGCTTATAGAATTCATTAAAAAAAAAATTTTTAATAAAAACAATATTTCTCAAGATGCCGGAAGCGCTTATCACTTGTGCTAAAAATAAACAACGTCCATTTGTTAGTGACTAATACCTTTTGACGTCATATGTCGTATAGTAGATATAAAAGAGAAACTATTAATGATTTACAGCAAAAATATTTTATATTCCTTTTGGCAAATTTACAATAATATTTGTTGTTTTTATGAATGTTTTCTTTTTCTTAATTACCTCTTTGGGTGTGATTAATTATTGTTGATTGTTGCGGTAACCAATTAAAGGTGTTTTATGATGGAATATGCTTACTTGTCAACTAATCGGGTGTTCCAAAACTCAAGCCCTTATCGAATCTGCTGTATAGATGCTTGAATTGTCCTGCTGAAAAATTATATTTCCGTTCTTAATCAGAAAGATTGCTCTCCAGAATATCATAATACTTTACGGCATTCTTCTATTGCTCAATAAAAATAATATTCGAATTAAACGCCTCCGTTCAAATAAGAACAAAGTTTTGTCTTGCTACCGCTTAGATGAAATTGACCACTCTTTCAAATCATGTCAGTTATATTTTTATCCATCTGGACTACCCAAATTGAATTTTTTTAGGATGTTTTTTGTTTTTTTTTTTTCAGCAAAGATAAATCTGGCTGCAAAGTGTATATATTTATTAAAGTAGGTTTTCCTACATATAAAAATTTCGTTATTTAAAGTTATCGGTGGCATTTTACATTAATTTTTTTTTCTCTCATGATGAATCTGTTGAGGAAATTTCTTTTGAAACTGATCACTTAACCGTGGCAGAATATTAATATTTGCTTCCTGATCTTTTATTATACCCTAGATGAAATCATTCCGCGTGTAACGCATGGAAATAATGTCAGAGCAAAATGATTTGTACAACCACGCATATTATAAGTTATTTTGATTTTTGCATGTCTGTATGTTCATTCGCACGATAACTCAAGAACGCGTTCACCTACAGCGCTGAAATTTTGCATATGGTCTTTTTTTTAAAAAAAGATGTATAAATTTATGTTCGAAAATGGTTGCCATACAAAAATCTCGTTTTTTACTATATATTTGGACATTGCCTGAGAACGCGTCGATATAGAGAGCTGAAATTTGATACATGGTGTTTTCATAGCAATTGTAAATAAAATTTCAAAAATTGACTAAATCGGGTTACCCTTTCTTTGTGTTGCCATACAAAACTTTGATTTTTCACTAGATATTTGAGAATGTTTGTAGCGAAATTCGAGTAAATTTCAAACACAAAATTTTTAACTAAAAAACGATTATAATCAACTATATAATGTCCCATTCTGTTCAATGACTTTCTGCCATCTATCCACAAGCTTCATTATCCTTCGTTTTTAGAAGTCCTGAGATTTTGTGCAAAGAACTCTTCCAAGTGGTTTTTGAGAACGTCCAGGAAACTGAAAGATTTATCACTTAAACTGTTTTGTAGCGCACGGAACAAGTGATAGTCTGAAGGTGCAAGGTCCGAACTATATGATGGGTGCACCAAAAAATCATATCCAAGGTCTCGCGTTGTCCTGATGGAATTCATCGCCGTTTCTATTCACCAATTCGGGGCGCTCCTGATCGATTGCTGTTGTAAGCAGTACTTGGTCGAATTAATTGTTTGTTTGGGTGGCAGCAGCTCATAATAAACTACTACTCCTATCCAGTCCCACTAGATGCTGAACATGATCTGCTTTGGGTGTAATCTAGCCTTTATCTGTCTTAGGAGCTTCTCCGTGCTTCGACTGACATTGTTGTAAATAATCCACTTTTCATCGGCAGTGATCATCCGCTTTATAATTAGTTTGTTTTTATAGCGTTTGAGCAAAAAATCGCAAGCTGAAATTCGTTCCATTAAATTCTTTTCACTCAATTCATGCAGCACCCAAACATCGAGCTTTTTTGCCATCACAAGCTTTCGTAAATTTCTCGAAACAGTCGACTGATTAATGTTGAGGTTATTTCCGATCTTCGTGGTAGGCAAAATGGAGATTTTTAAACCACTTACGGCGCATATGCTTTTGTGAGTTTGCGATGCGTTTTTACCCTTTCGGAAATAAAAAAGGGAAATCCACGAAAGTACACGTTTTTTCCTTCCATGTTCAAAATATAATTAAACTTTATATACTTCACGGATCTCGATGAATATTTTCTGAAATATCAGCACAAATTGTAAATGTTTGACACATGTTCGAAAAAACAACTGCGAACGACATCTCTCGGAATTTCGCTACGGATTTATGCATAGACCCAATATTTGGACACTGTCTGAGAACGCGTCGACGTGTAGAGAGCTGAAATATTGTAAATAGCGTTTTCATTAAAAAAAAAAAAAAAACTTGATATTTCCATTTGTGGTTTCACTTTATTTAACTTTTATTTTCATCTAGGGTGGAATATTATTATTAGCTTTTTCTTTTGTTTTTATTATAATTTTTTTTAGCTCAAAATCTAAGAAATTTCTTACAACGGTTTGTGAGTATTCAAGCTCTTCAGCAATTTTTTTTCTGACCATCAAAATGTATTAAAATCAAGGATTCTCTGTATTTCTACAAAGCTCCTTACCGCATGCTATCCTAACACTTTTCTTAAATAACAATCTTCACTAAAATACTTTACTTATTTATTTATTTATTTTACTATTTAAAGAAAAAAAATTTATACTCAAAACTCTCACTTTCGCCGTCAAAGATAAATTGTCTTTATAATTATTCTCCTCTCCAACCGTCAATTTATAATTAAAGTAAATACCGTTATTTGTTTCATTTACAAAGTATTATGAAAAATACGCGTAAGAAGTGTAAATGTTAAATAATTTTTTTTTTTTATGGAATCGCAAAAGAGTTGATCTGCATCGTAGAAAACATGAAAAACGTCCGTCAAACAAATGGTGGTGTCTGGGACAATGAATGAGAGTGGCAGGATGTCGATCTCGTGTCTTGCTATTGACCGAGCTAAGCCCATATTGGAACTCATTGAGCAACAGCTCTACAGTGCCCAACATGATGCAAATATTAACAGAGTATGGCCTGCCCAAATTGTGAAATGGGACCTACATATGTCATATGGATGGGCATTTCGTTGTATTTTAATTTCAATCATTCTCACCAAAATACAAAACGATTTTGTAATTGGAAATTTTCCTTGCTTTTCCATCAGGAGCACTTATTCACTTTTTCCCAAAGTAAGAGAATATTTTATTAACTATTTAACTAGTCATTGCTATTGCTTGTTTTCTTTTCAAAAAAAAAAAAAAAACAAGTAAGTGATGAACCAAAAAAAATAAAATGGCGCTGATACCTTTGTTGCGGTCATATTTGTACACCTTAAGGTGTACTTAAATTCATTATCAAATACTCGTTTAAGTTTTTCCGAAAAATCGTAAAAACATAATTCAAAAATGTTGTTAGCTTAATTTTTCAATTAAATGAAATTTTTTGATCGCCTAGATAAAAAGAAGAACAACAATTTTTAGGGTTCCGTACCCAAAGGGTAAAAACGCGAATCGTATTACTAAGACTCCGATGTTCGTCCGTTCGTCACCGGGCTGTATCTCATGAACCGTAATAGGTAGAGAATTGAAATTTTCACAGAGTGAAACGTGTTTTTTGGCGTATACATAGTGTTAAATTTTGTACGATGGTACGGAACCCTTCGTGTGCGAGTTTGACTCGCACTTGGCCGGTTTTTTTTTTATCTTCCAAAGCTAACAAAACAAAACAAAATTCAAGAATCCGAAAGTAACATTTCCAAAAGGGACATCTAATTAACTCTTTTGCTTCTGTATGTTGCAATCTATTTCCGTCATGCTTAAAATTGTGTCGTTGAGATAAAACTCTCAAGAAATGAAAAGTAGCATAAGGCTCAACAGTGGTCAAAATTTGTCCACTATAACAGCACCCAAATCCAAAAGTCTTGGAGCACTTCTTGGAAGACAATTTTAGGTAGACATGGAAATATGTATTTTAGTGGACAGATTTTTTCAATTTTTGAACTGGGCTATGCCTTCCATGCCAGGGTCCAGATACAAAATGTTAGGGACAAAGATTTCAAGCGATTTATATACCATCCAGGCACCATTAAAAAAAATCCAATCGAATAAATATTTCCAAAGTTACAACAGCTTCAGTGAAAATCTAACTTGAAGAATGCAACAGTAAAGCTCGAATATCTCTTAAAAGAGTGAGAATTTTCATATGATCTAAAAGAACTTTTTACTCAGAAAGCAACGCTCTATCGATTCTTTTTTTTTTTTCGAAGAAGTGCACACAAATCTTTTCGATGTGGGTGACGTTCTAGCGGAAATAAATTGCTCACTTTTGAATCTCATGCTACCTTTTATCAAAGCAAGTTCCGAGTACGCATAAAATTTCAAAATTTTACAATGCAAATGACTTCAATAAGGGCTTTCGGCAAGCACTGTCTCATTGAAACAACTGAGACAAAACTTCAAGCAACAGTCTCCAGTTCAAACCAATCAGATGATTTGCCAAATTTTGACCACAGAAAATGGTTAGTAATTAATTGAGGAAAGTGTTGTTAGTTTATTCAAAAAGCTCACTAAACTTTAATTAGTTATTAAAATCACAAAATAACGTAACTGAGTCAACTGAGACGAGAAAATTCAGTTTCACTTGTCTCAGTTGTTCAGTGGTTGCGTTCGATTTTTGTAACTCCAATATGGAACTAAGACAGTTCACCGAAAGTGCAGTCTCAGTGAGCCAATTGAAAATATGTATCTCACTTGTATCACTGAAAATGTGCTTGCCGAAAGCGCCTTAAATTAGACAGCATTTCCCTTATCAGTTGAGCTCAAAAATAATAAAAATCATAGCAAAACACGTTTTATTATACCCTAGATGAAATCTTATTTACAGTTAAGTTTGTTTCGTTTGTTGTAACGCATAGAAATGATAATTGTATAGAAAAGTAGATTGGTCACTCACGCATAATATTTAAAGTTATTTTGTTTTTATACCCTAGATGAAATCTAAAAGGTATACTAAGCTTGTCATTCCGTTTTTTCTAACACCTAGAATTAATGATGGTAGAGTAAAATGAGTTACATACCCATGTATAAAATTAAAAGTTATTTTGATTTTTGTGTGTCTAAAATTTTGTATATAACCTTTAAAACGAAAAAAAGTAAAATTAAGTTTGAAAATGAGGGTTGCCATTCAAAAATTTCGTTTTGCACTATATTTTGAGCACTACTTGAGAACGCGTCGACGTAGAAAGCTGGAATTTTGTATATGGTGTTTTCATAACAATAGAAAAAAAAAATAGAAAATGGACTGAATCGGGCAACCCCTTCTTGGTGTTGCCATATAAAAATTTAAGATTTTCACGTATACGATAAGTCCTATCCGGTTTTAATGTACTGAAAAGTTCTTCAGAATATGAAATCCTATAAAATTGGTTATAATCATTTTTTCTGTCCGATGAACCGTTCTAGAAATATATGCGAAAAACCACTTCAAAGATCAAACTTGCACAGATGGGTGACCATACGAAATGACATCGGGTATAATAAGAATTGGTATTTTAGACCAATTCTAGCTTTTTTACTTGTTTGCATGTACGTCTGTCTGTCCGTACGATGACTCGAGAACGCGTTCACTTAAGAGAGTTAAAATTTTGCATACGGGCTTTTTAAAAAAATTCCAGATTCAAGTTCGAAAATGGCACAAATCGGGTAACTCCTTCGTAGGGTTGCTATACAACTATATATTTGGACACTGCCTGATAACGCCTACAGGTTCAAATTTGAACTAAATCAGACAACTCCTTCTTGGTGTTGCCATATAAAAATTGGGATTTTTTTACGTATAGTACTGTGAAATCTATCAGTCAGTATTATAAATAGTCCTTTCAAACATAAAATCGTATGAAATTGATTATAATAAGTTTTACTGTCCGACAAAACGTTCTAGAAATATATGCCGAAAACCAATTTAACAATCAAATTGGGGTTACCATTACCATACGTAATTACGGGCATTCATCTAGGGTATCGTAAGAATTGGTCGACTGTCTAAAACTAAACTAGCTGAAATATTTTTCAAGGCAGGATGAAACATGTAATAGAAAAACCTGTAGGTTTTTTCTATACAATTGGTAACTCTGCTAAGTTGGCTGTATGATGAAATGATCTTCATATACTGCAGGCTACTGATTGGAACGGGTTTTCTTGATGATGGTCCTATCTAAGCGTTAGCTATGCAAATTGCTGTAATGGATCAGTAATTTTGTTTTTTAAACTAGGTTAACCCAGGGCTTGGTCAATAAAAAAAATAATAATAAAAAAGCTGAGCTAATAATTCATTATTTTTACATCATAGAATGCTATCCATTTCTTGGTTTAATATGAGATCAAATTACCAGCAAAATTCGAAAATTTTCGGAATAACTTATCAGATAAGAAGCTAATTTTAGACAACATAAGCCATATCACAATCCAGTGGCCACACAACATAATATATAATTTTTTCCTATCGAAGGTTATCTATCAGTTGTAATGATAAAATAAAATTGACACGCGTGAATTGCGGGTATTATAGCTACGAAGAAACGAGAAGCGATATAGATTAAATGTGCAAATATCAATTATCTGGGGCAGGCGAATTCCTTATTATTTCAATTGAAATTGATTTCAAAAAAATATTTTTATAAAAATCTAAAAATAAATTTCGTAAATACATATCTAAAAATATCTATGAATAAACAATTTTAACTGGATTTTAGTCTACATATGGTACATTAATTCATAGGTCACTGTTCTGTCGATAATAAATATTTGTTATTTTCGGTGAAATGCATATTTCACATTTTACATAGATACTGGTGCTGTGGTCAAAATTTACATGTAGTGTAAGTAGTGATAAGATCAGCGCTGTTTTGTTCATTTTATAGATTTTCCATAAATAAGAATTTGATTTATTTACAAATCGAACACTTCACATAATATGTATCATTCAGCCAGCAGCGGAGGGGAGACTAATCCGGAATTACATATATGTAGTAAGAGAACACTCAGTTGAAGTCTAGACGGTAACTAGCCATAAGCGCAATTCCGTCTTAGTGCGCAGTACCTACTCAGAAATTAAATCTTAGTTTTTAAATTATTAATTAGATACACATAAACTGCAACTTTTGAATTTATTAATTAGGAAAATTAATTTTCGAGGAAATCTGTTTGATTTTTATCAGTTTTTCGAGTTTGATATACTTTAACTACTGTGGAAATATGATGACCTTCAATGATATCGATTTATCTCAACGTATTCTTTCCGATGAAAGATTATTTCGCAAAAGATCAAGCAGCTGTGAGTGAAAAATCATTTTTTTTCTGTAACTATACTATTTATACGCATTTAAAGCTATAAAAGCAAATACATAAACAATTTAACAACACACCTGTTTTGAATTGAAAACGTGTTTGGTTTTATTTGTTATTTGGAATTAAATTGTTATACTTAAAGTTGTTGTGAAATTAAAATCCTAAAAGAAAAATATTTTATGTAGATTGCTTCAAATGACCGAGTGGAAGGAAAATTGTGTATGAAAAAAAAAAAAAACAAAAATATTTTGTCAATGTATACCACCTACTTGACGTATTTTTTCAGTGAGGAATTTACTGGAGTTTCATTGATTGCTAATTCAAATTGAAAATCTTCAGAGTTAAATTAAATATGAAAGTTATTAGCTATATAATTTATTAAATTATTTATTCATTTGTTTTCATCAAACTCTGATGGCATTAAAGCTGTTCGTTAAACAAAATTGTATAAAGAATATGTGAAAATCAAAATGATGACGTAATATTGATGAAATAGACTCAAATTAACAATTATAATTAAAACTGTGATGAAACACTATAAAATATTGATAATTGCTAAAGGAACATGCCAATATCGATTTATTAGGTCTGTTCAGATGTGGTTCTGTTTATAATTTATGAATTTTCTCCTTATTTATATGGAATACAATAATTGATATGCCTCATTTTCATCGTTACGTTTATTCATTTGACTAATTGAAAAATATCTCCATCTTTTTCCAATTCTTGCAACAGTTCCTATAATCTTTTCTCCCTCGCACATCTCAAATTTTGTTCACTTAAACCACAAGCATACCGCACTTTCAAAACCAAATATTTGACACAACCAAACTTTTCATTCAAAATTAACACATAACGACACGTGCGGCGAAAATATATATTTATTCATCTGCTTAAAGTGACTAGGATAAAGGAATTTTACAATAATTTTGCTAAAAGTCAATATTTAAAAATATTTATTTTATAACCCACGTTTTCTTTCATAGCAATCCAAATTAGTATTTAGAACGACAAAATTAACAGGAAAATTAGTCAAATGAATTAACTTAAGGATGAAATTGAGGCATTAAGGTTACATATTCAAAATATTTTCTTTTAAATTTGCTGAAAAAGCGAAACGAGATGATTTTGAAGTGTCAGTTGTCAATGAAGTAAATAAGCTCTTAATGTCAATTTCCATTGATATTTTAATAAAAGTGCACGTCAATCAGTAAAAAACGAGTTCAATGGAACAACTTTTGACGCGATGAGAATGTATATTTTATATATGTGTAATTTGTCAGATTGAAATTTTCTAGAAAAAATAACATCACAAATGACGTAAAAGTTATGAAAATTGTTACTTAATAGATTTTGGCGTGATTGCGGATGAATTTGGTAGAGTAATAGTTGAAGATTGATATGTAATGTTGAATGATATTCAGTTGTGACATTTCTCATGTAGATGTGTGCGTTTTTCGGTGTAACACCGCCGATTTTTCCGGTGTAGCACCAGACTCATTTGACGTACACTTTTTCTAGTAGTGCAGGTCAATGGAACAATTTCGGTGTAACACTACAATAAAACTGTAACACTTCTGCTAGAAAACTTGATCAATGGATCAGGTAATTTTGCTGTCAGAATGAGTACTGGAAAGTCAGACATCGATTGGTCCGTAAAATGAAATGTTCGTATGGAAGCAAGAGTAAAATCCTTTATTTTCTTGTTATATTTAAGTTGCCACACAAAATGCATTTTATTGTCAGTCTGTTGTTCAGTGCAAGGGTTAACATGCTTATGCAAAGGGCCCGCTTAATTTTTTTATATTCCATATTAAGAAAACTTGTGAAGCAGCATCCGAAATGAAGCCTAGGTCATCTGAAGACCGACATAGCAAGAGAGGTTTTATACAAAGCCAATCTGTTTTGTGAAACGACTATTTCCAAATCCCATAATTTTATTTCCGTTATTCAGTAAGGCCTTATTCTCAGCAATTTTCATGTGGCCAAATACTTCTTTTCTTAAGGGTTGCAGTTTATCAGTTTATAAGAAGGCGCAATAAAATTATTTTGTTGTATGTATAAGACGTGCTCAACAATGTGAAGGCTAATAATGACTCTGAATATCTTCATCAAATAAAAAAATGACTTTTTGGTCAATCATGTCCTTTTATTACGTTATTTCTTTTGAAAATCTTATCGATATGTTAGATAAATCCATTTTGGGTTTCACGGTTCATCCATTTTGAGAAGAGTTCCATACAAGGACCCTTTTCTCCTAGAACTACCAGATATTCTACCTTAATGATTTACTCTCCATTTTCTTGATTATGTTAAGAGAATAGTCTACTTTCTTGCGATGTATCTTGGTTTTTGCAAGTATGCCAGTTCTTTCAATGTAAGGTATGGATGCTTCGTAGAACCACTCATCACCAGGTGTTCTATATAACTTTAAATGGAGTTTTCAGATTAATTTTACTAACATACATAGTTGTCAACCAGTAGTGAAACCTTTTTCTGTCTCATGAATAGCCAAGTTTCAATCTATCAAGCAAGCTTACAGGCAGAATATTTGATTGACCGGCTTTGTGTTATGTTGTCTAGTAAATATGTAGCGACGGGGGAGCGACCTGCACGTTGGCAGCGCTCTTAGCCAATTTCCAATTAATTTGTAGTGTTTCGCTTTCCAATCGAGACGATTTGGAAAGTGTTCTATAAGCAGGTATTGATTTTTTTATGCTAGAAGTAAAAACAAAAAAATAATTAATTTTGTGTCAACCGTTGTCCATGCAAGCAGACGTATTTTGTACATCTGAAGAACATTTAAAATATATAAAATTGTGATCTAGCAAAAGACTTGCAACCAAAAATTTTTTGAGAAGGTTTCGAAATAAAGATTGACATGTTTTTCTTTTACTGAGAACATAAATTTACTTTATATCTTCATAGCTATAAGTCTAACAAGACGTGCTGGGTTTCATGGACGCCTCAGCGCCTCCGTCCTCCTTGATGTAATAAGAACGTGGGCTAAGATTCGCTGTCGTACTGTGTGGGTTATACTCAAGTTGTTGATCTCTCAACAGGTACGGCGATCTGCCGCTGTTCACCGGCGCTTCGACAGGCTATCGATATATATAGCCCCAGGCCTCTGCAAAAGAGTCGTGATCAAAAATTCTCCTCAGATCTAGTTTCTGCCATTATCAAGACAGTGGTGGTATACACAACGCTATTCAGCTAAGGCTTGGCAAAATCGACAAAAATATATTTGTACAGCTTGGTAATACGTGCAGTTTCCTCTGTCATATTAGTGACTACTTTATTAAGGTCTTCTACACTTAGTAAGACAATGCGGGCGTTTTCTTATTTACGTGATAGATTAGAGACCTGAAAGCCTAGAATGATAAAAGTTAAATGCTAACATCTACCCCGAACCATTCAATACAAAACATAATATGAAGTTACTACAAAAAACATGCATCACAGACATTAGTAAAAATTGCACTTTTGACTTGGAAATCACATACCGGATGGTTGATCTGATCCTGACACAGAATTGTTTGTCATACTTCAGTCAAAATTTCAAAATACGTATAGCCATTTTTTGCTATTTACATTTATCCAGTCTAACTCTATATAGTATATGTATAATATTAGATATTTATATCTACATATACATATGTACATACCTTGCCTATTCATCTGCTGATAATTCTTTCATTATTCTTATAAATTTTCTCATTTAATATTAAGAAAAAAAGAAAAGAAAAACACACAAAATTTATTAATATGTAAAAAACACCAAAAATGCACAGCATTTACAAATTCAAACATATACACTTTAAGTCAAGTCCCATTTGGCATTATAACCCTCTTGAATTCCTTGCATGGACCGTGGTTTTAACAAAAAATCTCCTTCGGAAAATTTTCAATGTAATGTAGACCTTCTAGTTTGACGCTACTGGCACGCGAAGTTAAGGCGGGTTCACATTGAAAAAAAAAAAATAAAAAAAAATACGTTGTCAACACGTGGTTCTACAGTTATTCGTTTTCTTTTATGTTTAAATATTTTGTTCAATGTTGCCCTGATGTTGTCCCAACGTTCGCCAACATGCTTGCTCTAAATGTTTTTGTTTGCAAAACTATTTAAATTTATTTTTATCCCCCTCACTTTCTTGGATTCCATGGCAACTTTTTGCTACGTTAACTTTCAACAACATAAATACATACTTTGCTAATTGCTCCTCGTAAACTGTTGCACATATTTTTTTTTATCCATTTAGAAAACATCTCAAGTTTTCAAAAGTAGAAAAATTGCATCCACATCATACCAACAACAACAAAAATATATTTGTACAGCTTGGTAATACGTGCAGTTTCCGCTGTCATATTAGTGACTACTTTATTAAGGTCTTCTACTTTTAGCAAGACAATGCGGGCGTTTTCTTATTTACGTGATAGATTAGAGACCTGAAAGCCTAGAATGATAAAAGTTAAATGCTAACATCTACCCCGAACCATTCAATACAAAACATAATATGAAGTTACTACAAAAAACATGCATCACAGACATTAGTAAAAATTGCACTTTTGACTTGGAAATCACATACCGGATGGTTGATCTGATCCTAGTTTTATCCCCTCACTTTCTTGGATTCCATAGCAACTCTTTGCTATGTTAACTTTCAACAAGCTTAATAATTTATAAATACATACTTTGCTAATTGCTCGTAAACACACATTGCACACATTTTTTTTTATCCATTTAGAAAACATTTCAAGTTTTCAAAAGTAGAAAAATTGCATCCACATCATACCAACAACAACGTCAATGTTGCTAAGGAACTTTACCAAACTTGAGGCGATATTGTCGTAACTCTTCGCCATCATTTTGATGAATTGATCTTGACATCGTTGTGTCAATGTTTCTTTGTGTGGACTTGCCTTTAAAAAGGATCGAGATCATTGAGTACGTTTAGACCGCAGCTATTTAGGACTAATTTTACGTAAGTCGACTTACGTATGACTAATTCGGTTGCCGTTTAGTCCACTCGTATTAAAGCTTTGACAGCTGTCAAATTTGTCAGATCTGCCTACTTCTTCACGAGAAAATGAAAATTAATAATATTTTTATTTTGTGCATAAGCGAATAGAGCATAAGAAAATAATTAAATTTTCCAAATTTCTAATTTTTTTTTCCATCCATTATAGACGGAATACTTTCTTCAATAAATCAAAAGTCTACTATAAAAAAAGAATTTGTCCCTCCCTCTTACCAGTCGCACTTTTTTCCTTAATTCCATTCATTTTCATTAAAACAAAATAACAAACCTCTCTATGAATGAATATAACGCATTCAAGATTGTAAACAATTCCTTATCTGAGGTTTATGTCTACGTTTAATACCAATTTTGTAGGTCAATACCGCATCAAATACCGGATTAAAGTAGGACTAGTTTTTCGTAATGCAGCATGTTTACACCACTTCATATTAGTTCTACGTAAGTCAACTTACGTAAAACTAGTTTTAAATAGCACGGTCTAAACGGGCTCATAGAGTCCCTTTATTATATAAATATGTATACAATAAGTGTCCGGGGTACCTCTGTAATTGAACAACATCATAAAGTGTGAGTATTGACGTAAAGAGTTAAGTTACCTCTACAATTCCAATGCAGCTCTTATACATATCTCCACTGAACTTTTAATTAATCTTGACGAAGTGATGTCTTCATTTATATAGATACTATTAACAAAATCAATATAAGAGACCTATGTACTTACGTACTCTATACATATGTGTAATTACCGTAACTACTCAATTTTTTTCACTCCTTATGGACTGATGTTCATAATGCAGCCAAATAAACGACTCAATGTCATTGCTATGAGCATAAATAGAAATGGCAGTGATACATGGTCGATTAGGATTCAAATCGGTTGACACGATATAATCAATGAATCGAATGGAATCATTCATGTGTACATAATTCTTAAATACCTAAAGTTTATGTATGCCAATAAATTAATTTACCTTTTGAAGGGAGGAATAGTTAGTTGTAGGAAACTTGATTTCAATTAGAAATTCTTATTTCTATATAAATATTTATTAATGGAAAATCATTTTTATTTTTCAGGCAGTGATTCACCATCGACAGTATCAATATCAGGTGCACACGGAAAAGAATCAACAAATGATGGAGATACGGCAGTTTTGCCAAATGAAATTTCTGCCCCATACGAAGTTCCACAATTTCCTATTGAACAAATTGAAAAGAAGCTAAAAATCCAAAGGCAACTTAATGTTAAGTAAGTAGTATACTCAGTTCCGGTCCGTCATAAATTTATTATGTTTTCAGCATACCTATATGAGTTTTTACAATTTCATTAAAAAATTTTTTTTTTTTTCAAAATCCAATAAAGCAACTCTGCTCCCACACTTCTAATGCATTAAATTCTTTTAAAAATAACATTTAAGCTTACGATTACTTCCTGGGTAAGTGAGTGCGACATGTGAACCAAGTTGGGCAACAAATTACGAACAGACAATAGAAATATTAGTTTGCTCTAGTATCGTCAACCAGTTAGTAGTGATCACGGTTATATTGTTATTGCTGTTGTTGTTGCTCCTGTACTCAACTTACTATCCATCCTTTCATTAATTCGTCAGCAAAGAGAGCAATTATTGCCATATTATTTTTAATTATCCTCCATTAAATTGATTGCAGTGAATTCGTCTTGAGTATACACACATAAGTATAATCCAATTAATAGAAATTGAACAACAAAGTCGTCAATGTTATAAATTTGTCCGTGGTGTCTTTTGTGCATATTGATTTCATTGACAGGCAACCGTCTTCATTTAATTATTATTTTTTTAATAACGTTTTATTAAAGGTACGAACAGTTGCCGATTAACTTTTATTATGTACGTCGATTAACTTGTATTATGTACGTTCATATTGTGATTTTACTGAAGAATTACGAAAAAAATTTAATACGAATATAATCAAGACTAGTGGTAAAAAACTTGGTGAAAATTCGAAACGAGCGAATCATATAATCATGAGCTTAAATTTCTACTTAATTCCCAAAGCTAGGCTTAGCGTAGATTTGGTGTGGTGAGTAGAAAGAATTGTTAAAAAAAAAACAGTATTATTGCAGACTAGTGTAATTTATATTTCGATTATATTTTTATATTCAATTTCGTTCTTAAATTTTGGAAACGATGAAAACTTCGATTATGATGAAACTTCGTATGACGGTACATTATTAAATTTATGCAATGAGTGTATTCACTAAATACGGATTTAGCCAATACAATAGAGGTCTGTCAATTTTGTGAGCATATAAATAGTACAATTTTAAATCGAGTGAGATACATAATTAATAGTTTTAATGTAACATGCGGACGTTTCTTCTAAATTATTGCTATTGATGATAGAATAATCAATAATTTCTATTGTTTTATATCCGCTCTATTCTGTGTATGTTTTCAAGTACAATTTCTGCATGATCTTCCCAAACTTTTAACACTGTTTTTTTCAATGAATTGATATTTGTTGCTAATTATTTGTGTAACATTTTTCCTACATAATAATCATAACGTTGTCGTGTTTTTTTCTGGATTCTTATGTTATTGTTTGACGGCCAAACTTACATTTCCTGAACTTGTTATTCAGGAGTTGTTCTTAGATTTCTTTCTTTTCTTCTAATGTTTAGTGTTCGAGGGTTAAATTTCGTATTTTAACATTTATACAAAATTTCAGATGAATCAACCAAACTTCAAGCAACAAACCTTATCTTTTTATTGCAGCCATTGTGAGATAAGACAGCTCAAAATTCTTATTGGTCGAGGCTTAGAAATATTAGAAGTGTTACCTTCCATCGGTACATACTTAATTTTTTTTTCTTTGTCCCAGTTGATGGTTGATCTGGCGCAATGTGAGAATTTTAAATCAAGCCAAATCCTCTTGAAAATGCCCAAATCTCGAAATTTTTTATAGATTTGGTATTTCCTAGACTTAATATTGTTTTCAGCTCCTACAACGTTAAGACTCTCGCCTGAGATACTTATCACCCACGCGAGGATATTATCTTATAGTTAACATTACAATTCACGGTTTATTCCGGTAATGAAAATTGGTATCTTTAAATCTTCGATATTGCTAACAGTCAAACACACATAGCCCCATAATGTTATCCTTTGGAAGGATTAGCAACTTGAGCTAATTAAAACAACAGATCTTTTCGTAAGATAAAATCCAATAATAGGGCGTGGATCTGCCTTATACCGTTGATCATTTAGAACTTGTCACAAATGTTACCTTGCATGCGAATCCTTGATGTGTATCGTTTACCATTGAGTTAGTGAAGACTCATTATCTTTATGTTATCTGACATCGGCAGGCAGCCCACTGTTTAGTCAAATTGATCAAATTTCTGCATTAATGGGGAATATGAAGATCTGGTCAATGATAGCCATCTGTACGAATATTGATACTTGCCGAAAATTTCTTTCGCACATCTAAGACCCAAAGATGTCTCATTTCTTTAAAGCAAGCTCATCACTTACCATTCTCATTTCTTTTGATGGAGCATTAATTTCCGATTCGCCGTCACTAAACATTTTTGACATTAATATTTCCAGTCAGTTAGGCTGGACAGACCACAAATCGTGTGTTGCTAAAGAAGCATTGAATATTGTAGAAATATTTCAGTCCGTTAAATCTAGCGCTCCTCTATAAGTCCTACATCAGACCTAGAATGGAATACAATTGCCATATATGGACCGATGTTGGTCGCACAGCTTTAGTTTCACTAGATATTGTCCAGAAAAGAGCCTTCAAGCTCATTAGGGATTTGGAAATAACTTGTTATATCGACTCGCTCCAGGACCGCCGGAATGTCTGATGCCTTTCGCTCACTTATCACTAAACGAATGATCAATGCTCTGATGAAATATCTAGTCTGATCCCTGGTAGAATGATTCAAGCGCGGAAGGCTTGTGCTACGAACCACGCACATCCTCTTACCCTTCAAATTACTTTCGGCCGTACAGTAAAATTGCGTTATGCTCTTTCCTCCCTAACTGTGCGAATGTGGAACAGTCTACCATCTTCTGTGTTTTCTCATACAAACTGGGAAAGTTTAAAGGCGACATACATCAGCATCTTCGCCACTCTTCTTATGTCCCCTAATCATTTCCCTATCTTCTTCCTGCCATGTTGTACTCTACATCATAGGTTATCCCCTGAGCTTGACTTAGCAATATAAAAAAAATACCTCAATAAGATCCTTGCACTCAAACCCAAGTAAAGCTTAGTGGAACCAATGTATAATACCATTAATCAAATGGAAGCCAAAATAGAAAACCACACATCAAAGAAAAATTTGATACATCCAAAGCTTCATACTCAAAGGATCATAATTGAATAATTTTAATGTGTCACCCTCTTAAAGCTAGACATAGAACTGTACCACGCTCTAAATTTATTTATTTAGATTGATTGGACTGAAGAAAGGTTGAGACCCTCGCGACTGCAGGGTTCCTGAAACGTAGGCCACAAGGCCCATTGTTATATACCAACTAGGAACATATCGATATTATCGATTTGTAGAATGTTCTCTAGTTTTAATATAAACCAAAATTTGATAGACTCATTTAAATGCTCGAGAATAGTGTGCTTAAAGACTTAATTTTTTACTCTCCCTTTCTCTTATTTTTGTTCTTTTCTATTGTTTTAAACTCGTATTTTGTACTACTTTATTTAATTTCGTCATAGAACTATCTACGTGAAGTTTTCAAGTTATCTCTTTATACACAGAATAATACGAAAATCGATATTATTAAGAATAAGGCTTTTGAAAATTTTCTTTAAAACTTACAACAACTTCAAAGTGCCTTGGAATTTTCTGTAATTAAATTTAATGAGCAAGTTTCCACCAGCCAGCTCGCATGTTGCGTGCACACTAAGTATTTTTCCAAGAATTTAATTAATGCAGTATTGCCACCATTAAACTCAAGTAAAAGCAGCTCAATTATTGCTTTCTTTTTATTTACAGGCAGCTCAGTTCTATGAATTCATTGCAGAGCGTCTGTGAAGTGGGTCGATTTCCCAAGGCATTCATAAAATCCATCCTTGTAACCTTCAACGTTAAAGTGTCTTTCGCGAGAAATTTTCGTGTTGCACGATATCCAAACTATTCCTTTTCAGGCGCTTTAAATTTCGCCATTTTAAGTGGCGATCATTATCAAGGCAAGGGTTATCTTTATTTGCTTTTTTGGAAGATGATTTATTCATTTGCATATTATGCCCACGTGTTTGTTGGATATTCATACATACATAATTGTTAATTGTGGCGCAGAAGAATACTAATAAAGTCATTCAAATCTTCGTGGGATTTAAGTCTAGATTAAAGTTTGATTTTTGATTTATAATAAGTCATTAGGGAATATGGGTTCATAACATTTCAATGGATTTATGGTTTTCTTTGTGTATTATTAGCCGAAAGTCTAGGAAATTGGCTTTCATTTATCCCTGCGAACCAATGATAGGTGGCTGATAGTTTACATGCCCATCTGATAATAATTTATTTCAACTTTTGGCACTTTTGGGATCATCTACTACCATTTCTTTTACTTGGAGTACTATATACTTCAAGTAGAGATCAAATAATGAAAATATCATGTAAACGCGTATTGACTTCAAGTATCCCAAAATTTTGTTCGATTTAATTGAAAACGCAACTTCAGTACTTGAACATTTTTCATTTCTGCGAGTTATGAAAACGGCAAAGAGGAACAAGAAAGATTATTGTTGATAATTTAGGTTATGATTTTTAGCACTTCTCTCAAAATATTTATCTAAAAATCCGTACCTATGTATGTATTGAATCTAATGCAGAGTTGTCAAAGGTAAAATGTTACTTCAAGTAAATTTGAAGAAAAGGCTCAAAAGTTACGTCTCTCATAGGATTGCAATGGTTCAGACCTAAGACCAGCTGCAATCAGGAGAACAGATGTTGATAAGTTGATGTTGAAAGAACTTGTTTCTGCCAACAGGTTCCTTAGCTTAGTCTGAGTAGATTTTATATTATCCTCTCCCACTCTTTGGTTGTTCTGTTCGATTACGGACGGAAGAGCCTCCGGGTTTACTCCAAGCCGGGATCGACTTTTCGTTACTCAGAGAACAGCTGTGATATTAGATAAATAATAAATATTCAAAGCTGTAAGAAAAAAAAATGATGGATGAAAGAAAAATATGATTTGAAGAGGTATAGAACTACTTATTTTGATAGCAGCATTAGTATGAGTTGATTCTTCTGCTCCTCCAATGAGTGAAATACTGAGATAAGCAAGAAGACTAAAAAATGTGGAAATTTCCTTACTTGCAAAAGTATAAAATATTCAATGTTAGGGTGCGGGCGGCGTAATTTATTATAATGGTCCCTTCTATTACCCTAAATCTTTTAAGGACCAAAATGCAGATAAAATAAATGCGTTTCTTGTTAAATACTGTTATTTGACCTACAATCGTCTTAATCATCGAACGAATTAACCGTTGCATATTATGGTAATGGCTTTAAGTGAGGATTATGTTGTCAATAGATTGGCTTGACCATTGGTGGGTACCGATGGAGTTCAGAACCAGCTTCCTTAGAATGTGTTACCAAACAAAATCGTAGTTATCCTGACAAAATTAAAATTTAAACTAATTGCAAGAGTTAATGAACTTTTCTAGTTCTCCTAAATTTTTGTCTGTTTTTTATAGGTTCGGGATGAAATAGTTCCTTCTTCGGTCGGCTTAGTTGGAATATTTACACAACAAATTTTAAATGCTAATATTTTCTTCTTATTAATAGTTCAAACAAATAATATATATGTATGTATGTAAGGCATTGAATGTGTCCGTTCATTCACATTTCGTATATTTGCCAAAGAGATGATATACATATATATGGTTCCTTTGTAGCAAAGTTTGTGTTAGTATTTAATTTTTCCTACCGATGATTCCATTTTACGGCATCATAGAATTAGGTGTGATTGAATAATGCCCAAATTTCGAGGTTTGATTACAATTTTATTGTAAAGATAAATTTTTATATGTACATTCCGCGATATGTTTCGTATTGACCTTACGCCCGCTACACACCATCGCCGTATTACTTCGCGTTAGTCGAATAGCGTTGTCTGCACGACGTACGCCGCTGTAGTATACACATTACTCGTCGTTTAGTTCGCGTAAAGAAAAGTCCTTACTCAGCCATTTAGAGCTACTTATTTTAAGTTTATTTTATTCAACTGTTTCTCCACTATTTAACGACGAACGATGACGCACACTGAACACCGTTCAGACAACGCTATTCGACGAACATGGAGTAATACGACGATAGTGTGTAGCAAGAATTAGTAGCATTTCTGCGTTGTTTATAGCAAAGATCTCAGCTTAAGAGTCGAATAAACAAGGATTTATATATATTAATGCAAGGGAAGTATACTCTGGTGCTCCCAACGATATCCATAATTATGTAGAAATATATATCCAAATCCATATTAACGCAAAAAGGCTTTTGTTAAATTTAGTTGTGATACCATCCGAATTGTGATTTCAAAAAAGATTCGCAATATTTTGCCTAGGCTGCAATTAACAGCATCAAGTTAGAGAAAATCAGAGTTTTGTGTGGCAACACATTTTTTTAAATTATAGTTACAATTTTTTTGAGAACTTGTGTGTACACAGCTCTCTGTGTTGATGCGTTCTCAACCAATGATCAAATATACATATAGTAAAAAACGAAATTTTTGTATAGCAAACCTACGAAAGAGTTACTTGATTTGTCCATTTTGAACTTAAATCTAAGCGAATAGACAAACAGATAGGTAGACGGACATCAGAATAAGAATTAAAATAAATTTTAATATTATGCGTGGGTGTCCAGTCCATTTTGCTCTACCAACATTCAGTACGTTTACATGAATACTTGAAGTATACTTCAAGTAGAGATCAAGTAATCAAAATATCATGTAAACATGCATTGACTTCAAGTATACTTGAGTAAATCACAAAATTTTGTTCGATTTACTTGAAAAAACTTTAGTACTTGAACATTTTTCATTTCTGCTAGTATGAAAACGGCAAAGAGGAACAAGAAGAAGATCATTGTTGATAATTCAGGCTGTCATTTTTAGCACTTTTCTCAAGATATTTATCTGAACATCCGTACCTATGTATTGAACCTAATGCAGAGTTGTCAAAGGTAAAATGTCACTCCAAGTAAATTTCAAGAAAATTTCAAGTCAAGTAATTGCAATTAATTAAACTAAAAACCCTACTTGAGTTTCAAGTGGATTTCAAGTCAAGTACTCAAGAATTGATTGTTTCTATGCGTTGCAAACGTAATGACAAACTTTAATATGCCTTGTAAGATTTCATCTAAGGTATAAAAAGAATACAAAACCAAAGATATTTTGTAAGAATTGCACATTAATCTCCACCAGGTGCTTGCTCATGAGTTTTCTGAAGACCTTGTAAAGTGTCATCCTTTCAATTCTCTAGCTTGAACAAACAAAAATCCCTCATCGAAACATAACACAACTTAAGCGACTTTATTTAGGTCAATTCTATGAAATGAAATGAAAATATATTTTTATCTGCAGACAAAATTATTATTGCTCGTATTTGAATTTAGAAGTCGCTGTGCAAATGAGCATGCAATTGTAGATAATTACCCGACAATATACCACCAGTTGAAAACCCAATTAAAAATAAAATTATGAGTTTTCCACAAGCAGTGAGTCGAGTTCCATAATACTAACTTAAAAGATCGAGCGACATACGCTATAAAAGTTCTTCTCTATATCTAAAATCACTTTGAATTTTTATAATACATTAATATTCATAATTTGGAAGTACATGATCACTTTTTTTCTACTTCCAGGGCAATGGGTGATAAACATTCGATAGCAACAGATGTATACCCCGAAGATCAATCAGGAATTGATGAGCACGACTTTGTACCACATTTCCAAAGGGTGTCAATATCAGGGGAAGACACCAGTGGTGTACCATTGGAAGATTTAGAACGTGCCTCCAGATTACTTATACAAGCTTTAGAATTACGCGAACGTTACATGGATATGTCAAATCAAACGTTTCCAACAACAACAACACGTTTCCTGAAATCAGTTCATGAGAAATCGAGGTTTAATAATATCGAACATGAGGATAGAAAAACAATTGCAGGTAAAATGAAGACTTATTACTAAATTACAAAAAAATAAATAAAAAAAAAACTTAATTAGCAATTAAGAGCACTTCAATTTTTGTTTGTATTTTTTTTTTCTCTTTGTTGAGTTTATTTGAATTTTATTTATTTTTATATTTACCCACTTTTTTTATAGAATTAATCCGCAAGATCAGTCTTCCCAGACATCAAGGTAATTCGTTCGTTGTTCGTTCAGCGGGCGAATAATTTCATTCGATTTTCAGTTTATCAGTTAATATCCATTTTTTTCCCGTTACATCTGTTGTTAAAATGGTTACATATATATATTTTTTTAAATTATTTTCTTGGCTTGATAATTTTTAACATTTTATGGCTAATCCGAATTTAGAAAATATATATTTTTTGATAAATCCAAATTAATTTGGGAAATATGTTTACTTCTCCATTATTGTTTTTATGTTTGTATAAAGGTAATTTTAGAGCATAGACAACATCAACTCTGCCCACAAAATGCAATTGTTTTTATATTTTTGGTTATTTCTTAATTGCGGATTTTCAGTCAGCTTTGTATGGCCCTGCCCTTAGATTATAAATCAAACAGGATAGGTTATAAGGTAGAAAGACTTAAGGATCGCTCTTCATTTCATTTAGTCATGGAAGTAGTAAAACTACGAAATTTTCAGAAGGGGTCATATCATTTAGTTGTTGAAATTTCATTAAATAATTGAAGAAGTGTTTATAATTTTCTGTCACCGTGATTCGAATCATTTGTCAGAAGAAAAAGGGAGAAGAATACATATATATTAAATTTGCACCTTGATTATATATCAAACTGGATTGTGTTCTTTTAGTGATTTATCTTATAAAAAAGTAATTAGAAATGAGTTACAATTCAGTAAAAATGAAAAACTACAGTGAAATTTTATTTTTCGGAAGAGATTTTATATAATCGATACTTTGGAGTTAGCGTTGTCATAGGAACAAAAAGGCATTGGGCTTTTTTTTTCATTACTGCTTATTTTTATAACATTTTCATTAATACTTTTATTTAAAATGCCATAAATTATTCTTGAAACAATTAAACTTTCCTGGAAAATGATTTCCTACGACAACAACGCCATGCCGGTTGTTTTTGTAGCACACCTCAGCGCACTTCATCGCTATAATTCAAGACTCTGAAATCTCGATTATATAAAATCTCTTCCACAAAACAAAATTTCACCATTTCACTATTACTTAACTATAGCTGTGTGTTTTTCGTTGGTTTCGCGCAGTGCACTGCAGAATACAGGAGATTGCGAATTGAATTGACTTGTAGGGTGCATAGAAGTAGGAAAAAATTTAATAATAATAGTTTTTCATGTAGTCCTGATGGGATTCCTATTAAACTTCTAAGGACTTACTTATGTTCTCTTTTTTGAGATTTTCTCCAAAATGTGGGGAATCTTTGATTATTGCTCTTCCCAAAAGTATATCGAATTACAAATATTGTTGCATTGCTAAAATTTTTTATGCTTTAATGCATAAGTCTTCTATTTCCAGCTATATTTAAGCTGTATTCAGCATTCTAATTAAAGCATTCTGATATCTCTTTGATAAAAAAAAAAGAAACAATAAATTTGAAAATAACTCCAATAGTGGATTTGTTCCAAAAAGAAGGGAAATCTCACGTGGTTAAGCTCAAGTTGAAAAAGAAATTAAGTATTGGGGAAATTATTTTAAAGAATTGAATTTTGACGGAATTTCATCTGGAACCAACCATCGCGTCAGATTTAATTGAATAAACTGTCTCAATTAGTTCATCTATACGCTGTCAGATAACATGGATGTTCTCAATAAATTGAATGAAAAGAGTATCAATAGTTGCGTTTATATGTAAACCGAAAAAAAATAATTTGATTATTGGTACGAACCAAATTCGACCTACCAACAAGTCTAGTCTGATACTATGCATACAGCACAATTGGGCCGCTATGGCCTTCCTGCTTTGGGATAGGGTCTCCTGTAGCCCTGCGCCAGCAATTTCTGGGTATTTTTCACGATTCTTTAGATGACAAATAATTAGGGTGGAATTTGAATCTTATATTAATATAATATTCGTGACTCTTCGATTTTTAAACGTAGGTACATTCGACAGCAGAAGTCGTGTTCATAAATTAATGTGTCAATTTCATGGGAGAACAAGAGCAACAGTTATAGTACCTTTAAAATTTCCCCGTTTTTTTGTTTAGCGTCCACCTGATCATTAACATCTGATAGACCTGTTCACATTGCATAGATGAACATTCCTGCAGCAATATATACGCGTCGATATTCTTAAGGTCCCTAAAATTTAATGTTTTATAACATTTGTACTCATTGGTCAATAAATTATGCATTATACTATAAATAGTAAGTTATAGATTAGCATAGATGAGCTAGAATTATTATAAAATAAGTGAGGAATTTATATACAAAATTTCGAATCAAATGTGTTAAATTTATTGACTTTCTATTCATGAAAATGAAATTCACATTAAAATCTCCTCCAATTATTACATTCTCATAAAAAAAGTCTTATTAGGCGCATGAAATTATTTCCTCATATTCTAAAAACGGTCCAGAATCAAAACGATATTGAATACCTTTTGTTTTTATCTCGTTGTCCCCATCATCAGTCATTAGCCTTATAAAAAAATTTTGTTATTTTAACACAGATGGAAAGTTTTTTCTTTTCTCCTTTTTTTAATGATGCATATTTTTCCGTAAAGTTAATAACACGACTTTATCAACGTTCATTATATAATTAAACTACTCAAACACAAGAATCAGTATAATGACTTGACTGATGAACTAAAGAACTCTTCTCTCATAACACTAACTACAAAGTAAATGAAACGAGAACTTTTTTTTTACTATCTCAAAAAACAATTACTAGGAATAAACCCACACCATTTTCTAAATTTTATGATATATTGAAGAGTATCTATCTATTTCCGACGGTATTGCTGGCGGGTTTTTTTTTATTAGTAATTGTTCGCATCGAGATAAAGATTTAATGAGAGTGCTTTTATGTTTTAATTCTTTAAAGTTTCGGTGCAAAGTGTTTGGTTAATTTTAAAACATTTTTTTTTTAATTTTCCAGATCACCCAATTGATCCGCCAAGAGAAACAGCAAATCCATGGGATATTGACTTTTATAAGTCCTTAGGTTATACAATAAAATCTGTTCATGGAGTTTTTAATATATTTAAGGATGAGGTATGATGGTTAATAATTTCCGGCAATGGATTTAATAAAAAACTTATTCTTTTCTCAGGAATGTACTCAACAAGTGAATTACGAGTATCCAAAGCTAGGTGATTTCGTTAGTGATATGCATATGATGTGTGGCATGATTGCCGATGGACCATTGTAAATATAAAGTTTTGTCTTTAATTCGTTTATTTGAAAAAAAAGTGTATATGATTGAAATTGCTTGTATTTCTAATGATATTAATTAGACTTAGATATGGATTTGTCGGTCTCACTTCGCGTTCAGGGGCCTTTTTAGAAGCTCGATTAGATAAAGAAACTTGTCGATATCGACCATCTGATATTATAGATATCGATATGGACAATTCACTCGATATTTAGTCGATCGACTGTCATAAAAGCGATTCTGTTAAAATCTAAAACACAATGTGAGCGACACAACAAAAAGCGCCGTAAACAATTTTGTCATTTGAAATTTGTTGCAACATTGAGATTTTCGGTTGCGTACATTTGTATTGATTAACGTTTATCGTAAAATCATATGTTCAACTTGATAGATTAAAAATATAAGCAAATAAACAATGTCGTGGAAAATATCAAAGTTAGTTAAATAAAAAATGCCGGAAAAGCTATTGAGGCGGAAATACCACCGTATTTCATACGAAAAAACACATCCCATCCGAATAGAAATTCAGCATTGAATAAATAATTTTTAATTTATTCGTTGAAAATTTTCCTATTTTTTATTTCATAACACAAATCACAGAATAAATTTAATTACGGATTGACAAGTCTTGTCGCGCTCGTGTCGTTCCCACTGTATTTTCACGGACGTCTAAGGTGTTTTAAAAGCAAAGGAATGTAAGTGAGATGGGTTTTATTAAAGAGCATATAACATAACAAGAAGCTCAATTTGAACTCTTAAAATGCACAAGCTGTATGCTTAATTGTGGAAGCCGCCGAGAGATAACAGACGGGAAGAAGCGAAGACTTGAGACTGAGAGAATATTGCTCTGTTCTCTCTGCTTTGCGCCACCTCACAGCTGTATACACGCCGACACAAGCCATGCACATAGTTTTATGTTCAGCCCACGAATAAATGCAACTGACTAGACTGCTTCTTGGTCATCAATTCCTATCCCATCCGCCCATCTTACTATTGTCACTAAAATGTTGTGGCAAACGGCCAATCCCACGCGAGTATTCTTGATACTGTATGTAGCCCGGTTTTATATGGAAGATTTAAAACAAAGAGGGTATTGTTAGCTCTGGTGCTTTGACGAGCCGCCACTCACCACTGGTGAAGGCGAGTCGTCATCGTCAACGCAGAGAGTTTTCATAAAATTTTGCGAGAGCTGGTCGTAATATCAAGACCCGCCATATAAAACTTTTCAATATACGAGATGCGTATTCTCTTAAAACATATAACAAACAGGACTGCTAATAAGCTGCTAGCTAATAGACTGTGTTGAGCTCAAGTTTTCTAGTGTGGAAGCTCAGTGCAGGTACAAACAGCTAGCAGAACTCATGAAGGAGCAGTCAAGTTATTCTAATAAGAGTGCAAATTTGTGGCCATTTATTCGTGCTGCCATTGCTTTATCGTTGTTGGTCCCACTTTTTACTTGTAATGTTTGTGCTTGCATCTCAATTGCTCTGCATTTTCAGTCCTTCGTTAAGATCTTCCCTTTCGAGCTATATTATTAGAGGAAGAAAGCTTCACTCATGTAAACGAATTTTATACGATACTCGCATTCCTATTTCATGTATGATCTAAGTTTGATTTTATCCTTAATACAGTTAAAAAGAAATATCTACAATTTTTCCCAAACCCTTATAAAATGTCAATTAATAAGATCTTAGGCCCAAAGTTATGAGCCAAAAGTAGTGACTAAACACGACAATTTATCAAAAGGGTACATTAATAATGCCATGCCAAAATAAACGGAATCGTCCTGTGGTTTAAAAGAGCGATTTGAACTTATTGAGGTAAATGTAATTGAGCTTACAGGGCTTTATTCTGTAGTAGAATGAAAACGAAACGAACGTATCAGGTCCATCCATTAAAAAATCACCCAGGCAGTTGAGTTCGAGTTTTGATTTTCCTAACTTTATTAGGTTAAACTTTTGTATGAATTTGATCGAGTTAAGAATAACAAAATCAAATCGAGAACTGGAGCGAACTCTCTAACTTACCTCAAAATGGATATTCTGAAGAATTTCAAAGGAAGTTTTTTACTCATTAAATTTGGTGAATTGCATTCTGCCAGAGCAAAAGATGAAATTAATAATCAATATGTGGTAAGAAGTATTTGTAGGATTCGGACGACAATGTCGCATTATTTGAAAAATTTTCTGTTATTCTGGAGCAAAGATTTAGCACGCCGTTTTACAAAAAAAAAAGCCTATAAATAGCAAAGCTAAAGAAAGATATCTGACGTGAAGTAATTGCATGCAAGCAGAGCAGAGCATATTAAGAGCTGTAAACTCAGAGCTAGAGAACTGAGAAAAATTATTGTATGAGCAATTGCATGATGCAGCAGACACTACAATCTTGGCAATCATTCTCTATCCAACCATACCATATGTATGGTATTTACTTTTTCGAACCGTATACCCAACTCGGCGGCGCCGGGCAAACATAAACAAGAGTTCCAAATTCTCTTTTCACAATTAAAGAGAAACGTACATCACATATTATAAGACAGTTATTATCTCCTTGCACAATATGAAAAAAGCCTAATAAAATATTTAATTTACACCTGTAAATCGATTTTACCCTTTTTATACTGCTTAAAAAAATAAATATATTTATTTTCAGAAAATCATTTTGCTACCGAAGACTTAGTTATTTGAATTCAAAATTTCAACTTCATGTGTTATTAAACGAATTACGTGAACTGGCTTCCCAAAAAGCAGTACCACATAGAGATTTTTACAACTTAAGGTACTTGGTCACAGAATGATTTCATTCTCATCACATGTATTTCATTGTAGAAAAGTTGATACTCACATCCATGCAGCATCTTGCATGAATCAAAAACACCTATTACGATTCATCAAGAAAACTCTTAAAAACAATGCTGATGAAGTAGTGACAGTGACAAAAGGACAAGAAATGACTCTGGCACAAGTTTTTCAATCAATGAATTTGACAACATATGATCTTACAGTGGATATGTTAGATGTGCACGCTGACAGAAATACGTTTCATCGGTTCGATAAATTCAATGCCAAATATAATCCAATCGGAGAGTCACGACTCAGAGAGGTGTTTTTAAAAACAGACAATTATCTTAATGGCAAATATTTTGCCCAAATAATTAACGTAAGTAGTAAAAAAAAAAAACAACGTACTACCGCTTAACATTTCAATTTATATTGTCAGGAAGTAGCCTTTGATTTGGAAGAATCGAAATACCAAAATGTTGAACTGCGATTATCAATTTATGGAAAATCTCGGGATGAATGGACCAAATTAGCTAAATGGGCAATCACTTATGATGTGCACTCAACTAATATACGTTGGCTTATACAAATTCCACGTTTATTGTAAGTATTTATACCACAAAAATTCAACATCAGGCATATAATGATTCTATTTTCTATGTATTCAGTGATATTTTCAAAACGAACAAATTGATGAATTCATTCCAAGATATTCTGGACAATATATTCCTACCGCTTTTCGAATCCACCAATGATCCAAGTAAACATCCTGAATTACATCGATTTCTTCAATATGTGATAGGATTTGATTCTGTCGATGATGAATCAAAACCTGAAAATCCATTATTTGATGGAGATATATCACCTCCAGATGAATGGACTGAAGTGGATAATCCTCCATATGCTTATTATATTTATTATATGTACGCTAATATGACTGTACTAAATCACTTCAGGAAGTATGTGGTTTTATTATTGTGATAACAATGATTTAATAAATAAAGAAATTTATTAATTACAGGGAAAGAGGCTTAAACACATTCGTACTTCGACCTCATTGTGGTGAAGCAGGTCCAGTTCAACATTTAGTCTGTGGTTTTCTTATGGCTGAGAATATTTCTCATGGATTACTTCTACGAAAAGTGCCAGTACTTCAATATCTATACTACTTGGCACAGATTGGAATTGCAATGTCACCGCTATCGAATAATTCACTTTTCTTAAACTATCATCGGAATCCTTTGCCTGAATACTTAGCGCGAGGATTGATTGTATCACTGAGTACTGATGATCCCCTTCAATTCCACTTTACTAAGGTTCGTATAAGTTAAAATATTAATTGATCATTGGATGCTTGAATTGTGTATATGCGTTTGCATGCTTATCTGGTACCATCACTGGAACCATGAATGTTGTTTTGAGGAGGGATCAAAGTTTTGTGTAGAGTATAGCTCTATGGGCTTTTGTTGTTGCATTACAAAAACTTAAAGCTGTACTATACCAGTGTAGAACTCATTGAAGGGAAGTCGACATAAGACTTGAGTTACACTTTGATTGCCGGCATTTTTTTTCCTTTTGCCTGGAACAAACTTTTCCGTCATTATTATTTTATTTTCTTTATATCCCACTTTTGTAAATTTATTAGTAACAACCTTTACTCTTTAAAAACGCACTATAATTTTTTTTTTCTCCAAAATAAAAGTCATTTAGTACTTTTGCAAATATTGAAAACTTGCTCGAAAACTATTGTAAGCTTATCAGGTACGATTTCCGCAAACTTTTCTACTTTAAGAGAACGCGCTGTCAATTTTTCTCAAAACAAGTCACTTCTTTCTACAAGGATTTATATACACAGCACTGAAGGAAGGTGTGTGTGTGTGTGTGTGCATTGTGTCAAAGGAAATTTTATTACTTTACGGAGGTTAAAACGCTATAACGACCATTAAATAGCCATTAATCGACACGTATTGATATTACTGTACCGTTCTGGCTCGTTTTTTTTTCATTAACTTTTCCAAACTAATTCGGAATAACGCAAACTACCATTTTCGGAAATTACAAAAGTTTTTAGTAGTAAAACTTTGATTACATTGGTATTCGTGCGCTAAAGCTTAAATGGGATATATAACCCTTGCGTTAAGTTAGGCTAAGAGTATTATTGTCTTTGAGCTTGGCTGAGAGATAAATTCTTCTCCAGTGATTTCCAACCTTAAAGCTGTAAGTACGAGACATTCACATATGATATGCTTCCACGTTTCATTTTCCTCTTCGCACAGTAGATACAGTTCGCAGACCGATTTGCATATCCATGTCCAGTGACTGCATTAATAAAGAGTTTGAGCGTTTCTCTGCTAATATTAATTAGCTTGCTCGTCAGTAGATAAGAGGTTAAAGAATTCCTTCACTTGCCTCATCTTCCCTAAAGTGGCTTTTTGGTAGGCTAAATGTTGGGTATGGACTAGTATACGGACTGTCGGCTCCGATTTTAGCCAGATCGTCTGAATATTCATTACCGTCCAGTACTGTTTAGGTTTTCTTGAGCTCCAACCTCTATAGCGTAGACTTCTGTCTGAAAAATGGAAGATGAGTGATTAAGCGGAATGGAGATTTCAACTTCTGGACTCACGACCCCTGCGCCCGTTTTGTCATCTTTCCTGGATCCATCAGTATATCAGACATGACCCGTTGCTGGAAGCAGATCCCTCTGTCTAATATCTGGCTTCTCTCATCAATGGGTACATGCCTTTATAATCTAAAGTTACAGTAACGGGGCGAAAACACCAAGATACAAAAGCCAAAAGGGGAAGCAGAAGGCAACGGGCAAAGGCGAAATAATTTCTTCGTCCTACTAAACGAAGATACATCAGAAGTACTCACTCAGTTAGTGAGTTTATACAGGCGATAATTTCTCCAGTTGAATAAAATAAGAAATTTTTCCTGTTAAGCATTTATTAAGGTCTTTTGTGGAAACATCGGTCTGGTCCGAATCAGAAGAGAGATATATAGGGATGAAGAAGCAATTAGAAGCCAAATTATTCGATGATCCTGGCAAAATGCACCAATGCATTGTCCATGATGTAAAAAAAATTTTTTCTTCTCATATCGAGGCGCTCTCTTTAGTTTTCAGTATAATTGGTGTTGCAAGTAATCGATGATGGAATCATCTTTTGTGTTTCTGAGATAATGAACCAATGTGTTGTCTTTAGTTACAAACAAACTCGAAAAGTTTTGTTTTTTTATTATTCTGTAAAAGGTCTAAACACTTCTTGAAAGTCACAGCTTGTAGAAATTTTTGATTGAGTGTGAAAAAAGTGGCACTTATCTCGAAAGGACCTTCCATATCCCATATTAATTGTTTAGGATATGATCATAGATGGCACAAGAACTAGATGTCGCATGGCATACTAGAGCAGAGTATACAGATTGTGAAATGGGTAGTGCATTCTGAAATGGACCATAACATGTTTTAGAGCATGCCGACAGCAAATGTTTTTATAATATCAGTTTTGTATACATTTGATCGACTTCCTCAACACTTCAGATACGAACAAATATGAATCACTCGAAGTATACATCATTTCAAATGTTGTGGTCCATTCCGGAATGGACCACCCAGCCATATAAATTTTGTATACTTTTTTTGTAACTGCATGCGACATCTAGTTCTTGTGCCATCTATGATATGATACACTAGAGTAGATCAAGGGTGATTCTTCTAGCCTCAGATATTGTACGTACTTTCTACCAAATGTGAGCCAATCGATCTCGGTTGATGAACGTCTACTGCGAAAGTCTTCTTCCACTGTCATTGAAATGGAGAGAATTTCGATAATTTCCATTTTCAGACAAAAAAAGTTGTATCTTTGCTTCTGTTTTAAAAACATAAATGAAATACCGTAATATCCGCTCCCACATCAACACCATAGTCGTTTATCTTTTTCTAGTTGGCTTTGGTTTTATTTTGGCGTAGGCTGCTCAGCTCTTGTTCGATGGTATGGAAAGTATTACATTAATTTTAAAGATCTAAATAAAGATTATTTTGGGCATCCAAACCCTGCAACTAAAAACTGTATAGGAGACAGAAGTCCCTCAGTCTGGGGTCTAGCAAAAGTTTATAATCATCCAATACAAAAAGTCTTTTACCTTAGAAGAAGCCTAAGCTTTTCAGTTCAATAATACCAATATAGAGCAATGTCCGTTTTATTACGTATGGAAATTCGTTTTAAGGTTAGCAAATTGTTTATTTGTCGGAAGTACATATCTGAATTGTAAATGAATGCCAATATGTGTGAAGTTAAGAGCAACTTATGTACATATAAGTTATTTCAATGAATTCGCTCGATTAATAAAATCTCAATTTCAGGAACCGCTTATGGAGGAATACAGCATTGCAGCACAAGTATGGAAATTGAGTTCATGCGATATGTGTGAATTGGCACGTAATAGTGTGTTGATGAGTGGTTTCCCACATAAAGTATGTAAAGCATTTCTAAAAAAAAAAAAAAAATTAAATGAATTCTTCACTTTTAGATGAAACAACATTGGCTAGGACCAAACTATACCAGAGAAGGAGTCGCTGGAAATGATATTACCAGAACAAATGTACCAGATATTCGGGTATCCTTCCGCTATGAAACGTTACTAGACGAGCTATCGAATATTTTCAAAGTTCACCAAAAACCTGTTGGTGTATAAATTGAATATTTAGCCAATTATCCAATAAATCCTGTCGTAGCTGGACCAGATGGTGTTACAAGAATATTTTATAACGAATTTTGCTGAATTTTTGGAACAAAGTTCTTCTTTATGTATTTTATGTATTCCAAGTTATTCGGAATTTATTACATTTTTGAGTAGAACTGCCCTCGATTTATAATCACCTGAAATTGCAGTTTTACTATTTCAATATTGAAAAAAAAAACTATATTCGTGAATTATAATACTTTTTAAGAAAAGTTGTAAAGTGTAACCCATACTATTTATTGAAGAGAGAAAGAAAGAGAGAGAGAGTGAAAGAGATGGAAGGATCTAAATTTTTCAATGAATTTCGTGTTATATTATTTTACTTTCGCCTAGGTAAAATTTGTTGTCCTTGAATATGTGATTCAATTTTGTGTTTTTAAATTAGTTTTCATTTAAAAGAAAGTTATGTAGACGATAACTACAATATTTGTATATATGTATTTTCTGTAACTTAATAACTTCTTGTTTCGTTTTTTATTATTATTTTTTATATGAAGATCTAGAACGATTGTAATATTTTGTGTGAAATAGATATAAATAGAAATCATTTACAAGTCGCTTTAATTAATGGTCATTCTGCACACTGGCTTTGTAGGTTATTGGATTAACCGAATCCATTTCCGTACACAATTTCAGCACAACATTCAACATAAAATGTGAACATTATTCAGCCACATCATTTGGGAGTTTTCGTTTTCTGGAACCTACGTAATGCTATCTTGAGTACTAACTGTGTGTATAGAACTCTGCAGGGCGTCCCCCGTTTGTGGTTTGGAACCCTAAGGTTATGGATAAGTCATTCTTAGACAAACGAAACTGTATGGCTGGCGGGAATCTTAACGGTTTCCGAGATAGCGGGACTTGTGTATATATGGTGTAACGTTCAGAAGTTGTAGGATGATCTATAAAAAACATGCTCAAATATCTTTAGTTCCACACCTTCCCCATATCCAAAAGCAATACATACCCTGAAAATGGAGTTCGATGTATGGAGCCAGTACAACGCATATATTTCTAGAACGGTTCGTCGGACAGAAAAAATGATTATAACCAATTTTATAGGATTTCGTATTCTGAAGAAGTTCTTAGTACAATAAAAATGTCTAGGACTGATCGTTTTCACAGTATATGTAAAAAATTTAAATTTTTATATGGCGATACCAAGAAGGGGTTGCTCGATTTAGTAAATTTTTGAAATTTTATTTGTTATTACTATAAAAACACCATGTACGAAATTTCAGCTCTACACGTCGACGCATTCTCAGTGTCCAAATATATAGTGGAAAAAGTCTGTGTACACAATTTCAGCTAAGTGAACGCGTTATCGTGCACACAGATGGACGGACGGACATGCAAAAATCAAAATAACTTAATATCATGCGCGCCAATCCATTTTTTCGAGGTGTTACAAACGGGATGATAAACTTAGTATACCCTTTAGATTTCATCTAGGGTATAAAAATGTAAATATTGTGATAAGTGTTGTTGTTGAACCCCTGATATATCTCGAACAGACCAGACTTTCATAATTACATACAAACATCAGAATGGTAAAGTGGCTGAACGTTTTGTCAAATTCATAAGCAGGGTGGGACACAAAGCTTCGGGCATGGAGGAAACTATGCTAAACACTAAGAGAACTAGATCTATGTAGATATAAACCATTGCAGAAGGTAAGCTTATGCAAACGCAAGCAATATATCGGGTCAATACGCAGGATTGCAAGCACGAATAAAGAACCATAATGATTAACTTTCTATATTCCTGGCGCTGCACATTTGCTAAATTTAGCAGGAAGTTATTCTGCCGAATGCTGCTTAAGTGCTACACAAATTTTTTATGTTTGTCGACGAGTTTTATACCTTCTTTTCTGCTTCAAAGTATCGTTGGAAAATACTGAGTGATGCAATTTCATCTTCAAATACTGCTATTTGTCTGCCAAAAAAACTTTCGACTACAAGATGGTCAGCAAGAGCAGATGCAGTAAAGGCAATGTATGAAGGCTATGAAGCTTTCAATTTTGCTTTGGAAAAGTGTAACAACGAGTGTTCCAGCTCAAACAAGAGGCATGATAAAAATGATAGGAACTGGAGTTCTACTAGCTTTTTGGAACCACATTCTCATACATTTTGTTAAGACCCATAAAGCACTACAAAACATAAATATGGACGTCCTTTTCGTTGTGAAATTATATGAATCATCACTAGGATTTATAAAAAGTCAGAATTATTTCACTGATTTTGAAAAAATGGGGGAAAATTTACTGGGCGTCAGGATTATCAAATGAAAAACCAAAGAGCCAAGAAAGAAAAGACGACAAAACTAAATTAAATGATAAATAATTTAATGGAAGGTAGAATATGCGAGTAAATGTTTTCATTCATTTTGAAAAACTGATCTCGACCTTTCTAATATCGAGGTAAAACTGAGAATTTAGCTGTGCCTTCCACCTACCATCGCCTCTGTAGATAGGTCTTTTTCCACATTAAGAATTAAAGAATATATCAGGAAAACATTTTTAGATGAGAAGACAAGTGACCTGGCACTACTGAAATTTCTCATGAAATTTTGAATTCTAAATATTTCAGTATTAGTCACAAATAGTCTAGAATTTATTTCCTCAAGTATCTTTTTATATTAAAAAATTGAAGGGAGGTCATAGGAAAGGGCGAAATGGTTTTGATCGCCCAGGATCGAAAAAAAGTCAATCCCGCCCTGGCTCAAACGCAAACATTTGCCATTAATTTTTTATAAATTTTGCTGCTATACACCGCATCAACAGTTTTAGTCAACATTTTTATTAACAGCACATTTCTAATTATTGCATTTAAGATGAATTATCATTGATTTTCACCATCTGTCAGAAATTAATATTTCTTAAACCCTGAAATATCCGAGGGCGTTTTTCTATAAAAATAATTTAATTTTCGATGCATTCCCGTTGCACGCACACTAATGCATTTAGTTCAACGTTTTTTCTAATAGTTCTATCTCATTAGTGGTTTTCTATAAGGTTTTCGAAATAGTCGGCCACAACTGCTTTCAGCTCTTTTTTGCGTCCTTTTTTTTAGATTTGGGAAGAGATGGTAGTCTGATGGAGCCAAATCTGGAGAATAGTAAGCGCTCTTGTACATTGTTTCGAAAATGTTTTTCTTCGGTATGCCTGTAGTACGTTCAGGTGTACACAACGATGTGCTTTTCAGCACATCTGTGCGCACATCACATGATTGAAAAAGTAGGGATAACAACTGAACGGTTTGTGTGCACTTCGATTCGAAATGTCAATTTTGACAGTTCTTTTAGAATAAAACTACGTTAAAGGTCAAAACTACTAAGCGCACCGGGACACTACGCTACCAGATCGTAGCGTAAAAATGTGCACACCGATTTGCTGGGGAAATGAGAACGCTTCGGTCGCCTGAACGAAATGATATGTAAGAATGTGACATTCTGCGTGCGGCTGGTCTTTTCTTTAATTTTTTTTCGTTTATTTGATCCAGGAGGCTTGCATACATATTTCAAGGTCACTCAAGGTAATCAATCGTTCTAATTCCCTTGGCATTCCAGAACACGGACCCCATAAACTTTGACTTGATTTTCTTTGGACCAGAATAGCCAGCCTCAGCTTACTACTGCTTTGATTGGTCTTGGTCTCAGGAACATAATGGTTGATCCAATTTTCATCCATAGTTATAAATTAACCCACATAATTTTTGCTTGTTCTTTCTGAACCCTTGCAGTATAACTACAATTAAATTTCTTCGTTCAACTTGACACAGTCGAAACTGATGGTGTAGATTCTCCTGAACACTTTTTTTAAAAGCTTTCCATGAATTTCTATAGCCAAATAACATCTTCGAAAAGAAAAATTATCACAGAACAAATCTCAGTTTTTTTTTTCCATTTTGTAAAACTATGCGCGGCGTTTATGATCAACACTGCGTTTAAAAAATTCATTGAAGAATTAAACAAGAAATGAATAGAGTGAAACTATAAAATTTCTTGGTGTTGTATTCTCTCACCTTAAGAATTTGTTCTCAAAATAATTTTCCCGTTGCAAAAATGTTCATATTTTTACTAAGGTCTCCTTTCTGGTCATGGAATACTCAGATGCTATTAAATTTTTATACATAACACTGCCGGAATTTCTGAAGTCATCCATTTTTCCGTTTAACCACCGTTGCAGTTGTCCATTTTACCAAAGAAAAGAATATCTCCGCCATCATCGGAATAGTTTCCACCTGGACAGATTTATTTTTCTTTCGGGCGTATTTGGTGAGCTTGCTGTTGTACTACTGTATGACAAAGGTTATGGAAGTAGTATCAGATTATCAGGACCTTGTATATTTTTCTGTAAACAGTGGTTTCTTTTTCTTGGTTCATTTATTATACTGTTTTGACTCCTTTTTTATTATGACTTATCTTATTTTTTTTTTTTACATAATTTTCATCTTTAAGTGTTTAGAACACGTGGGTAAAAGGATATCATCATATCTCTAGTATTTTATTATTCACATCATCCTACCTGTGGTACCCACATAAATTTCGGGAAACCATTAACCTTCAGATTCAGCACAATCAATTCTTGGTGGAAGAAGAAATGTCTCTGTATGGTGCTGGAATAGCTGAAGTAAGCTGTCAAACATTTTTTATACCGTTAAACTTTAAATGCGTTTTTCTGGGAACATTTTTTAGCGCGCGGGGCGCTCTGCAGCTTCAACGGATGAATCTCTGCGAAATTGAAAGGAAATTCAATTTGCGGGGCCATCAGGAAGCGATTTTTGTCAAAAGTTGATTTAGAAATAGTTTTTTCGTCCGTTGAAGAAAAAAAAAACTGGCAAAAAAATCTTGTATAAGCTAGAACACTTCTGAGGTACTTCTCGAATACTTCTGTATTTCCTATTCCGATACTCGGGTCTTATATTATTAATTTGTATGAAAAAGTACTTCCTTCTACATGAAGTTAAGTTTTTTGGATAGGCAATGTTCTAGAAATTATTGACTCTCTTTTTCGATATTGATAAAAAAAATGCATAAATTCCATTTCTTTATTGTTATTCATCAATATCGATAACAGGGTATCCACATAAATTTTAGAGTTTATTGCCATTAGACAATGACGAAAAAATTATGAATTTCAGTGGGTCATACGACGACCTTCACAATCGATCGCTAAATTTAAGCGCCGTGCAGGCATCCAATTGCAATAATTCTTGATATTTGGACACACACGACAAGAAATATAAAGGTTACTTTCTTGCGAGTGGCCAATTTCATCCATTGTTTGCTACGATAATATATATGTAGCGATGTATGTATGATTGCCATTTTTATGACTGAGGACCCAGAAAACATTGAGATGAAAAATTATCAGCGCGATGATTGGAAGATATCTTCCAGAGGATTCGAAAGAAATTTATTAAGAAGTCTTGCATTTAGGGCACACTCCTTCCCGAAGGACATGACATCCGCAATAAGATCATAAGCTTCCACGATAAACTTTATCTTCGTCGGAATATGATGCGCGAATCATCTTGCATGCTAGTGAAAGACATTTGAAAATGTATATATGTAGCGATATACCTTTGCCTTTGTTAATCATTTTTGTAAGTGATGAAGGTAAATATGAAAAATAAATTATGGTTGACAATTTTTATATATTAATGTGGACCTGTAATAATTATCATTATGTTAGGCGAGTTTATGTGGGTTATGGTTATGATGCGTTGATTCATAACACTGTTGAAAATGTCTTAGACCCTAATTGCAACAATTTTTATTCTCCTGTGATGGAGATTACAAAATAGAAAATAATATAATTTTGTGAGTCGTTTTTCACATTTCTGTTTTTAGTAACAGGAATCAATGAACTTTATCTCAACTTTAACTCAATTTGAACACCATAAATCTTGCATATAAATGGAACAATAGTAATTTAGAAAATATGATTACGCCCCAAGCAGTTCACAATGAAAATCCCATTGCTGCTATGATTTCATTCAATTCTCATCCATTTTTGCTGCTGCCCATACGACTTTAGTACATCTGCCAAAACACTATTTTCTCAAAAAGAAAACATTTATTAAAAATAAAAAACCAACAAATAATAAGTACGAATGTCACTTACGCTAATTCTTTAAGTAAAGTAGATTTATATTGTTACGAAAAAAATATTTTTCACAAAAATATTGATCTTAAAATGGTGAATTCATTCCCAGTTTAGTTCCAAAGTCTAGTCTGGCGCGACGTTGGTATCGTAAGTTAACTCTGAAATCAAACAAATGAATTAGTTTTGTATGTGATCACATTAAATCGAAGCATACTTAATTTCCTCCCACTTGCAGAATTCAGTTACTGCGAAACTGAACAGTACTGTCGTTGTGATAAAAACAATAACAGGCCAAACCCTTGAAATCTCATTGTATACATCCTCGTCCAAAGTAATTTGTAACACACAAATAATGAGATGAATAAAGACCAACAATATTGTAGACATCATCCAAACATTGTTGCTGAATGGATTCCGACGCCACATCGGATGATCTCGATGAACAAAAGATGCCGAAATTATCACTGTTAAAGTGCATCAGATGAAATTTGTAACAAATTTTCAGTCTTTCTTTTTAAAGGAAT